>JAMPIV010005591.1:0-497500 GCA_024509875.1 Oreohelix idahoensis | reverse complement strand
CCTTCCTCAGATACCTCATTTCTGAGGTTTGGATCTGGCTTTTGTGGATTGTAGTCAGTGCCCATGACTCGCATCTATATGTCAGGACTGGGACATAGGTGGAGCGGTATACAGCAATCTTCGTTTTCTTACCAACCTCTCTCTTGCTGAGGAATCATCGATTTATGGCCTGAAAAAGTCTCCCAGCTGCTGCTTTTCGAGTGGCCAACTCTTCTTTAATAACTCCCTTTCGGTCTATAATAGCTCCGAGGTATTTAAAGTAGTCGACCAGCTCCTGGACCTCTTCTCCCAGGTTAATCTGATGTCTTCTTTCTTCTCGTGATATCACCATGGATTTTGTTTTAGAGCTGCTTATGACCATCCCTCTCTTCTCCAGCTCTTCCTTCTAGACTTGCAGGTTGGATTGGAGATGTACCTCTGATTTAGCAATCATGGCAACATCAACAGCAAATGCCAGCTCTGAAATACAGACCTGTCTCATCTTCCAGTACCCCACTGAATACTTTCTTGTTCTCTCGTTGCATGCCTTGATGACATCGTCCATGAGGAGTATGAAAAGATAAGATGATAGGATATCACCTTGTCTTACACCAGTGGTGGTCCTGAACTCTTCTGACTTATGGTTTGCTGTCCTCACATAATTTCTGCAAGACTCGTAGAAGCTCTGTATAGCATGAATCAGAGGTGCTGGAATGTTCTTCCTTGCCAAACAGTCCCAAAGTTTGCTCCAGGGGACCCTGTCAAACGTCTTTTCCAGATCTATGAAACAAAGATGGATCTCACTCTTATAGTCAAGGGCCTTTTCACTCAGCTGTCTGAGTGTGAAGATTAGGTCTTGAGTACTTCGATTTGCTCGGAATCCGCACTGAACCTCATCCAGTTGTGGCTCAGCTAGGCGTCGGAGTCTCTGCTCTTGGATTCTAGAGTAGATTTTACCAGGGACACCGAGAAAGGATATGCCTCTATGGTTTCCACATTGTCGATTGTCACCCTTTTTGAAAATTGGTGTTATGATGGCAATCTCCCAATCCTTTGGTATGGTCTTTGTCACAGAGAGTTATGATCATTAAATTCTCTATATACTCTTCTTTTCTTCACCCATGTCCTCTATTTTATTATCGCTCTTTTATCCTTTTTGTAATTTTTCGCATTCGTTCGTTTGCGACTTAAACATTACTATTTTCCCATTCAAACTTTCGCCGAGTGTCTGTTCTCATTTAGAAACGCACTAGTGATGTTATTACGTAGATGCCAGGCTCGGGAGGTTATTAACATAAATAACACATAAGGAAGGGAAACCCGAGGCCTGTAAACAGTAAATTAATATTAGACAAACATAAAGGTATGTTTTCAGGCACTCGTAAGAAATAAAGAAGTAGAACACTTGGACAACAGAAAAACAACAGACGTGAGTGGCTTACCCAGGGCTCGAACCCCGTACCTTCCGTACGACAACTCCGCCTAGCTATCAAGCGAATCACACTGACCCCACGGCCAGCTAGGCATCCCCATAAAAAGATGCTTTGCTGGCTAAACATTAATTTACTGTTTACAGGCCTCGGGTTTCCCTTCCTTATGTGTTATTTATGTTTATAAAATACCAGAAACCTACCCTCTGTTCTATACTAAAATACCAGAAACCTACCCTCTGTTCTATACTAATGTCCTTAAGTCTTCTACTATTTACTGGACCCAGTATCAAGGTCTTTGTCTTGTTTGGACTGACACATACTGTTAATAGGAGAACAACAGAAGTGATTGCGTCATTTAAGGGCTGAGTTGCCCACTGTATACTTCCGGTGTTATCTTGTGTGTTTCGTACTGATAAATAGCCAGCAAAGCATCTTTTTATGGGGATGCCTAGCTGGCCGTGGGGTCAGTGTGATTCGCTTGATAGCTAGGCGGAGTTGTCGTACGGAAGGTACGGGGTTCGAGCCCTGGGTAAGCCACTCACGTCTGTTGTTTTTCTGTTGTCCAAGTGTTCTACTTCTTTATTTCTTACGAGTGCCTGAAAACATACCTTTATGTTTGTCTAATATTAATTTACTGTTTACAGGCCTCGGGTTTCCCTTCCTTATGTGTTATTTATGTTTATAAAATACCAGAAACCTACCCTCTGTTCTATACTAATGTCCTTAAGTCTTCTACTATTTACTGGACCCAGTATCAAGGTCTTTGTCTTGTTTGGACTGACACATACTGTTAATAGGAGAACAACAGAAGTGATTGCGTCATTTAAGGGCTGAGTTGCCCACTGTATACTTCCGGTGTTATCTTGTGTGTTTCGTACTGATAAATAGCCAGCAAAGCATCTTTTTATGGGGATGCCTAGCTGGCCGTGGGGTCAGTGTGATTCGCTTGATAGCTAGGCGGAGTTGTCGTACGGAAGGTACGGGGTTTGAGCCCTGGGTAAGCCACTCACGTCTGTTGTTTTTCTGTTGTCCAAGTGTTCTACTTCTTTATTTCTTACGAGTGCCTGAAAACATACCTTTATGTTCGGGAGGTTATTGCGTAGTGGACGAAACTGTGAATATTCGCTTTCGCCAGACCTATAGGCGACATTTTGTCTGCATTTTCACCTGCCACAACAAGTTGCATCGGCTGAGAGCTCAGGTTAGGCGCGATAACCGACATCTCCTCGGCGCAATTTGAGACATTTGTCTGGAAATCCCAGCTGACAAGGCACTCACTGTTGGCCCTGGTCAGCGTGAGGTGTGAAAACGCACGAGTGTCAGTTCATGGTAGTCTTCTAGTTTATGTAAGGTGTTTAAGAATGAGAAGGGGAGATTATTTCGTTTTGCGAAATATGTTGGGACCCCTTTGTCCTGGTTTAAGATATTTACCGGAGTTTGAAACTAGATTTTCATTCATTCTCCAAAGTCGCAGTAGACAGGTTGCTCGTGAATAGAATAAGCTGTATAGCGAAGTTGTTCAGTTTGTTTCGACAATTTGTCGAACTTCTAGACTTCAATATATATATATATATATATATATATATATATATATATATATATATATATATATATATATATATATATATATATATATATATATATATATATATATATATATATATATATATATATATATATATATATATATATATATATATATATATATATATATATATATATATATATATATATATATATATATATATATATATATATATATATATATATATATTTTATGAGTGATTAAGTGATAATCGCTTATTTCATATTTCATTAGTTAGATTTGGTGCAGAGTGCTTAATTTATATAGTCTGTATTATTTTATAGTGACGAGTTACAGTGGAAAACAGAAATTATAATTTCTAGCTTAAACTCAGTCGGCTATTAAGGAATTTAATTTTACTGCTAAATAATCAGACGAGAATATTTTTCTAACTAACTTATAAATGCTAGATGCCTCATGAGTGTTGACGGAATACGTATGTATTCCTAATTCATGATGATGGATTTATATATATATAACTTATATATATATAACTTATTTCACGGGAAGTTTAAACGTCAAGTCAAGCTTTATGCTTGCAGTTCAAAACGTAAGTTATATTGAGTACATAATATGTAAACTATTTCATATGTGTTTTTCTTTATTCAGTGAATACAGGGGTAACCAAAATTTTGCCGGCGTTTAGTACAGAGACATACCTGTGAGAAACATAAACATTTTATATCTTTAACCACGTGGGTTTTTCAAGTACCACCTGTCTGACAGTGCGTGTGCCTTCAGACATAGACAGAATACCAATCCCACTAACAGGATTTTTTTTAAAGAATAAATGTTTATACTGGGCCTTTTAGGCAGATCATATTCTCCTCGAACTCTGTGTTGAGGCCCACTTTGTGGCGAGAAAAATTACAGAAAATCTAACATTAACTTTCCGACATTGTTGACAAAGTGTGTGGTGAACCTAGATTATCTGTTGAGAGAAGATGTCATCTCCCTAATTAAGGGAAACCTCGTGTTCTGACACTGTGTGCCCGTTTAAGCCTAATTCTTACCTCGTGAGTCAAGTGACACTAACTTTAGTCTGAAATAACTATCGCATGAAGCAGACGCTCCCCGGATCCATTTTGATGAAACCAACAAACAAATCTGCAGAGCTGGGATCCGCTTCATTAAACGACAGAAGCAGATAAAAAGTGTGTGAGTGTCCCGAAGTTTGCGCCAGACGACGAACAACAGCACGAGTTTAGGTAAGGTTGTGTGAGTCAGGGCCCTGATGAAAGAACCGAGTGAAAGTAGACTGAAGTATGTTCTTTGTTGAGTCACCCACGTTGTAACTTCCTTTATGCAAGTTATTGCTAACAATATTTTCCCTTAGAATAAAGCAGAGTATCAAGTCTGTCCATACCTTAAAAGGGGGAAACCATAGACTCAATCATATACATCTGTAACTCTTTGGGGTTATCACTTTTCTCTAACGGGACTGTGAGCTATATATCCAGGGGAAGGACCATACAAACGGTTCTATCACTATTGTAGCATTCCTTGATTTTTATGACTATGTGTATATGCTTTTGATGTATTTTATATGTTGTGATGTAAGTTTACTATGATAATTAAACTATACCTACATTTATTTCAGTGTGGTGGTCAGTTCGTTCCCATAATATCTATATAATCATTGTTATAGTTTTCCCACGTCTGTGTGTCTAACTGTCGTCACTTGTATGTGCGGGCACGTGAGTGGATAGAGATATATTAATATATATATAATTTTTTATAGACTGTCTGACTCCTCTGGATCTGTTGTAGAAGATAGGCGGAAAGAGAGAGAGATTCTCGATTTCGGGGACAGCCTATATAAATTTCTACAATCTCACTCGTGGAAATCTATTTACTACCTCTCACTGTGAATATCACTTATTCTAATCTATTCAGAAGGGACCAACGCAAGTCTTAATTTTCCTAGCAAAAATCTACGACAGTCTTGTTGCACCACGCTGCCTGTAGTACCCTTAAGAGTAATAGGCAGCCTGAAGCTCCCATGTACTTAACCATTTCTGGTGTTATACCATCATGACCTGCTGCTATGCCCATCTTGATGCAGTATAATCACAAAAATATTATAGTATGAATAGTTTGGTAATTTTAATCACAAAAATAAGTAGTATTAATATGTTTAATCACAAATATAAGAGATTCAATGCGGACAATTTAAAAGAACAGTGCACACCGAACGACTTCTTTTCAAAGACTGACTGACAAAAGAAACACGATGGCGCGAGGTGGTGACGAAATGTGACGAAAGAGCGAAGCAAGGTACGAAATTTTGAAACGTGGTTATAATTGAAAACCGACGAAAGAGCGAAGCGATGAAAGTCGAGGTATGGCTGTATATACATAAATCCCGTGGAAAGTTTGCCTTTCGGATCGCTGAAGTTAAAGACAAATTTCAGGATTTTCGATATCTACAAAAATTTATAATAACCATATCAGAAATATTCATCAACAAAATAAATATTGATGTAACACAGCAAAAACGGAGTTAGTAATCAAGGAAACAATAACAGTACATTTACAAAACGAACCATTAATTGAGAAAAATGCAGAAAAGAAATAATAGATCGCAAGTACACTATTGATGTAATGAACTGAAACGAGCGAATAAATAAATAAAAAGTACAGAGATCTGAAAACATGAGAAATATAAGCAAATAGACGCACAATGAAAAAGATAGTGAAACGGCTAAATTAAGGAATATTGAGTTTTATTGATATATGGACGCCCGCAGGCGTGTGGGGCTAAACAAATCGTCTGGTAAATGGGCGGGGATTAACGTTAGCAACAGACTTGGCTGTTCTGTTGATTCAAACGCTTATACGATCTCCCTGACAGACAGACGGACAGACACACAACTACACAGATATATAAGAGCAGAGACCGTATGCATCATTTTTAAAAATTGTTTTCTTCTTTCATCTGCTATTTATAATGTAAAGCATCGCAGATGGGTTAATTACTAGTTATGATTTGGTGCTCGTAATGCCGCCTGACGTGTTCTTATGTTTTGATTCTTTAAGACGTCATTCTCTCCTGCTCCATCATGTTAACCACTTTTATTTAACTTCATATCAGGTTTATATATGTGTCGCGTTTCAAGTCTTTGGCGCTCAGTATCTGTATATTCCACTCAACGTAGAGAGGTGAAACTTTGCGTACAGCATTCTTTCGTGGTATATGTTAATCTTTCTAGTTTTGACTGGCAATTTATATATTCAGTATATTGTAAAGTATAGTTTGGTGTAGTGTATGTGGTATAGTATAGTGTAGTGTAGTGTAGAGTAGGTGGTGTAGTGTAGGGTAGTGTAGTGTAGGTTGTATAGTGTAGTGTAGTGTTGTGTATGTGGTGTAGTGTAGTGTTGTGTAGTGGTGTGTATTGTTGTGTAGTGTTGTGTAGGTGGTATAGTGTAATGTGGTGTAGTGTGTTTAGTGAGATGCAGTTCAGTTAGTGTATTGTAGGCTAGTCTACTGCAGGTGGTGTAGTGTAGTGCAGTGTACTGGAGGTGGTATAATGTAGTGTAGTGTGGTGTAATGTAGTGTAGTGTAGTGTAGTGTAGTGTATTACTAACTTCATAAAATAAGGACAGCAGTGAACTACACATATAGATTGTGTTTAGAAATTAAAAGGGGCACGTGTCGGATGGTGATCGATAATATGACAGTTTCTTCACAGAACTAAGACAAAAGCGAAGTTAAACACCTAGCTAGTCCTTGTGGGAAATATAGCTCTAGCGATAACCCACTTTCTCGAGAGCTTTACATTAGGTTCTTAAACTTACAACTACGTACATGTATTTTATTCAGAGATGAATTTCACTCGACGGAGGTGGAAACAATTGAGAAATATTAGTTTCCAGTTATGACTTAAATTTAAAAAAAAAAATAAAAAGGATAAGCCAAACGTTAGAGACCCACTTAAGCGTGGTTGCCATTTGCACAAAGAAGCAAACAATTTCAACTACGTTCTATCGCACAGAATACAAGTGGATGACCAATTATTAATAATCAACACTTCGACTTATCGTTCAAAAATTTATGTCTATTTGTGAAAGATATGCCGCATTACTGATACGGAGATCAGTTGACCTTGTTCCTTTATGCTCGAAACAAATGAAATAAATAAATATAATTTCCAAACTTTTTTTAACACTAGCTACATTGTTTTTCCTCCTTGTCTGCATCTCATGTTTAAATACCCAAAGAAGACTATATGAGCAGACACTCTGGTCCTTTTCCTCTAGCGATTTCGTAAAACCACTCATTACATTTATTTCTGTTGCGTATGTGTGTGTAACATTTTACTCGTCCTAATAACGGAACTTTACAATAATCAGTTGAGCTCGCAAATTGAAAATTTATTCACTGCTAAACAGAGCTAGACACTTGAGTGACCTTTGCATTCACATGTTAATGAAATCTTCATAGGTTTGACTCATCAATCACTTATGGAAGCAATTTGGAAAGCTGGAAAAGGTATAATTGTGGATAATAAAGAGAGGAAGAAGAAGTACTAGTAGTTGTTGTTGGGGCATCAGTACTACGATAGTAGTAGTATTAGTAGTAGTATTAGCAACTACTTTTTTCTACGGGATGTATCATCATTTGTATTTATTTATCGAGCAATTCACTTTCTTCTTTCTCTTCTGTAATCGTTAAGGTATCCCTGATGAAGGCTTTGTGGCCGTAACATGGCATCTTCATTTTGTCCCTTGTCCTAGTCAGACTTATTACCTACTATTATTTACCCCGTCGTTTATGCATTGAAGCATATCTGGAGTCATCCCTATATGACCCCCATCTAAGCACAATGCTACCTTTCTTGTAAAACAGTCACATAAAAGCATAATTAAAAATGGTACATTTTAAATTTTAGGTTATGTTCACTGATATCCTAGAATCCATTCACGAACCCCCAAGATGTCTATGAACCACAGGCTAAGGATCACTGTATTAAACAGAGTGGTGACTAAAGAACTTTTAAATCGATCGTTAATTTTGTATGGTGTAGAATGCTGGAGAGTAACAGAAAAGGAAATGTCTAACTGTTCTCTTTTCACATAACCTGCATAATGACGATTCTTCCAATTTTCTGCTCACATTAAAAAAAAAAAAAAATAAAACTTTGCCTCGTTTTTGCGAGGCCCGCGTCCCGGTCAACCTAGTCGGTCATATTAGGGCGCATGTTCAAATATAAAAGAACTTTAGGCCTGGACCATCAGCGACCAAGAACTATTAACTCACAGCCATCAAGAAGATATGCATACCATCATAGCGGGTAGAAGCTAGAACTGGGTTGGCCGTATCCTCGGAAGAGACGTTGACATCCTCACCAGAACTGCCATGATATGGACCCGAGAAGGAAGGCGAAAGAGAGGCCGACCAACAGCAAGTGGCGCAGAACTGTGCAAGCAGTGATTCAAAGAATAAACCAGAGTTGGGGGCACTATACGACAGATGGCCCCATACCGAGCTAAATGATAGCAGCTTGCTGTAGCCCTACAAGACGCCACCAGGCGTTATGGTCACTGATTGCCTCATCAATCAGTGGGCAAGGGCTAAAGAAGTTATGTACAAACATTTAGCCAAAGAAAACGTACACAACCTGAACATGCTACCCAAAGAAATTAATTCAGGAATCTCAATAACAAAGTGTGGGACCATACATACATCTTGGCAGTGACACCAGGCTAATTGATATAACTGACAGTGATATCAAAGTAAGAAAGCTAAAGGTAGGAGTTTTTTCCCACTGTTTTGGGAAATATAAATATATTGGAATGACAAGAAATTACACGAAGAAGACATGGAAAGATCGTAAGTAGATGACACGGAACAGGAAAAATTAGCATAAATTTGGTGAAAGCCTATGCTCGATGGGAAGCTGAAAGGTAATGATGACAAGAGCAATCAAGTCTGACATACACTAAGAGGTTTCAAGTCAAATGCCAAGACAGTTCTACTATGTCCACGTCACACCAAGAGGTTTCAAGTCAAATGTCAAGACAGTTCTACTATTTCCACGTCACACCAAGAGGTTTCAAGTCAAATGTCAAGACAGTTCTACTATGTCCACGTCACACCAAGAGGTTTCAAGTCAAATGTCAAGACAGTTCTACTATGTCCACGTCACACCAAGAGGTTTCAATTCAAATGTCAAGACAGTTCTACTATGTCCACGTCACACCAAGAGGTTTCAAGTCAAATGTCAAGACAGATCTAATATGTCCACGACACACCAAGAGGTTTCAAGTCAAATGTCAAGACAATTCTACTATGTCCACGTCACACCAAGAGGTTTTAAGTCAAATGTCAAGACAGATCTACTATGTCCACGTCACACCAAAAGGTTTCATGTCAAATGTCAAGACAATTCTACTATGTCCACGTCACACCAAGAGGTTTCAAGTCAAATGTCAAGACAATTCTACTATGTGCACGTCACACCAAGATGTTTCAAGTCATATGTCAAGACAGTTCTACTATGTCCACGTCACACCAAGAGGTTTCAAGTCAAATGTCAAGACAGTTCTACTATGTCCACGTTACACCAAGAGGTTTCAAGTCAAATGTCAAGACAGTTCTACCATGTCCACGACACACCAAGAGGTTTCAATTCAAATGTCAAGACAGATCTACTATGTCCACGACACACCAAGAGGGTTCAAGTCAAATGTCAAGACAGTTTTACTATGTCCACGTCACACCAAGAGGTTTCAAGTCAAATGTCAAGACAGATCTACTATGTCCACGTCACACCAAGAGGTTTCAAGTCAAATGTCAAGACAGTTCTACTATGTCCACGTCACACAAAGAGGTTTCAAGTCAAATGTCAAGACAGATCTACTATGTCCACGTCACACCAAGAGGTTTCAAGTCAAATGTCAAGACAGTTCTACTATGTCCACGTCACACCAAGAGGTTTCAAGTCAAATGTCAAGACAGATCTACTATGTCCACGACACACCAAGAGGTTTCAAGTCAAATGTCAAGACAGATCTACTATGTCCACGACACACCAAGAGGTTTCAAGTCAAATGTCAAGACAGTTCTACTATGTCCACGTCACACCAAGAGGGTTCAAGTCAAATGTCAAGACAGATCTACTATGTCCACGTCACACCAAGAGGTTTCAAGTCAAATGTCAAGACAGATCTACTATGTCCACGTCACACCAAGAGGTTTCAAGTCAAATGTCAAGACAGTTCTACTATGTTCACGCCACGTCACACCAAGAGGTTTCAAGTCAAATGTCAAGACAGATCTACTATGTCCACGTCACACCAAGAGGTTTCAAGTCAAATGTCAAGACAGTTCTACTATGTCTACGTCACACCAAGAGGTTTCAAGTCAAATGTCAAGACAATTCTACTATGTCCACGTCACACCAAGCGGTTTCAAGTTAAATGTCAAGACAATTCTACTATGTCCACGTCACACCAAGCGGTTTCAAGTCAAATGTCAAGACAATTCTACTATGTCCACGTCACACCAAGCGGTTTCAAGTCAAATGTCAAGACAATTCTACTATGTCCACGTCACACCAAGCGGTTTCAAGTCAAATGTCAAGACAATTCTACTATGTCCACGTCACACCAAGCGGTTTCAAGTCAAATGTCAAGACAATTCTACTATGTCCACGTCACACCAAGCAGTTTCAAGTCAAATGTCAAGACAATTCTACTATGTCTATGTGAAACATGGAGAATAACAACCAGGAAGTTACAGACTTTTATCAAAGGAAGGGGTGAAAATAGTTTGACAAATGAACGTGGAACTGATGGCATTCGATTGTTGAGCCAAAGATTTTTAAGGCTCCGGAAATTACAATAAATAGTTCCCGGGGGTGTTTGGGGAGCCAAAGAAGGAACATGCCTACTACTTCCTCACGCATGTCGTAAGGGGCGACTAAATTGAGGTTGTGCATGCCACTGGCAACCTCATTATGTAAAAAAAGATTGCTACAAAAACATCACTCCCACATCACTACCACATCACTACCACATCACTACCACATCACTACCACATCACTACCACATCACTACCACATCACAAGAAGACTTGATGCATGTTTCCTGCAAGAGGACCAGCTACAATAGTGGCTCCTGTGCCATAAGAGGTTGTAACAGAAATGAAAGACTACCTGTCACGTTGACTGATAATTTATTTTACCATCATGTCCCAATTTTATTACTCTTTTAATGTTCTGGTTTCCTCGACATTTTGTATTTTCTTTTCTTTCGGATTCTACCTGCGTGGCCCATTTTTCCCTTTCGCAGACCCCACCCCGCGGTTTGTTTACGTTCTGGCCTTCAAAACTAATTCCCCACTGGTCAGCAGCGGTCAGCTAACGATAATGTTACCTAAGCGCACCGGTGTTTGTCTGACCAGAGGAATGTCTCTTGCGCTTAAAGTGTTTGATCACGAGCCGAGAGAAGTTCTGTGAAGAAACGGCCCGCTAGCCGCTGTTACCCTTTGAGGCTGGGGAAACAGGTTTTGATCTCCGATTCAGGGGGAGATAAAACCAGCGGTTGGTCTTTGTGGGTTTTGCCCCTTAGACGAGCAGTTAGAGCTCATAATATTATGTATTGTCTATCTGGAGAATCTTCTCGTGGTTTGTGGCTTCTGATGTACGCCTCTAGATAACCTTTTGTCTTACTCTTGATTACGTTATACGCCAGGCCAGGTGTCCGGGTAGCGTTATTTGTAAACTATAAGAGTAGATGGTTTTAATTACTCAGACACACTCGTGAAATATTTCCTGCCCGAGAGGACCACAATGAGAAAAAGGCAGACGATAACATAGAACTAAATGTTATGTGCCTATATTTCTCGGCATTTCTCGGGATGAGTAGACATCTATTATATATATATATATATATATATATATATATATATATATATATATATATATATATATATATATATATATATATATATATATATATATATATATATATATATATATATATATATATATATATATTCATGTTAGCTTTTTAAATATATCTGATAGGAACGTGACATGTATTCATTTGTGAGGATTTCTCATGGTAATTTAGTTCAGTGATAGTGTTGCGCCGTCTACAGCCTTAGTTAAACGAGGGACGAAACAGTCAGGTGTCAGTGTTATTTTTTTACCATGGGTTAAAGGTAAACTTACGACAACAGATACTCACTAGGCGTAGAATCAGTCCATACAATGCTTACCATTGGGTTAAGAGTTGGCTAAATTAACTGTCATTACTGTAAGGAAATGTCAGAGGTGTGGATTATTCACTTAAAACTGAATAGTGAGATGCAGGCACTATAACACTGAATTATAGGAGATAGTCACTTATTCCTTTTTTAAAGAAACTTCTAGTGGCAGGGTAGAATCATGATATGCTTACTTGGGTAGCTAGACACTAGTTATAACTTTCACAGAAAGCAGTCACCAGCCATAGATAACATTATATCTTATGATTCAGTCACAAATGTATTATTATAGCAAGAACATTGCATTTTCTATGTATTTATTTGTGGGATGTTAATATTTTCCCCAAGGGGGACATACGATTTATTTTTGTAATGTCAAATTCTGTAATCTGTTTATGTAAAATCATTTAAATGTTTTAGATGAATAGCATATCCACTCAGCTGTAACTACAGGGTTATGTTTCCTGTATGTTGAATTGGGAGAAGAGGAGCAGATTTTGCTGACAGGTACATGGGTGTACAAAATATATTAGCCTATGCTGGCGAATGCTGATAATTGATAGAGTGGAAGGAACAGGAGACTTATATGGTTAAAGACAGCCCTAAACTATCATAGCAATGATTACAATAATTTAAATCTCATACTGGAGCCTAACTGTTTTTGTATAACGTTAGTGTAATTTTATTGTTTGCTTGATGTAAAGGTCGTCTTCTTTTGGGTCTCAGTTTCAGGGATACCGAATTGCTAGAGCAAGAATCCAGTCAGGCGAAGAACGTCATATTCTCTTCGATCTAGAGGGTTTCTAAAAACATCTAGCATTCACGAGTCGTCACCCCCTCTACCTGAAACAAAACCCTTTGTCAACGCCATTCTCTCTAACGGGAAATTAAGCTCACGCAGTGTGCAACGAGCCAACGCAACATCTGAAACCGTAGTGCAGTAGTAGTTTCCTACTCGCCTTTGGATTACCAGTCAGAGCATTGCGGCTTCCCGCTATCAAGCAGCCCAGCGCCTATAGCAAATTTAATATCACCAGACTTTGTGTGCTTAAACGGAGCACTCAGTCAAATCACAGTCAAGCCAGCCCAAACCGGATTTACTACCAAGTACGCAAGAAAAATTGTAGCGCCGGATAAGAGCGCATGGGACCCTTTGTCCTTAAGTAGCTTCGTCTTGAGTGTATTTCTGGGTTATGTAAAACCTCGCACTTATGAGCGGTCAGCCGGAGATAGACAGAGTCTTCCAGTCCCCCTCGCGCAATTAGGGGTCACCAACGATTAGCACCTACAGGAAAGTTATGTATGTTATTCCATCACCTTGACGGATATCTACACGTAAGACACTTTCTGGAGCTAGCGCATTTGGTCCCACGAAAGCGGACAGACTGACACTCTATTTATTTATCTCTCTGTGTTCTACAGGTTTTATGTTGGTGGTCTGTGTGTTCGTTGGTGTGTATTTGCATATTTGTGATTATTGCTGTAAAATTTATGTTGTTTGTGCTGATATGCACTATTTTCATACATTTCTTCTTTAATAAAGTTTACTCATTTATTAATGCGCTGTTCACGACCCTTTCATCCATAATTAACATTTTCAAGCTCTTTACTATAGTCTCTATGTATAACCAGAGAAAAGAGAGAGAGAGCGGGAGGTGCTTAGACTATAAAAGTGTGTTGAGGCTTGGAGAGAGAGATAACTTTAATAAATCTTCTTCCAGGTTTGTCTCAAGTCCACCTCCTATTTACACCTTATCTATGTGTAATCTATAACTCTGCCAGTCCACTATCATTGTCGATTTCACTACTATTGTCCAACTCGACAAATACTTTTACACTTTAACTCAACCACGACACTACCCAATTTTCATCTATTTCTATTTTTTGTTCATCTACTTTAACCTTTGTAATTTCTTTCGCGTAGTTTGTCATTATTGCTGGATGGAGCAGTAATGTCACAGTTGTTCCCATCTATCTTTAATCTTATTCTTGTCGTCGACTGGGTTCCAGATCTATTCTTTGTCAAACCGATGGAAGATGTGCCCTCCTGTTTTTTTTTTTTTTTTGTTTTGTAGCCTGACGTACACACAAGAATATGTCTGCTTATAAAATACTAGCAGATATACCCGGCGTTGCCCGAGTAAAAAAAGTAACTGAACTTTTAATTTATCACCTGGTTGTGGTACTTCTGAGCCACCGTTCTGAGCAACCAGGACCAACCCTCCACAGTTAATTCTTGGATTAACCCAATGACTAATACATATCTCTTCAATCATATCTACTCCAATCATGCTTCTCCATTGTACCTCTCACCTGCAGCACATCTACTCAAATCATATCTTCCACCATACCTCTCACATCCAGCACATTTACTCCAAATATGTCCTCCATTGTACCTCTTACATCCAGCACATCCACTTCAATCATGTCTTTCACGATACTTTTCACTCCTAGCACACTCACTCCAATTATGTCCTCCATTGTCCCTCTCACATGCAGCACATCTACTCCAGTCATGTCCTCCATTGTACCTCCCACTTTCGACATACCTACTTCAATCATGTCCTTCACTATACCTATCACTCCCAGGACATTTATTCCAGTCTTGTCATCCCTTATACCTCTTACTTCGAGCTTACTTATTCCAATCAATTCCTCCACTATACCTCTCACCTCCAGCACATCTAAGTCAATCTTGTCCTTCACCATACCTCTCACCTCCCACACATCTAATCCAATCATGTCCTCCACCATACCTTTCACCTTGTGACAGAATGGAGCGGCCCCTATCGATCTTTGTTTCACTCCAGCAGTATCGGTACATTTGTGGTACTGATTTTTATTAAGTGCTTTCAATTGTCGCACTTTTATTTCTTTCTTCATTATTTTTCTGCTACGTAGCAGATATTTGAGTATTGTCGAATTGCTTGACACTCCCTGTACGTGATAATAATCACATTTGCTTGACGCTACCCAGATTTGCTGAGATAATTACTCGCAGTCGCGAGGGAGCGGCACAGCTTCGCTAAGATTAGCACAAGATCTCGTGAACGCGGCGGAGACTTATGACATAAGCGTTTCCTGTCCTACCTGTTATGATAAGAGTACTTTCTGAGAAAGTAATGATGGTTATATTTTGAACACGCTATTATATGAGTTTACCGATCTGTATGTAAGTTTGTACACAAGGGCATCAGACATCTTATTACTACGAGTATATATGGGAGAGTTGACCGCTGCCTTACGTTCAAAATTATCCGATATCGGAATATTTTGAAATTAGCTTATAACCCGCTTGTTTGAAAATGATTGGAGTTTTTTGATATCATAACAATTGAAGGCGTGGGAAGGCAGGGGATATAATCAGATTATTTTCTCAAGAACCAGATAGACCACATCATGATTAACGGTAGATGGAGACATGCATTACAAGATGTGAAGGTAAGAAGAGGTGCAGATGTGGGAAGTGATCACCACTTGGTAGTAGCAAAACTGAAAGTGAAACTAAGAAGGGCTGGACCAACTGTAACTACACAGAAAAGGTTTGACATCAGCAAATTGAAGGACCCCCTTACCAGAAAAGCTTTTGCGGCTGACATAAAGAAATGATATTAATTTGCCAAAAGTCAGGAAAAGACATTGACTGATGATATAGACCAGAAATTCAACACCATTTCAACAATATATAACGAAAGCAGCAAATCATGCTTGGGATTCTAGGAAAGGAAGAAGCAAGACTGGATAACAGCAAAAACATTAAACACCATAACAATGAGAAAGGAAATGAAAAGAAAGAAAACAAAAGCGAAGTTCCCCAGGTTAAAGCAACTATATAGCAAACAGTACAGTCAGCTGGACAAGGAAGTTAAACGCCAAACCCGAGCCAACAAAAAGAATTTCCTAGACGATCTTGCAAGACAGGCAGAAGAGGCAGCACTGAGAAATGAACAAAGCACTGTATACAAAATAACTAAATTCATCAGCAGAAAACGAGGTGCAAACCATATTACATTAGTAAGAGATAAGCAAATAAATCTCATCACGACGGCAGAGGGACAGGAAACAAGATGGGCAGAGCATTTGAGAGAAACTCTGAATAAGGAACCACCAGAGACACAATTGAATGTTCCTGAGGCTGAAAACGATCTAGATGTTAATACAGACATTCCACGAAAAGAAGAAATCATCACAGCAATCAAAAGGTTAAAGAATGGAAAATCTCCTGGCCATGATAACTTAAATGCAGAGCTATTTAAGACAGACCCTGGGCTAGCAGCAGAACTATTAGTACCACTATTTGCACAAGTCTGGAAAACAGGGACAACACCAACAGAGTATAACAAAGGAATAATTGTCAAATTGCCCAAGAAAGGAGATCTTGCAGACTGCAATAATTGGAGAGGAATCACTCTTCTCTCAGTTCCCAGCAAAATACTAGGCAGGATAATTATAGAGAATTTCAAAAGCAGTAGATCACAAACTGAGGAAAGAACACGCAGGATTTAGAAAGAACAGAAGATGGGTAGATCATATATTTCATCTCAGGAACATTATAGAGCAGTGCTCAGAATGGCAAAGACAGCTGTACATTAATTTCGTTGATTTTGAAAAGGCTTTTGACAGTATACATAGGGACAGTTTATGGAAAATACTGAGAGCTTATGGAATTCCAAGCTGCATAGTGTCAATCATAAAAAGCCTCTATGCCAACTTTACGTTTAGTGTTGGGCAGAGCAACCTAACCTTTGAGGTGAAGACAGGAGTACGACAGGGATGCCCCTTATCAACCACTCTATTTTTAACAGTCATAGACTGGGTGATGCGCCAGACAACAGAGGGCAGTCCAAGAGGAATAAGATCGATTACATTTTCTACATTGGCAGATCTGGAATATGCAGATGACATTGCACTACTAACACATTCACATCAACACATCCAGGAAAAAACGGATAGACTTAATAAGTATATCCAGCAGGTGGGCTTGAACATCAATTTAAAGAAGTCAGAGGTCATGACGCTCAATGTGAGCAGCCCTGAGCCCATATCAGTAAGGAATCAGCAACTGGTACAGATAGACACTTTCACATACCTAGGATGCATAGTAACACCAGACGGCGGAGCAAGCAAAGACATCAACAACAGAATGAACAAAGCAAGAACAGCCTTTTTTAGCCTAAATAACATCTGGAAGTCCTCTCAATACAGCACAAGCACAAAATTAAGATTATATCAGAGCTGTTTGCTTTCTGTGCTTCTCTATGGTGCGGAAAGCTGGAGAGTTACAGAGAAGGAAATGTCGAAATTGTCCTCTGTTCACACAATATGCCTACGAAACATTCACCGAATCTTTTAGCTGAATACCATCACCAACCAAGATCTGCTTGCTCGGAGCAAGCAAGAGGACATGCACACCATCATAGCTGGCAGACGCTGGAACTGGGTTGGCCATGTCCTCAGAAGAGATCCCGATGCCATCACAAGAACAGCTATGCTTTGGACCCCTGAAGGAAAACGAAAGAGAGGCCGACCAAAAACAACTTGGCGGAGGACTGTGGAGGCTGAGATGCAAATAATGAACCAGAGTTGGGGCACTGTACGAAGGATGGCCACCGACCGAGCAAAGTGGAATAAATTTGTATTTGCCCTACAAGGCGTGATGTCCACTGACTGCTGTGACGGTCGGTGGCTAAGGATCAAAGAAGAAGAAGATTT
The DNA here is from genome assembly GCA_024509875.1 of Oreohelix idahoensis. Taxonomy (NCBI): domain Eukaryota; kingdom Metazoa; phylum Mollusca; class Gastropoda; order Stylommatophora; family Oreohelicidae; genus Oreohelix; species Oreohelix idahoensis. Next base: position 479,577 of record JAMPIV010005591.1, on the reverse strand, counting down.
TCTCAAGGTACTTCTCTTGAGAAATCGTTCGCCAAGACACCAGACTGCTACAGTGAAGAATTAGAATTTAGAATTCCTTCTTAAAATACCGGACACCTTTTATTGAGTATTCATCGGGACTTACAATATAGCCCAGAAAATCTCTAACATTTTAAAAAAGGAAAACGAGACTGAGGAAACTGAAGGACCGCACACGAAGTCACAGAGGGAACTTATTAAATTAACGACACCCCAGACGCGTGTAAGAGGCCGATTCAAGCCTCTTTTATTCATCTGAGCAAAAAGTCTGTGAGCCAGGATTGGCGTAAGTTGTGATTTACATTTCATATTTCATACTAACATGTGAACTAACATATATATTTGTTTATATTACCATGTGAAGTTTATTGTGTGAAACTCGCTATTGGATGTCAAAGTCATTTGAGGCTGGCAACCTCAGCGTATAGAATGATGATTCATGAACCACCACTGCACGGGCTGGTGATTGCTTTATTGATAGTGTCGTAAAGATAATTAAAGTAGTTCCAGGTTCCCTATGGAGCAAGGAGGGAAAGATGACAGAAATGATGTACATTCTAAGTATAGTACTTTCATTTTCAAAGCAGTGTAAATGTCCAAATAAACCTATTCACATTAAAATTAATGTAAGTTTTCAAGCTTTAAACCAGTGTAAATGTCTATGTGCAAATATTCCTTTTAAAGTAATGGAAGTTTCAAACTTTTCAATCAGTGTAAAACATAAATGAAAACATATTCAATTTATATTGTGAACACTTTTCAATCAGTGGAGATGTATATGTAAACAGACTCTATCTGTATTATTAACCTTTACATTTTAATATAAAGTAACTATAAAAGATATTCTATTTAAACGTAAAGAAGTTTTATCCCGAGGGATTAAATTTAATTCTCATTGAGGGTAAAGTCTGAGTAATTGGGATGGTGGTATGGGAAGATAGGAACCCATAACTATGGGGTGGACAACGCCATACTCAGAAGAGCGTTTCTTTCTATTCTTTTACCATAGTTATTGGTGGTACCAGCAGAACGTACTATCTCTGGAACAAGAAGATAACAGTGGCCTTAGCTTCAAGACGAAGGACCCACTTGGTAGACTCTGCTTGACATTTCTGGGAAACGAGCTACACCGGACAACCTTGACAAGGACGAGCGTGAGCAGTGTGAAAAAAACTAACCCATAACAAGGAGCAGAACCATCATTGGCAGCTAAGTTCAAATCTATGCTGCCCCATGAACTTCTTGTAACACTTCACGATCCTTAAAAACCATGATGATAACTTTTCTTGATCCATAACTATTCAAATTATTTTCCAACTGTTAAAACCTAAAGTGATTATTACATTTTGTTATTTGTAATGTTACAAATTTAACTTCGATTTAATCATTTTAAAGTTACTGCAAGTTTGTCTCAGTCAATTTACCACACACACTCTAAACAGAGCTATACTAAAATAATAGAATTCCACTGAGTAAATCAGGGGTGGGGGCTTAAGAAGTGCTTAAATCCTTCACAAAAGCGTAGGCAGAATTACAGAGATAACATACTAAGCCAAAGCAGTATTGTTCTCGTTTATTCTGAATATCTTGTGAAGACTCCCTTTGTAATAGAATTGTCATCACCCTTCTATCTACGTCTCTGCCAAAAGTAATCTTGTGCGAAGGTAGATACTTTTGAAGCCCATATTAGATACTCTTGAGTTTTGGCCACGGTTTCAAAGCAGGGGAGGCAATACCGTCACACATCTGCTCTAATCGTTTCCTCCACTGTACGTCCTTCAGTTCAGTTAGTTTGTGGGAAACCAAGAGTATGCAGTTCCTCCCCTTCCATAGAAATAACCGTATCTTCTATAGCAATTAAAGTGGTATTGTAAATGTCATCACTGTAACCAATTTCCATTTCAGGGTACATTTGAAATCTTCTGTAAGATCATCTCTGTATTTCACCCTTAGTGCTAGTGGATCACCAACTCCACAGGTTCTAAGTAGAGTGTCACGCGATGTTTCTCACTGTGTGCGATGATGAAGACTCTAAAAGTAGAGGAACCAACAAAATTGCAACATCTGACCTTATCGAATTCTTTTTTTTTTAAAATGGGAAATTCATTGTTGTATTGACTTAAAATTAATGTTAAGGGAAAAATACAATTAAGGTCTAACTTTCATTAACACAACAACAACAAATAATGCATCCCCTGTTTCTGTAGGGGACAAACCGACAGATGTTCAGAATTATAGATCAGAAGAATGCTTTGTCAGATAAACTCACTGAAAGTAAAAGGTGTATTGTTAGATAAGTTATTTTTACATATTCACAACAAAAGGAAGTCAGAGGGACGTGTCAACCAGTGACAGCTTTAGGGGTTCAGTCGCCCTGAGCACACGGAGCTCACACAGCCATAGTAAACTATTTAAGAGGCGCCCTCTGGCCCTACATATATATTTATATTAGATATCTGCGGAGGGAAATTCTCTTCAACATTGCATTTCGCTACTGAAAGTTGAAAAAAGGACGATAGTTCTCACCTATAATTGATTCATTCAGTTTATTTTTTTATTTGCGGTGGGGCAGTTTTAATGCCATTCAGCCTTGGCGCCCCGAGCCAGTGCTTCTATTGCTTCGTCACTGAAGAAGGCACTGATTTCAATGCAACACATTTCATAAATAGAACTACATATAAAACACAACACAAATACACCTGGACAACAAACACCATTTGAGTATAAAGAGATAATGTTATTGTTATACAGAATTGACAACTTTGCACTCCGGGCAGACCCACAGGTGCTCAGTCTCCATCAGCATATGTCGAAAAGTGTTAATGCTAACTGTTCCTGTAGCTCGCTGGTTGTAAACACGACGGATGCAACATCTCATACGTCCATCTCTACTAGCCTTACGTTTGATGCCAAATTTCAACAGTCTCAACCTTGATGATTAATCTATTGCAGTGTCATTCTCTAGCAGGCGATCATTAATTGTTCTCAGTATCTCTCCCTTATCTATATCTAGTGTCCCCACTATAGGTGCTCTTGATGCTAGTTTGTCAGCTCTTTCATTACCACATACCCCAGCATGACCAGGACAGTATATCCACACCAGCTCTTGTAGACTGGAAGCTTCCATGAATGTTTTCCATTCATGCCGCAACCAACCACTTTGAACCTTCCAAAGCATAGACTGAGAGTCTGAGACAATGAAAGCCTTTGTTAATGAAGTTTCCGTTATCCACCTTAAGGCTGCAGTAACAGCCTCGACCTCCATTCTCATGCTGGAAGTTGTTATCTTGTAAACCTCGCTTTGTTCGGCGACGATTCTGCCCTGTACCCGAGCAGAGAAGACCCAACCAGATTTCTCACCACAGATCACAGACCCATCTGTATACACAATGGCATCATCATCACCGGAATGATCATGTATCTGTTGATTAATTTCCAGTTCTGCTTTTCCATTCCCCTAATTTCTACACTCTCTGCCAAGGCAAATGATGACCTGCTGGTAATTAATCCAGTTCTCATTTGACACACTCCATTCTTCCCCCTTGAATATATTGTAAACTGTGGCCACTTGTACTGGCTTGCGGTGTTAACTATTGGCTTACAAGATGGATAGCAGCTGGCTTAACTGAGAGGTCAGTGCCATTTCGCTTAGGAACATGGACATCAGTTCCAATGCTAATTTGCCTGGGACTACCCCAGGGTTCTCCACTATCACCGGTGCTGTTTAATATCTATACAGCAAACGTTGCCACCATTCAACCAACTGGGTTGGGACGAACACTGACATTTGCTGATGATATACTCATCTACAGAATTGGATCTGACTGACATGAAATAGTTAATAGCATACATGGGACACTACAGGAGGTGTCTAAATGGTGCGAGGAAACTGGCTCCAAAGTCAATCCCAACAAGGCCTGTGGGATGTAGTGCTCATTGAACAACTCCCAGATATTACTCTCAATGAACAGAAAATTGAAAGGCAAGAGAAGCTGAAATACCTCGGAGTTACATTTGATCGCGGGCTCTCGTATATGTACCATGTTGAGCACATCACACAGAAATGCAGGAGAGGTCTAGCGGCACTTGAAAAAAATGGCCGCCGCGCGTCAGGAGCAGAGAGTACTAATTCTTCTTTATCAACAGCTAGTCATATCGGTCATTGAGTATGGACTGGGAATACTCACGCTGTCAGTAACACAATGTGAACGACTAGAACGCATTCAGAATGAAGGGATGCGCATAGTCTTGGGCTATACGCGAGATACCCCCATTGTGACAGTGAGGTACATGCTTGGAGTGCTGTCGATTAAATCCAGATACGCGATGGCCCAAGCAAAAGCCTATATGCGAGTATCCGAAGACAAACGGCACCCTCTGCATGGTAACATAGCTGACATTAAGGGAGCAAGAATAAAGAGAGGGATGTCATGGATGGCACAGGATAAAGAGATAGTACAAACATAATAATTTTAAAAGAAACATATTAGTGAGAAGAAGATTAGTTAACAATGAGAAAAAAAATTAACTATGAGAAAATTATTTCTAGTATTAAAAAGAAAATTAAGTAACAACGAATAGAAAATTAATTAACAAGGAGGGAAAAAACCTAACACTGGGAAGAAATTTGATTAACATTTAATGTTTGGTGTCTGGTCTCTCGATGATAGGAACAATTGCAAATCACCGTATTTCAGAGATATTCCTCCAGGGAAAGACAGCACTCGCTAATTAAACGCATAAAGATCAGCTGGAATTAGTTCACGTGACTGCAAGTTTAGATCAGTAGTAAATGTGCTCGTTAAGTTAAAGTCTAACATGAAAAATACGATCAAATCGGCTGCAAAACTGGCACAACCTAGCTTATTGGATATCCCAGCATTTTTACGTAAATCCTTCATAATGTAATTTTTTTTTTTTTTTTTAGTTTCATTGCGCATTTGGCCGACACCAGTACTTCGTGAAGAAGGTCTGAGATTCAAATAGCCTCAAACTGACTACTGCTTTCATTGAAAACATTCAAGTGAACGTCTGAGAGTGTACGAAGAAGAATAAGATTCAGAGATAATATATATTTATCTATATATCTATCTGTCTGTCAGTCAGCCAATTATCCAGCTAGCCAGTCAGTCAGTAAGTCCGTCCATCTATCTGTCTGTTTGTCTGTCAGTGTGTCGGCTGTCTGTCTGTTGGTCAGTCGTTCTGAGTGCCCGTCTGTCCATCATTCAGTCCGTCCGTCTGTCAGTTTGCACTCCCACCATTATTATATCTATAAATACATCCATATATGAGTTATCTGTCTGTTTTTCTGTCTGTCTCTCGGACTTGACTACGTGCCTGTCTCAGTCAGACATTGATGATTCACAGGATAATCACTATCTCCACAATCCTAACCGTTTTCGCTGAAACGGCGAAGTTCATCGTTGGATTTTTCTTCGACAGTTACCAAGTGATTCTAATGTTCAGCGGAGTCTTCTATTGTCTGAGCGGTTAGAGTGCTTTTGTTTTCCGGAGCAGTTTCGGGTTCTGGGATCGAAACCTGGTAGATTCACGCCCTAGTCCACCCAGCTGTAAATGGGTATCTGACTTTGCTCGTGACTTATGGAAGGAAAGCCAGCAGAGAAAGGGAACTCGTCACCCCACCTCATTAAAAAAACTGGGTCTAATATAGTAGCGTCTATAACACACTTCATTCCCTTACGGTAGTTTCTGCAATGAAACTCCCGTTATCTTTTTTTTTATATTCAACGCTCGAGTGAAAAGCCTGTATGTCGGCTTGTTCATCTGTCCGTCTGTCAACATAGGATTTTATTCTTTCTGCTTTTATTATTATAACTAGTGTAAAAGCCCGTCATAAGACGGGAATTAAATTCAACAGTAGCAATACCTAACGGCAATTTTACTTATTCAAAAGTATTTTTAAAAAACCACTGAAGATCACCACAGTACACGAACTACGTAGCAGCAGCGAGGATCCCAATATGTGTATACGGGATCACACATTCTATAAATATTTTTGTGCACACCGTCATTTGCGCATTTTTCTTTGGTTCATGTTACTATTTTCGGGAGAGTACATATAAGGGAAAGAATACAATTAATGTTTAACTTTCAACCAAAGTTGCATACCTTGGCGATACGCACTGGCAGAAAAAGCTGAGATTTTATATATAGGAATTATCATTATTATTATTTTGCAATTATCTTTCAGTCCCGGTGACTAACTGGCAAAGAATCTGCAGATACTACCATTCTGTTTTTCACATTTTCTCCCATATTTGTATGAAATAATTGCTTGTTGGTCTCTAGAACTGTTATTTCTTCACATATTTTAGGAAACCGTCCATTGTTATTTAACTTGTGTCTGATTCAACTTCTCAATGGCTTCATCTGTTATGCCCCTGCCTTTCTTAACCTGTTTAGTGACATGGACCTCTTTGAATGTCCGACAAAAGCTATATTCCCCTTTGGTTACCCGACAAAAGCTATGGACCCCTTTGATTGTCCGACAAAAGCCATGGACCCCTTTAGTTGTCCGACAAAAGCCATGGACCCCTTTGGTTGTCCGACAAAAGCTATGGAACCCTATGATTGTCCGACAAAAGCTATGGTCCTCTTTGATTGTCCGACAAAAGCTATGGAACCCTATGATTGTCCGACAAAAGCTATGGAACCCTATGATTGTCCGACAAAAGCTATGGAACCCTTTGATTGTCCGACAAAAGCCATGGACCCCTTTGGTTGTCCGACAAAAGCCATGGACCCCTTTGGTTGTCCGACAAAAGCTATGGAACCCTATGATTGTTCGGCAAAAGCTATGGTCCTCTTTGATTGTCCGACAAAAGCTATGGAACCCTATGATTGTCCGACAAAAGCTATGGAAACCTATGATTGTCCGACAAAAGCTATGGAACACTATGATTGTCCGACATAAGCTATGGAACCCTATGATTGTCCGACAAAAGCTATGGAACCCTTTGATTGTCCGACAAAAGCCATGGACCCCTTTGGTTGTCCGACAAAAGCCATGGACCCCTTTGGTTGTCCGACAAAAGCTATGGAACCCTATGATTGTCCGACAAAAGCTATGGTCCTCTTTGATTGTCCGACAAAAGCTATGGAACCCTATGATTGTCCGACAAAAGCTATGGAACCCTATGATTGTCCGACAAAAGCTATGGAACACTATGATTGTCCGACATAAGCTATGGAACCCTATGATTGTCCGACAAAAACTATGGTCTCTTTGATTGTCCGACAAAAGCTATGGAACCCTATGATTGTCCGACAAAAGCTTTGGAACCCTATGATTGTCCGACAAAAACTATGGTCCTCTTTGATTGTCCGACAAAAGCTATGGAACCCTATGATTGTCCGACAAAAGCTATGGTCCTCTTTGATTGTCCGACAAAAGCTATGGAACCCTATGATTGTCCGACAAAAGCTATGGAACCCTATGATTGTCCGACAAAAGCTATGGAACCCTTTGATTGTCCGACAAAAGCCATGGACCCCTTTGGTTGTCCGACAAAAGCCATGGACCCCTTTGGTTGTCCGACAAAAGCTATGGAACCCTATGATTGTCCGACAAAAGCTATGGTCCTCTTCGATTGTCCGACAAAAGCTATGGAACCCTATGATTGTCCGACAAAAGCTATGGAACCCTATGATTGTCCGACAAAAGCTATGGAACCCTATGATTGTCCGACATAAGCTATGGAACCCTATGATTGTCCGACAAAAACTATGGTCCTCTTTGATTGTCCGACAAAAGCTATGGAACCCTATGATTGTCCGACAAAAGCTATGGAACCCTATGATTGTCCGACAAAAACTATGGTCCTCTTTGATTGTCCGACAAAAGCTATGGAACCCTATGATTGTCCGACAAAAGCTATGGAACCCTATGATTGTCGGACATAAGCTATGGAACCCTATGATTGTCCGACATAAGCTGTGGAACCGTATGATTGTCCGACATAAGCTATGGAACCCTATGATTGTTCGACATAAGCTATGGAACCCTATGATTGTCCGACATAAGCTGTGGAACCCTATGATTGTCCGACATAAGCTATGGAACCCTATGATTGTCCGACATAAGCTATGGAACCTTATCATTGTTCTACATAAGCTATCGTCCCCTTCTTAAGAAAAAAAAATGTACAAAAATCATTAAACAAAAATTTACATTTTATATTTTAGGTAATGTGCATGGGCCCCTAGAATTCACTCATAGACCCCCCCCCCCCTTCCCCCCCCCTCCCCCCCCCCCCCCAATGGATCCATGGATCACCATGTATTCCGCAGTTTAACAAACCATGTATTAAGACATTAATTTGTTTAAAAATGAAACCAGGCTGTTTTAGTTACACATTTAACTCCTATATGAAGGGTGTTATGCAATGCAAGGAGCCATATCTGGAGTCATCCTTGTATGACCACCAGCTGTGTGCAATGCTACAGTATTCAAATGTGAAAGTTAACTTGTCTGTGAGGTTAATTACACTCTCACTGACTCTTGAAATCATCCACATTCTTCCAGGATTCACCCCGTGTTGAAACATGCTGAGAACCCAGCATTGCACACTAAGTTTGGAGGAGTCACTTGAGCCCCAGATGTAACTCTGGCTTTTTACCTCGTTGGCGGCATGCAGGAGGATCTCACTATGGGCACATGATGGGTAGGGAGAGCTAAGAAGTGGCTGTGTAGGACGTGACAATTCCTTGGGAGAGCCCAGAACCAGAGCACAGTATTTTAGCTCTGCATAATTGGAGAGCCCCCTTGGATGGCGGAGAAGGCACAGTATAACACACACTTCTTACTCCTAGATTAGGACCAGATGTGATGATCCTTTAAATGCAAGCCAAGCTGGAGAAACTAGAGCTCATGACTTCAACTCAACATGTTTCGGAATGGCAGAAAAGCCACAGGAAAAGCCTAGATCTACAGTGTAGATAACACCAAGAAGTCTTCAACGTGGTATTGGCCGCTAAAGAGTGAGAAGCTCAGCAGCCCTAGTTAAACAACAACAACCTTTGTTTGTTTGTTTGTTTGGTTTTCAGATCGTAACGTGAATGTGTTGACTTTTTAGGTCCTCGGGTAATGATTAAGTGTTGATCATTGTTGTTCTAATCTCTGTTTAATCTTATCCTTGTCGTCGACTGGGATCGTTATCTAATACTTGTCAAGCTGTTGGAAGATGTGTCTTCTAACAATACCTTAACATCGACGACGTTTGTAAAAATCTTTGTAAGGATCCCAAACACCATGAACGTGTTGCGAAATCAACGCAAGGATCCCATAAAAGTGAAGGCGCTACATAAGATACGGAAAGATCTCATAGCCCTGAAGGAGCTGTACAATCTACCAACGGATACTTTAACTGTGGCACCACTGTACAATCTACCAACGGATACTTTAACTGTGGCGTCACTGTACAATCTACCAACGGATACTTTAACTGTGGTACCACTGTACAATCTACCAACGGATACTTTAACAGTGGCACCACTGTACAATCTACCAACGGATACTTTAACTGTGGCACCACTGTACAATCTACCAACGGATACTTTAACTGTGGCACCACTGTACAATCTACCAACGGATACTTTAACTGTGGCACCACTGTACAATCTACCAACGGATACTTTAACTGTGGCACCACTGTACAATCTACCAACGGATACTTTAACAGTGGCACCACTGTACAATCTACCAACGGATACTTTAACAGTGGCACCACTGTACAATCTACCAACGGATACTTTAACAGTGCCACCACTGTACAATCTACCAACGGATACTTTAACAGTGGCACCACTGTACAATCTACCAACGGATACTTTAACAGTGGCACCACTGTACAATCTACCGACGGATACTTTAACAGTGGCACCACTGTACAATCTACCAACGGATACTTTAACAGTGGCACCACTGTACAATCTACCGACGGATACTTTAACAGTGGCACCACTGTACAATCTACCGACGGATACTTTAACAGTGGCACCACTGTACAATCTACCGACGGATACTTTAACAGTGGCACCACTGTACAATCTACCGACGGATACTTTAACAGTGGCACCACTGTACAATCTACCGACGGATACTTTAACAGTGGCACCACTGTACAATCTACCGACGGATACTTTAAAAGTGGCACCACTGTACAATCTACCGACGGATACTTTAACAGTGGCACCACTGTACAATCTACCGACGGATACTTTAACAGTGGTACCACTGTACAATCTACCGACGGATACTTTAACAGTGGCACCACTGTACAATCTACCGACGTGATACTTTAACACCGTGGATACTTTAACAGTGGCACCACTGTACAATCTACCGACGGATACTTTAACAGTGGCACCACTGTACAATCTACCAACGGATACTTTAACAGTGGCACCACTGTACAATCTACCAACGGATACTTTAACAGTCGCACCACTGTACAATCTACCGACGGATACTTTAACAGTGGCACCACTGTACAATCTACCGACGGATACTTTAACAGTGGCACCACTGTACAATCTACCGACGGATACTTTAACAGTGGCACCACAATCTACCGACTTTAACAGTACAATCTACCGACGGATACTTTAACAGTGGCACCACTGTACAATCTACCGACGGATACTTTAACAGTGGCACCACTGTACAATCTACCGACGGATACTTTAACAGTGGCACCACTGTACAATCTACCGACGGATACTTTAACAGTGGCACCACTGTACAATCTACCGACGGATACTTTAACAGTGGCACCACTGTACAATCTACCGACGGATACTTTAACAGTGGCACCACTGTACAATCTACCGACGGATACTTTAACAGTGGCACCACTGTACAATCTACCGACGGATACTATAACTGTGGCACCACTGTACAATCTACCGACTGATACTTTAACAGTGGCACCACTGTACAATCTACCGACGGATACTATAACTGTGGCACCACTGTACAATCTACCAACGGATACTATAACTGTGGCACCACTGTACAATCTACCGACGGATGCTATAACTGTGGCACCACTGTAAAATCTACCAACGGATGCTATAACTGTCTTCTTCTTCTCTTCTTCCGTCCTTAGCCACCGTCCGTCAAAGCAGTCAGTGGCCATTACGCCTAGTGGCGTCTTAGGGCAACAGCAGATAGGTTTTCTTTGCCATTGTTTCCCATTACGCCTATTGGCGTCTTTAGGGCAACGGCAAATCAATCCATTTGCTGTTGTTTCCGTAATCGAAGTGACTGGCAAACGGGTGATCAGCCCGTTGGTCCTATATCATGCACGTAACTAAATTGTTCAGTGGTTTTAAACATGCATTCACCTATACATTTTCGCTATTGACGGGGATCGATCATCGTCCTTTCTAAGAGGCCGCTCGTGTACTAAGAGTTAATGCATCTTCTCTAACACATCACTACTCTACAGCATTATCTGCTATGGGACTGACTACATTGACCTTTTTTATGCCACACCTGAGAAAAATGTTCTATCAAGCAAACAATGTTATTTTTTTAATACCTAAAATGGGTCCATGTCAAAATTCAATTACTTATTAATTTATATGACGTGGCATACACAGAGGTGCTGAGAAAGTTCGCTATAACTGTGGCGACACTGTAAAATCTACCGACGGATACTATAACTGTGGCACTACTGTACAATCTACCGACGGATGCTATAACTGTGGCATCACTGTAAAATCTACCGACGGATACTATAACTGTGGCACCACTGTACAGTCTACCAACGGATACTTTAACAGTGGCACCACTGTACAATCTACCAACGGATACTTTAACAGTGGCACCACTGTACAATCTACCGACGGATACTATAACTGTGGCACCACTGTACAATCTACCGACGGATGCTATAACTGTGGCACCACTGTAAAATCGACCAACGGATACTATAACTGTGGCACCAATGTACAATCTACCGACGGATGCTATAACTGTGGCACCACTGTAAAATCTACCAACGGATGCTATAACTGTGGCGACACTGTAAAATCTACCGACGGATACTATAACTGTGGCACTACTGTACAATCTACCGACGGATGCTATAACTGTGGCATCACTGTAAAATCTACCGACGGATACTATAACTGTGGCACCACTGTAAAATCTACCAACGGATGCTATAACTGTGGCGACACTGTAAAATCTACCGACAGATGCTATAACCATACAGGCAGCGTAAATACTGCTCACCAGTGGCATTACCGTGAAGGCATTTTAAAATCTACGCAAGTAAGACATTGTACAATCTATGTGCGACCTCACCGGTGCGGTATATAAAAAGTAACTAATTTTAATTCTCGAAGCATATTCAGCCAGTTTCGTTATTTATTTGTAACGTCTTTCTCCTACTCTGGAAAACAAATATAGCAGTCTTTTGTTGTATTTAACACTCAGGTTTTCTGCAGCTTGTTGTTGACTCGGTCGGCCGCAGGAAATTCTAGTCGATCACGGCTCCAGGAACAAAATAAATATTGCACCAGCAATAAAAAACAGATTACTACCGCCAAACACAAAGAATAACGCGTCATCAACTTTTTCAGAGCATATCGACGATATTGAAAATGAGCAACGTTCTTAAAAAAACATATTAACTAAGAAACATTTGAAAAATAAAATCGATGAAGGTGAAAAGAGAAATTAAACACACTGTCAAAGAGTGAGTTACAAAAACTACTTTGAACCGATGTGACCCTGAACAATCTTTTCTTTTGGTTTAAGTATTTAAGGTTTTGGGTTTTGCGCTGGGATGTGCTTTACCCCATTTGGGTTCGTTGACTCTCCCAGAAATTGCTTGAAGTCAAATAAATTGGTCTTTGGGAGAAAGATAAATTTGTGACTATGGGAAGATGTTGGTGAAATGATTGAGCGAATGATGGATAATTCTATTTAGTTTTATAGGTACACAGACAGACATCCAGACAAGCAGGCAGACATAGATAGATAGATAGATAGATAGATAGATAGATAGATAGATAGATAGATAGATAGATAGATAGATAGATAGGTAGGTAGGTAGGTAGGTAGGTAGGTAGGTAGGTAGGTAGGTAGGTAGGTAGGTAGGTAGGTAGGTAGATAGATAGATAGATAGATAGATAGATAGATAGATAGATAGATAGATAGATAGATAGATAGATAGATAGATAGATAGATAGATAGATAGATAGATAGATAGATAGATAGATAGATAGATAGATAGATAGATAGATAGATAGATAGATAGATAGATAGATAGATAGATAGATAGATGCCTTGTGCTCTAAAATGGATTTTGGAGAAACAATTTCGATTTATAACTCATACTAATTACTAAAGTTACGGCTAAAAATTGTGATGCGCTATAAAATTTAATTGCTTGTGTTTGCTTTGTGTTGAGTAATACAATAATCATGATTATTTACGATATTCATCATCATTATCAGCTGCCATCTCTACAATGAAGGTTGGTTGTAATGGATCTCTAATGTATTCTGTCTCTTGTCTTAATGGTGCACTCTGATAGGCTCTTTCCTTTTCTTCTCTTGATGTTATCTTCCCCCTTATAGCGCTGTTTTCCCATTGCACGTTTGACTTCAACTCTCCCTTCTATTATGGTCTTCTGCAAGGTGTTATGTCATTTTATGTGGCCTAAATATTTTAGCTGCCTAATTTTGATCTCCTTCATTAGTTCTCTTTTCATACCTAGGTTTTCAAGGACCTCTTTATGTGTTTTCTTCTCTTTCCATGAGATGCGTTCCATTATTCTATATATCCACATCTCGATCTCATGTTACGATATTACAAAGGCACAAATGCAAAGGACACGATATATCCTAATTATAACCCATGTACAGTTAAAAAAGGATAGTATTTTGCATTAAACAAAAAATAAAAGATAAAAAGCTATAAATCAATCCGAAGCATTTCAGTTGTCCAACGACCATAGGCCTACAAAACCACGTGCTATGTTCTCCTGTCACGTGCCATCAGTTGATGGTATTTCCATGTCTGCCCCATCATTGTCACATCTGTCTCCAGTTCTCTTCTCCATGTGTTTTTTGGTCGACCTCTACTTCTCTCCCCTTGAGTATTCCAGAACATGGACTGCTTGGTCATTCTATTAATAGATTTCCTCAGTGTGTGTCTAATTCATCGTCAACGTCTTCTTCTAATCTCTTCTTCCATTGGCACGTGACTGTTATTTTGTCATCAGTTCCATATTGGTGACCTTGTTGTACCATATCAATTCTACTACTCAGCGCAAGTACCCATTTATGAAAGTGTGTAACTTCTTGGTTGTGTTGTTCTCCATGTTTGACAGCCATACAATAGGACTGCCTTGACATCTGAGTTGAAGATTCTTTTTTTTTTGACTTTAAAAAAATGTATATGTATTACACATATTTTTTCCTGAACTCCTTTTAGACCAGAAGACGTCCATACTTACTCACACCTCGGATCCACCAAGAGTGGGTCAGTCTAATCCATCTCGGACCAGGTCTTTCTATTTGTTTTTATGCCAGGGTTTAGCTTAACTTAGTTCCATTGTTCTCTGGGGGTATCCCAGTCATAGATTGACCCCCAGAATAATTCCACCGCTCACTCAATAGCCGATTCAACGCTCGAGTCTTTTACTGATGAGATCAACGACAATCAATAACTTTCTGACTTTCTCGTTTATTTTATTACTGATACGTAACTCTGTATCTATTTATCTTACTCCTTCTCTCATCACCTCGTGAATTTTTCAGTATTAAATTCTATCTTGCCAGTAGAGATAAATTTGAATTGTGCCCTCAAGAGCTGAATGTGGGTGGGTCTCTCGTTGGGGGAACTATCCCCTGAATTTATCAGGTCAGTTTTATTTAATTCTGTATTCTCCTGAGTTTCTCGTCTGTTCTTTCTATTTCTTTGATGTTAGTGTTACCAGAGCAACGACAACTATTATATCCAATAAGTCTAGGATTCCACTGTTGCTAACACTGAAGCTACTGTTATGCTGTAGCAACAACGACTACCACAATTACTGTTACCATTGGTACACATACAGCTAATAACACTAACCACTGCTGGCACAATAAACACAACTATTACTAATATCCGAAACACTATTACCACTGCTACATTATAACACCAAACAACAACTATGAATATTACTACTAATGCTACAAAAAACAGCAACTACTATTACTTTTACTACTACCAACACTACTACTACCACTACAAGAACCACAAGAACACCTACTGTTACTTCTACGATTAACACTGCTACCACTTGTGTCAAGACGTACCGACGTTCTCTTTTTCTGATCTTCACTTCCCTCCGGCATTATTACCTTGTCATTCCTTTTATTAGCTAATTCTTCCAGTATTAGTTGTTTTCGTGTTCATCGTTTAATTCTTTCTTGTAACATCTGTCACACCTCTCACACACCCCTCTCTCCTTATTATTTTCTCCTTTGTTATCGGCGACGCTTGACGAAGGAGCGAACTTGCCACATTGACTTTCCGCATATCGCCAGCTCCAGACGGAGGAAGAGTCTACACTGAGCGACATTCCTATTGTTAAATTCAGACTTTTTATCTGATAAGATACACGAAACCATGTTGTCGTATGATAAGGTGCTAGTTTGCAAACATGTCCTACCCAAATACACCGCCGATCTCACTGGGATGTAGGGGGATAACAATCTTGGTAAAGATTAAGACACGGACAGTGGTGTAATACTTCCAACACATGGTATTTGTTGTGATAATTAACTACCAGAAAGTAACATCTTGGAGGAGAGCATAATGTTAGATCTGTGAAAAAGTGAGCTTGTAAATATGGCAGGCGAAACGGAAGAAGCAGAACAGTATATGGTTATGGAGTTTGAAAATCACATGTACAAGGCAATATCTTATGTTGTCATTTAGTAATGTTCTGCATGAGGGTAGGGGGGAAGGGGGCGCTACCAAAATGAGGCACTTATTCGCAATGGTTTTGGCGTTTGAGATGCTAAGATAGACTGCTCAGGATTGGACTTTTTCTCTAAATAACAACCTGGGTGTGAAAGCGAAAACTTCGCTTATATTCTGCAGCGTTGTAAGACTACTTTATCGACTTCCAATATCATCAAGAAATCATAGACAGCAAGGAGCACTGAATATTAGGACCAACGTATATAACAGGCCATATGACTAAACGTATATTCTAATATTAGAGGAGAGTAACCCCAGAGACATCACTCTGCGTCGCCTTCTAGGATCCTACTTCAAAGGCACTCAATCCGACATCTAACATATCTGAAAAGAGCGGCATCTTAAACAGTTTTCCGACAATATTCGGACGTTTCGTGTGCAAAAAGTCTTTGCTCGCTCGAAAACAAACTCAGGGTAAGTTATAATGCGCACATTTTATCATTTAATATTTGCATTTTGACATTTATAAATTGCTTGTGGATGTACAGTGACATATAAAGCTGGCAACCTCATCATTGCAAAAAACTAGACACATAAAATACCATTGCAAGATATGGTGACTGTTTCGTGCAGAAGAGGTGGCCTCAGGCTCCGTAGAGAGAATGGGATGAATGATTGAGGATATCATGATACACAAATTGATTATACGAGCACTTTAGTAAATTTCATATATATATACATATATATATATATATATATATATATATATATATATATATATATATATATATATATATATATATATATATATATATATATATATATATATATATATATATAGATTTAAATTGTCGATTTCCGCTGTTAAAAAGCAATTTCATCCGACTCACTGAGGTTAACATAAACAAGGAAGACGAAGTGGTGGATGTAAGCGGAGGTCACCTGATGACTATGTCAGGAGACCCAATAATCAGCAGAGACATTTGTCTTTTTTTCAGTTTGTGTTACAAGTTGCTAGCATCAAGATCAGACGGGTCGTTAATACTCTTGACAACACTTACAGTTACCTCAGCCTTAATGCATGAGACGGGCTGCTGAAACAATATTTGACTATTGAAGAGAAGTACTGTCCAAGGCTCCTGTGGAAACCATTACTACTGCAGTGACAAAAACCACTGCTACAGATACTATTTCTACTATTATATAAGAATAACAATAATAATAATAGCCCCTTCAGTCATATCTGACTATGGGACTGCGCCCCTGAAATGACAGCCCTCAGCTGCTTATTTTCTCTGTTCATTTCGACGTTTTATTTTCTCTTTTACTTGTTGTGATAGCTTTTTTTTCGCCTAGTCTGTTGTTCATATATTTCTGACCTATCATTATTCACATGTACAGCAAAATACCTGGAGATGCCCAATCAATACTTAAAAGATATATACATAAAACAAAGGAAAACATATAAGGTTAGTACTTCAGAAAAGACATTCAACCAAACAGAAATTATGCAACAAAAACTAACAAATCATTAAAAAAAAATAAAACCAGAAAATTAGCAAACCCATTAACTACTCACAGGACAAAGAAAGGCAAAGAGATTTAAAAAAAAAAACACTAATAGAAATTAAAACCAAGTGCAAAGGACAATAGCTATCTACGAGTATATACAATACAAACAACTGAAAATAAAATGACAAATACTAATATAAATCAAAACCAGCAACTGCAAAAGACAATAGTCATTTAAACTTAATACAAAATTAGTAAATAAAATGACACTAAATACCCCAATTATAACCAATTTTCATGTTGAACAGGGTAGACCAAGATGGAACGAGAAGTGGCAATAATGGTCAGCTGTTAAGTGCCCGCTCTCCACCCATCACCGTTTCAAAACAACAACAACACGCTTCTATATGGCATCGACATATGGACAACCCATACTAAACAAGAAAGAAGGCTGAATACCGTCCATCTACGGTATGCGCATCGTTTGTATTTCGTGGACAGACAAAGTGATACATGTTGAGGTGCATCACGCAATCGCTTTCAGAGTTTATATAAACTGCTTAGACTGCGCAGATTACGCTTGCTTGGTCATATACGCCGCATTAAAGATAGTCACACCCCCACCGATATTTTCTACCTACAATACAACTGGAAGATGACAAAAGAACAACGGGCGACTACAGCTGAGGTTCAAAGACGTGTGCAAGAGAGACATAAAGCACTGAACATAAATCCACCAGCCTGGGAGGACGAAGCCGCCGATCGCACCAGATGGAGATGCTCCCTACGGAATCACCTCAGATTGTGCGAGAAGACGCTCTTACAACAAGGAGAAAAGAAAAGAACACGTCGACAGGAACATCAAGGGGAAAAAAGCAGCTGAGAGCTGTTACGTCAAGGGTTCTTCATCCCCGTATTGAGTTATGACTGGAGGAAGCTACATCTGCTTCTACAATAACTACAGCTACTACCACAATGTTGAATACTACTACTGCTACGACAACAAGAACTACGACTACAATTACGTCTACTGTTAATACTGCTACCACTGGTAAAAAAACAATAACAACTACGACTACATCTAATACTACAGTTGCAACAAACACTACCACTACTACTATTGTTGCTGCTGCTACGGTAACAACAACTACAATTATTACTACCACTGCTAACACTACTGCTTCGCCTACTAGCACTATTACTACTGCTACTACGACTATTACTACTACTACTGCTGCTACTACTACAGTTAATATTACTACTACTAATGCTGTTATTATTACTACTACTAATACTGTTACTATTACTACTACCAATACTGTTATTATTACTACTACTAATACTGTTATTATTACTACTACTAATACTGTTATTATTACTACTACCAATACTGTTATTATTACTACTACTAATACTGTTATTATTACTACTACTAATACTGTTATTATTACTACTACTAATACTGTTATTATTACTACTACTAATACTGTTATTATTACTACTACCAATACTGTTATTATTACTACTACTAATACTGTTATTATTACTACTACCAATACTGTTATTATTACTACTACTAATACTGTTATTATTACTACTACTAATACTGTTATTATTACTACTACTAATACTGTTATTATTACTACTACTAATACTGTTATTATTACTACTACTAATACTGTTATTATTACTACTACCAATACTGTTATTATTACTACTACTAATACTGTTATTATTACTACTACTAATACTGTTATTATTACTACTACTAATACTGCTATTATTACTACTACTAATACTGTTATTATTACTACTACTAATACTGTTATTATTACTACTACTAATACTGTTATTATTACTACTACTAATACTGTTATTATTACTACTACTAATACTGTTATTATTACTACTACTAATACTGTTATTATTACTACTACTAATACTGTTATTATTACTACTACTAATACTGTTATTATTACTACTACCAATACTAATTACTTACTTACTATTGTTATTACTACTACTAATACTGTTATTATTACTACTACTAATACTGTTATTATTACTACTACTAATACTGTTATTATTACTACTACTAATACTGTTATTATTACTACTACTAATACTGTTATTATTACTACTACTAATACTGTTATTATTACTACTACTAATACTGTTATTATTACTACTACCAATACTGTTATTATTACTACTACTAATACTGTTATTATTACTACTACTAATACTGTTATTATTACTACTACTAATACTGTTATTATTACTACTACTAATACTGTTATTATTACTACTACCAATACTGTTATTATTACTACTACCAATACTGTTATTATTACTACTACTAATACTGTTATTATTACTACTACTAATTACTAATAATGTTATTATTACTACTACTAATACTGTTATTATTACTACTACTAATACTGTTATTATTACTACTACTAATACTGTTATTATTACTACTACTAATACTGTTATTATTACTACTACTAATACTGTTATTATTACTACTACTAATACTGTTATTATTACTACTACTAATACTGTTATTATTACTACTACTAATACTGTTATTATTACTACTACTAATACTGTTATTATTACTACTACTAATACTGTTATTATTACTACTACTAATACTGTTATTATTACTACTACTAATACTGTTATTATACTACTACTACTAATACTGTTATTATTACTACTACTAATACTGTTATTATTACTACTACTAATACTGTTATTATTACTACTACTAATACTGTTATTATTACTACTACTAATACTGTTATTATTACTACTACTAATACTGTTATTATTACTACTACTAATACTGTTATTATTACTACTACTAATACTGTTATTATTACTACTACTAATGCTGTTATTATTACTACTACTAATACTGTTATTATTACTACTACTAATACTGTTATTATTACTACTACTAATGCTGTTATTATTACTACTACTAATACTGTTATTATTACTACTACTAATACTGTTATTATTACTACTACTAATACTGTTATTATTACTACTACTAATGCTGTTATTATTACTACTACTAATACTGTTATTATTACTACTACTAATACTGTTATTATTACTACTACTAATGCTGTTATTATTACTACTACTAATACTGTTATTTACTACTTACTACTACTAATACTGTTATACTGTTATTACTACTACTAATGCTGTTATTATTACTACTACTAATACTGTTATTATTACTACTACTAATACTGTTATTATTACTACTACTAATGCTGTTATTATTACTACTACTACCAATACTGTTATTATTACTACTACTAATACTGTTATTATTACTACTACTAATGCTGTTATTATTACTACTACTAATGCTGTTATTATTACTACTACTAATGCTGTTATTATTACTACTACTAATACTGTTATTATTACTACTACTAATACTGTTATTATTACTACTACTAATACTGTTATTATTACTACTACTAATACTGTTATTATTACTACTACTAATACTGTTATTATTACTACTACTAATACTGTTATTATTACTACTACTAATACTGTTATTATTACTACTACTAATACTGTTATTATTACTACTACTAATACTGTTATTATTACTACTACTAATACTGTTATTATTACTACTACTAATGCTGTTATTATTACTACTACTAATGCTGTTATTATTACTACTACTAATACTGTTATTATTACTACTACTAATACTGTTATTATTACTACTACTAATGCTGTTATTATTACTACTACTAATACTGTTATTATTACTACTACTAATACTGTTATTATTACTACTACTAATACTGTTATTATTACTACTACTAATGCTGTTATTATTACTACTACTAATGATGTTATTATTACTACTACTAATGATGTTATTATTACTACTACTAATACTGTTATTATTACTACTACTAATGATGTTATTATTACTACTACTAATGCTGTTATTATTACTACTACTAATACTGTTATTATTACTACTACTAATACTGTTATTATTACTACTACTAATGCTGTTATTATTACTACTACTAATGATGTTATTATTACTACTACTAATGATGTTATTATTACTACTACTAATGATGTTATTATTACTACTACTAATGATGTTATTATTACTACTACTAATACTGTTATTATTACTACTACTAATGATGTTATTATTACTACTACTAATGATGTTATTATTACTACTACTAATACTGTTATTATTACTACTACTAATACTGTTATTATTACTACTACTAATACTGTTATTATTACTACTACTAATGCTGTTATTATTACTACTACTAATACTGTTATTATTACTACTACTAATACTGTTATTATTACTACTACTAATGCTGTTATTATTACTACTACTAATACTGCTATTATTACTACTACTAATACTGTTATTATTACTACTACCAATACTGTTATTATTACTACTACTAATGCTGTTATTATTACTACTACCAATACTGTTATTATTACTACTACTAATACTGTTATTATTACTACTACTAATGCTGTTATTATTACTACTACTAATGCTGTTATTATTACTACTACTAATACTGTTATTATTACTACTACTAATAATACTGTGTATTATTACTACTACTAATAACTGTTATTATTACTACTAC
Source organism: Oreohelix idahoensis (assembly GCA_024509875.1). NCBI lineage: Eukaryota > Metazoa > Mollusca > Gastropoda > Stylommatophora > Oreohelicidae > Oreohelix > Oreohelix idahoensis. Next base: position 457,407 of record JAMPIV010005591.1, on the reverse strand, counting down.
TAATTACTACTGTTATTTATTATTACTACTACTAATACTGTTATTATTATTATTACTACTACTAATACTGTTATTATTACTACTACTAATACTGTTATTATTACTACTACTAATACTGTTATTATTACTACTACTAATGCTGTTATTATTACTACTACTAATGCTGTTATTATTACTACTACTAATACTGTTATTATTACTACTACCAATACTGTTATTATTACTACTACTAATACTGTTATTATTACTACTACTAATACTGTTATTATTACTACTACCAATACTGTTATTATTACTACTACTAATACTGTTATTATTACTACTACTAATACTGTTATTATTACTACTACTAATACTGTTATTATTACTACTACTAATACTGTTATTATTACTACTACTAATACTGTTATTATTACTACTACTAATACTGTTATTATTACTACTACAGTTAATATTACTACTACTAATGCTGTTATTATTACTACTACTAATACTGTTATTATTACTACTACTATTATTACTACTACTAATACTGTTATTATTACTACTACTAATACTGTTATTATTACTACTACTAATACTGTTATTATTACTACTACTAATACTGTTATTATTACTACTACTAATGCTGTTATTATTACTACTACTAATGCTGTTATTATTACTACTACTAATACTGTTATTATTACTACTACTAATACTGTTATTATTACTACTACTAATGCTGTTATTATTACTACTACTAATACTGTTATTATTACTACTACTAATACTGTTATTATTACTACTACTAATACTGTTATTATTACTACTACTAATACTGTTATTATTACTACTACTAATATTGTTATTATTACTACTACTAATACTGTTATTATTACTACTACTAATACTGTTATTATTACTACTACTAATACTGTTATTATTACTACTACTAATACTGTTATTATTACTACTACTAATACTGTTATTATTACTACTACTACTAATGCTGTTATTATTACTACTACTAATACTGTTATTATTACTACTACCAATACTGTTATTATTACTACTACTAATACTGTTATTATTACTACTACTAATACTGTTATTATTACTACTACTAATACTGTTATTATTACTACTACTAATACTGTTATTATTACTACTACTAATACTGTTATTATTACTACTACTAATACTGTTATTATTACTACTACTAATACTGTTATTATTACTACTACTAATACTGTTATTATTACTACTACTAATACTGTTATTATTACTACTACTAATACTGTTATTATTACTACTACTAATACTGTTATTATTACTACTACTAATACTGTTATTATTACTACTACTAATACTGTTATTATTACTACTACTAATACTGTTATTATTACTACTACTAATACTGTTATTATTACTACTACTAATACTGTTATTATTACTACTACTAATGCTGTTATTATTACTACTACTAATACTGTTATTATTACTACTACTAATACTGTTATTATTACTACTACTAATACTGTTATTATTACTACTACTAATACTGTTATTATTACTACTACTAATACTGTTATTATTACTACTACTAATACTGTTATTATTACTACTACTAATACTGTTATTATTACTACTACCAATACTGTTATTATTACTACTACTAATACTGTTATTATTACTACTACTAATACTGTTATTATTACTACTACTAATACTGTTATTATTACTACTACTAATACTGTTATTATTACTACTACTAATACTGTTATTATTACTACTACTAATACTGTTATTATTACTACTACTAATACTGTTATTATTACTACTACTAATACTGTTATTATTACTACTACTAATACTGTTATTATTACTACTACCAATACTGTTATTATTACTACTACTAATACTGTTATTATTACTACTACCAATACTGTTATTATTACTACTACTAATACTGTTATTATTACTACTACTAATACTGTTATTATTACTACTACTAATGCTGTTATTATTACTACTACTAATGCTGTTATTATTACTACTACCAATACTGTTATTATTACTACTACTAATACTGTTATTATTACTACTACTAATACTGTTATTATTACTACTACTAATACTGTTATTATTACTACTACTAATGCTGTTATTATTACTACTACTAATGCTGTTATTATTACTACTACTAATGCTGTTATTATTACTACTACTAATACTGTTATTATTACTACTACTAATACTGTTATTATTACTACTACTAATGATGTTATTATTACTACTACTAATGCTGTTATTATTACTACTACTAATACTGTTATTATTCCTACTACTAATACTGTTATTATTACTACTACTAATGATGTTATTATTACTACTACTAATGATGTTATTATTACTACTACTAATTGATGCGTGATGCCATATGATGATGGATGGTATCCGCATGTCTGGTTTTGTGTGGTGTGCAGATGTGTTCAGTCAAAACAATGTTCATACAAAAATAACAGGGCAATCCACATAGGAGATAACCAGATATATGAGATCAGTTCACTCTCCTTAGTCTGACTTCAGCAAGACAGACACGTCTGCCGAAGTATAAATAATGTCCTCAAAAATATCCTCTAGATAATAAAGGTTTTCCAAACCTAGTTCATTTAACGAAGTAGCAAGTAATGGTCCTTGGTACTTGCATCAACCGATGCAGTACAATACAGCGACATGTGAGCTAGGAAAACATCTCGTGACGACGACTTTCGAAGACAGGCTATGAACCAGAAATCGTTCACGACCAAAAATCGATAGAGTTAATGAAAATGTTAATTTACCTTGCCTTCCGGAAATACACAGAAATATTATGCCTCCCGGCATGTGCAAATACACTAGAGGTATTATCTCGAATAAACGAAATATCCATAAGAGGACTCTCACATTCCTGACAGAACAAAAAAATAGCGGAGATCCCCTCTTCAACGAGGCATCCCTTTCGCCATTCCAAATCGCTCACCCCACTAGTGGTGGGCGGAAACCGATCGACCAAAAAGCAAGACAAGTCATGCGCAGTCCAGCGCAAAATGACCACAGCTCAAACTTAACTGCATTCGATACCAACGCGAGAAGACAAATGCTTACCGAGAAAAGTGACTATAAATTTCAAGCAGTTGTTGCCCTTGCGTTATAAAATAGATATTGAAATAAAACGATGTTGCGAGAATTTATCACGCAACATATCACCACCTCCTCCCGATAAAAAAAAAAATGTGGAACATATTTTTTTTTTTCAATATCAAAGAGCATGCGATAAGCGGCTCAAAACGCACGAATTATGCGCTGATAATTAACTAAATTGCCAAACAATAGGCTAATTATAGAGTGTCTGGTGAGGATATACCTCAACAGAAAAATAAATATGTCTCAAAAAATATTCACATCGGGGAGGTGTCACCAACACACATCACGTTAGCATGTAAACACAATATACGTATGCAAGTTACTATAATCATCATTAAACAGCATACTCTAATATTGTCTTTAAAAATGGATGTACAAATCTGATAGGAAAATTTAAATAGTACATTCTTTGACATGTAATGACATAAGTACATAGTAAAGTTAAACTACATGACGATCCAGGACATATGCTCTGGTATTCCGAGGGTAAGTACACAATCTAGAACTCGTCATGCTTGATACTAGTAAGGTAAGTCCTCAGCTCAACAATGACATTCTGAGAAAGTACAAGCAATATAATGCTAATTAATAACTAATATGCTTCATAAGGTACAATACATTATTAATAATTGTGGCTGTTTAGTAAACTAACGGCCCTTATATTAACTACTCAGTCCTCCTCTATCATCTTAAAAAACGAACAGAAGAAGATGACAACAAAGCACGATAGTGTGTACATATAAAGTAAGTACAGATGTGCTAATCTATTGTAGAAATATAGGTGTGTTATGACTCTGTAATATATGGAAATATAGGACAGAAGTATTAGTTGGAGTCATGTGGGCATCTAGACAAAATGTCAGCCATCACATTATCCGCACCACGGATAGCTCGTACCGTGAAGTGAAAAGGTTGAAGAGCTATAGCATATCGAGTGGATCTCGAACTCTTCAAACTCTTAGTCTGAATAGCTGTAAGAGCTTTCTGATCAGTCTCTAGAATGAAATGTGCGCCCAGGAGGAATCTTTGTAGTTTTAGAATTGACCAAACCATCGCTAACAACTCACGGTCTAAAACCGAGTAGTTCCTCTCTGCCGCATTTAGTTTTCTAGAAATGTACATAACAGGATGCAGAGTATTTGCATATTCTTGCATCAGTGCTGCTCCAATCCCAGTGGATGAAGCATCACTCCGAAGAACAAAAGTCCTATCAAGAGTAGGTAATCTTAAGATGGGAGGAGAAGAAAATATATTCTTGATTTGGTCTAGTGAAGATTGGCATTCTTCAGACCAACGGACCAGATTAGGCGAACCTTTCTTCAACAATGTTGATAGAGGTGCCATGATCGAAGATAAATTTGGAATAAATCTCCCATAAAATTGAATTAAACCTAAGAGACTCCTAACTTGTTTCTTCGTTTTAGGAACAGAGATGTTCAGTATTTTGGACGTATTGTGGTCTTCTGTCTTCAAGAGACCATGACCAACACGATGACCCAGGAAAGAGATTTCACCAAAACCAACAAAAGCTTTAGAAGGTTTTGCTGTCAAATTATTCTCACGTAGAGTGGACAGCAAGTCATATAACCCTAAATAGTGATCTTCCCAGGTATCACTGAAGAGACAGATGTCATCTAAGTATGCGATGACATCCGAACGATGTGACAGAATTCGACGCATCATGCGAACGAAAGTGGCAGGGGCGTTCATGAGACCAAAAGGCATAACATTCCATTGAAATAGACCCCTAGGTGTAGAAAAAGCAGTAAGAGGTTTGACATGCTCTGCTAAAGGCACTTGCCAATAACCTTTAGACAAGTCAAGTTTAGTGAAGAATCTAGAATTAGAAAGTCTAATCAGTAGATCTTCTAACAAAGGCATCGGTTCAGCGTCGAACTTTGTGACCTGATTCAATTTGCGATAATCAACGCAAATTCGTATGTTCTTATCCTTCTTCCGGACAATAACCATGGAAGAAGAATATGGTGAAGTCGATGGTTCAATTATATTTAATTGAATCATTTCATCCAATTCCTTTTCCACTTGCGACTGAAAGTGTATAGGAATAGGATACGGCCTAACCCTAATTGGATTATTGTCGGTAAGAATTATGTCATGTTCTATGACATCTGTGTGTCCAGGAATGTCAGTGAGAACATCCTGAAATGTTTGTAACATCGACGAGACTTGTCGATGTTCGTCACCAGAAAGATTAGGAGAAACAGAAACGTTTTTCCAAGATTCCGTGGAATGTAATGGAACCACTGGAAGGGGAAGGTTGACATCAGAGAAGGTAGCTTCCTCATCCTGAATGACAGACAGGGATGAATAATGACCGTGAGGTGCAGGAGCATCATCCGTTGCCTGGAAAATAGGCAGCAAATAGTCCGGACGTTCGTGAAATTCCGAAAGCATGTTTATGTGGAAAGTTTTATGCTTTCCATCAATATCGACCACATAGTCAACATCGGAAATCCGAGAGACTATTGCATACGGACCTTTCCATGCAATAAGAAGTCTATTTTCCCTACTGGGGAGTAGGACGAATGCTTTGTCACCTGGACAAAGTTGTCGTAGACATCTATTCTTGTTAGCAAACTGCCTTGCCTTCTCTTTAGCAATTTCTGATGAAGCAGTTGCTAGCTTACATGCCTCAATGATCTTTTGTCTAAGAGCAATGACATACTCATATGAGGATTGAGTTTCATCGCTAATATCATCGGCAGTGATGAGATCGTGTAATAAAGACATAGGGCCGCGTGGACGCGCGCCAAAGACAAGTTCGAAGGGAGAAAATCCTGTGTGTTCATTAGGGACTTCTCTATAGGCAAAGAGAGCCGCGGGTAAAACCCTGTCCCAATCTTGAGGATGATCTTCAGTTATCTTACCAAGCAAAGTCTTGAGCGTTCTATTCAGACGCTCAACTAACCCATTAGACATAGGATGGTAGATACTACTGAGAGATCGTTCAATATGTAAGGTAGACATTACCTGTGACATAGTGTCAGATATGAGTTGAGTGCCATGGTCTGACAATATTTCTCTGGGGAACCCCAAGCGAGAAAATATCAACCAAAGAGCATCTGCGATATCTGTAGTAGATATGCTCTTAAGAGGAATAGCCTCTGGCCAACGTGTGCACATATCGACACATGTAAGGATAAACTGATGTCCTCTGGCCGACTTGACCTTAAAAGGGCCAATAATATCTATGGCCATTTTCTGAAACGGCCGAATAGGAATGTCAGCAGCCTGGATAGGCGCAGCATGTCGTGGTCCTCTAGATTTGACCTCCTGACATACCTTGCATGATCGGCAGTAAATACGAATGTCCTTATTGACAAAAGGCCAAAAGAAAGCCGCAAGGACTCTCGACTTCGTACGGGCAAAACCCATATGTCCAGCACATTGCGAGTCATGAGCATGTTGTAATATTTGGACTCTCATGCTCTTGGGAACAAGAATTTGCGAATGTGCCGACGTAGTCGAATCTTGTACCATACGTACAAGTACGCCGTTTCTCATTGCAATCCAAGATTTTCTATTTGTATCCTGATTCGGATCACCTTTCTTCGCAAGAACGAGAATTTTTTTAAAGAAGGATCTTCTTCTTGCAATTTTATGAAAGAGTCACGAGTGATTACTAAGTGACTATCTTGGCTATCAACTTCATTATCACTATTCAGTGAAGTTTCGGGTGTTTGTAGAGCTTGCGCTCTTGTAACTACTGCATTTGTAGCTTGCATGTTATTATCTTCCCAAGCAGCAATCTGCTGTGGGGTACACTCCCTAACTCCGTGAATACGACCAATAATAAGGTCCGCAATAGGATTAGGTAAGAGACAAGCATGCACATCTCCAGTAAAGAAAGGAGTGGCAATGCGAATTACAGCAGTAGGATATTTTTCTAGAGTGCCGCCAAATGTGACACATTTAATAACCCTTCCTGTAGCACAAGATGGATCTACAAGCGATTGTCTAACACCAATAGTGGTGCATCCGGAATCGAAAAGTAGTGAGACCGGAGTATCATTAACAAGACCCTTATGTAGGATTAAAGAACCCCTCCCGTCATGCGCAACAGCAGCAGGAAGAGCGGGAAGTGGGTGACCACAACTCAAAGTAGTTATGGTACCCGGTTCGAATAAAGTACTGCATTGGGGGCATTTGTTTGCTCTCTCAAAGTCAAAAGCAGAACTAGTGACAGCGTCAAAGTTTTTACTATCAACAACATGATTACAGGCTCCCTCAGTTTCCTGTTGTACAGCATTAGCCTGCTGATATCTCTTTTTTTTGTGTTGAGATCTACCCCGACTATTATTACCTCTGAAGTTATCAAAGTTATTATTATCTCTGCAGTTATTATTGTCTCTATTGTAATTGTTATCCTGGTTCGAATTCCAGTTTCCACGATTACTATCATGTTCACATTGATGCGAACATCTATTTGTTTGGTTCTGAGGTCTTCGGCAGGAATAACCTCTATTACCATATCCTCTTTTGAAATGCTTATAATTATTAGGGTGATAGTAACGAGTACTATCAGGTTGTCTCCAATTCTTCGAAGAAGAATCACCATGAAATTGATTTCCATGATTTTGACAGAAATTACCGCTACTCTTTCTATCAAAATTTTGTTGGAATCTACGAGCAAAGTTTTGGCCATACGGAGCTGCCGAAGCAACTGGTAAACCTTCTTTCACCTTAGAGTTACCCATGGTTATGTGTGGGTGCGCAGTTACGTATTGGCAACAGAAATCTTCCATTTCTTTTATTGTTTTAGGTTTACGTTCATGAAGGAAAGCAAGGAAAGACTCATTGACAGACGACATGACTTTGTCTCTAAGTATTAAGTCCATAAGTCCTTCATAAGTTTTTTCCGTCTTAGATAGTTCAACCCATCGTGAGAAAGTAATGCGTATTCTTGCAATAAACTCGGAGAATTCAACTCCATTTTCAGGTAACATGTTTTTAAATTGTAGACGATAGCCGTCTTCGTTAAGCTGATATTTCTTTAACAGAGCGGCCCTGACAACCTCATAATTGTTCTTGTCAGGTTCATCCACCATATTTAATATACTTAGAGCTTTACCTGTCAGTATCCCTGATAACTGATAAACATATTTTGCTTTGTCTATGTTATGAGCTGTACATGCTTGTTCAAATCTGTCCAGATAGAACATTATGTCATCACTGGAAGGACTAAATGTTGGTAACTTAATCTTAAAAGTATCATTATTAGCCTTACCAGAAGATGAACCCTTGTTTGAATCATTACCATTACTCATGCTCGTCAATTTCAATTTTTCCAACTCTAAAGCTAAGACCTTTTCTTCATGTTCCATTTTTGCTTTCTCTTTCCTCTCATCAGACTCTCTCTGTAATCTTCTTTCCTCAGCCTGAGCCTCTTTTTGAAGTCTTTCATTTTCAGCTTCTTTTTCAAGTCTTTTATTTTCAGCCTCTTTTTGAAGTCTTTCAGCTTCTAGCTGTAGCTGGAGTTTTCTCTCCTCAGCTTCTGATTCCCTTTTTTGTTTTTTCCATTTCCATTTGGAATCTCTTTTCATCCACCTGCATCTGCAGTTTCTTTTGTTCAGCTTCCATCTGCAGTTTCTTTTGTTCAGCTTCCATTGCTTTATCATATCGAGCAGTTGCAAATTCTTCTAACTTATCACCAGTCTTCCCAAGCAATTTACCCTGCTCAATAAAGTGCTCAAATGTAGACATGTTGTCTAACATATGAGTCCAAAACCTGAAATAATTAACTAATTTATTTCAAACCTAAGTGTAACAAGTCTTAATTAAGCACTTGTATATTCACATCACATTATATTATCCCAGTCTCTGTGGGAAACAAGTCTCCAATCAAAGAACTTGTATATGAAATATCAACAATCAATTCTTGATCATAAGTGCACTTCTCATTCAATAGTGCACGACACTATTCATCATTCATTTATCATCAGTGTAGTAGTAACAGTGCATTAGCATAGCCCATTAACTAATTACTATAACTGTAAACAATGACTATGTAAACACATGCAGAATGTAAACATTGAAAATGTAAACAATACAAACAATGTAAACAATAACAATGTAAACAATAACAAAGATCAGCAACAATACAAAAACGTTCGCAGAAATCAACTAAAAATAAAGCAGAAATTAATGAAATATCACAAAAAATGTGACGATATCTGCGATAGAATTAAACAAAATACATGACACCACAGTGTATAAACAAAAATGTTGTATGAAACTAAATTATAGACAAGAGTAGGCTAACAAATACAAACAAATCAAAACAAAACTAAAGAATGCGAAATAATAACGAAAACAATATTAAAACATGTCATCACAGCTAACATAAATAGCAACAGAAGTCGCTTAGCAAATTCCAGTATTGGAAATTTGCAAACCTTACAGAAAACGCTCACAATAGACGACCTCTATGACGTGGCATAATCTAACGGAGACACCACCCAACCGAGAACCCGCTGAAATATAAACATATAAATATACGAATAACATATAAACATATAACATATAGAATGAGATGATACACAGAAGACTCAGCAGAAGTATAAGGGCACAGTTTACATACAAACAGGCCACTTAACTTATAGGCTTCCAATCGTCGAACAGCAGAAAAAACGGATGTCAATCAACGTCCTAAAGAGCGAAGCTCCAACGATGATGGCACATCTGAACTGCTTCCACTGCTAACACGATGGTACAAGAGCTTCTGAAATACTGTGTGTTGAGTTGTTTCGGCACTTGACCTTCTAATCCAAAAGTAAGTTGATGGAAATCGGTACTTGGCCTTCTTCAGAAAACAACCCGTTTCAACCGGCACTTGACCTTCACAAAAACGACAGCACTGGAACCTTGACAGCAGCAACTTGCTTGACTTGCGTAAAAGATAACAGCAGTCCGAGTTATCCGGCAACATGTAACAACGCCGGGTACTGTCAAATTCTTGTTTCCGTCAAAAAGTTGAAATTTTGACTTTTACCGGGCAACGCCGAGTACTTTGAAAATTTTGAAGATGTTGACTGTATTGAAGAATGTTAATTTCTTGAAGGATGCTGATGAATTCTTGTTGAAAATGAAGTGGGTAAGGGACCCCGTGTTTGCTGGTACCAGAATCAAACCAGCTTATGGCCACCAAATGATGCGTGATGCCATATGATGATGGATGGTATCCGCATGTCTGGTTTTGTGTGGTGTGCAGATGTGTTCAGTCAAAACAATGTTCATACAAAAATAACAGGGCAATCCACATAGGACGTCAGTAAACTCACGACGTATAAAGTCAATGATTCTTGTAACAGCCGTTGACGTTTTTCTTCATTATTTATTGTGGACGCCACAGTGACAAAATGGTTACGCGAATATGTAGGCACATCAAACAGTCATTATCACAGCAACATTCAATACAGCAATAGACGGTAGACAGCATTACAATGATGAGTCAGATGCATGTTATATTTCAAAGTGCTGTAAATGTAGTCAGGTGGAAAACTCCATCCTTTTCTATAACAGCCAGGAGATAACCAGATATATGAGATCAGTTCACTCTCCTTAGTCTGACTTCAGCAAGACAGACACGTCTGCCGAAGTATAAATAATGTCCTCAAAAATATCCTCTAGATAATAAAGGTTTTCCAAACCTAGTTCATTTAACGAAGTAGCAAGTAATGGTCCTTGGTACCTGCATCAACCGATGCAGTACAATACAGCGACATGTGAGCTAGGAAAACATCTCGTGACGACGACTTTCGAAGACAGGCTATGAACCAGAAATCGTTCACGACCAAAAATCGATAGAGTTAATGAAAATGTTAATTTACCTTGCCTTCCGGAAATACACAGAAATATTATGCCTCCCGGCATGTGCAAATACACTAGAGGTATTATCTCGAATAAACGAAATATCCATAAGAGGACTCTCACATTCCTGACAGAACAAAAAAATAGCGGAGATCCCCTCTTCAACGAGGCATCCCTTTCGCCATTCCAAATCGCTCACCCCACTAGTGGTGGGCGGAAACCGATCGACCAAAAAGCAAGACAAGTCATGCGCAGTCCAGCGCAAAATGACCACAGCTCAAACTTAACTGCATTCGATACCAACGCGAGAAGACAAATGCTTACCGAGAAAAGTGACTATAAATTTCAAGCAGTTGTTGCCCTTGCGTTATAAAATAGATATTGAAATAAAACGATGTTGCGAGAATTTATCACGCAACACTAATGATGTTATTATTACTACTACTAATGATGTTATTATTACTACTACTAATGATGTTATTATTACTACTACTAATGATGTTATTATTACTACTACTAATGCTGTTATTATTACTACTACTAATACTGTTATTATTACTACTACCAATACTGTTATTATTACTACTACTAATACTGTTATTTCTACTACTACTAATGCTGTTATTATTACTACTACTAATACTGTTATTATTACTACTACCAATACTGTTATTATTACTACTACTAATACTGTTATTATTACTACTACCAATACTGTTATTATTACTACTACTAATACTGTTATTATTACTACTACCAATACTGTTATTATTACTACTACCAATACTGTTATTATTACTACTACTAATACTGTTATTATTACTACTACTAATGCTGTTATTATTACTACTACCAATACTGTTATTATTACTACTACTAATGCTGTTATTATTACTACTACTAATACTGTTATTATTACTACTACCAATACTGTTATTATTACTACTACTAATACTGTTATTATTACTACTACTAATACTGTTATTATTACTACTACTAATACTGTTATTATTACTACTACTAATACTGTTATTATTACTACTACTAATACTGTTATTATTACTACTACCAATACTGTTATTATTACTACTACTAATACTGTTATTATTACTACTACCAATACTGTTATTATTACTACTACTAATACTGTTATTATTACTACTACTAATGCTGTTATTATTACTACTACCAATACTGTTATTATTACTACTACCAATACTGTTATTATTACTACTACTAATGCTGTTATTATTACTACTACCAATACTGTTATTATTACTACTACCAATACTGTTATTATTACTACTACTAATACTGTTATTATTACTACTACTAATGCTGTTATTATTACTACTACTAATACTGTTATTATTACTACTACCAATACTGTTATTATTACTACTACTAATGCTGTTATTATTACTACTACTAATACTGTTATTATTACTACTACTAATACTGTTATTATTACTACTACTAATACTGTTATTATTACTACTACTAATACTGTTATTATTACTACTACTAATACTGTTATTATTACTACTACTACCAATACTGTTATTATTACTACTACTAATACTGTTATTATTACTACTACTAATACTGTTATTATTACTACTACTAATGCTGTTATTATTACTACTACTAATACTGTTATTATTACTACTACTAATACTGTTATTATTACTACTACTAATGCTGTTATTATTACTACTACTAATGCTGTTATTATTACTACTACTAATACTGTTATTATTACTACTACCAATACTGTTATTATTACTACTACTAATACTGTTATTATTACTACTACCAATACTGTTATTATTACTACTACTAATACTGTTATTATTACTACTACTAATACTGCTATTATTACTACTACTAATACTGTTATTATTACTACTACTAATAATGTTATTATTACTACTACTAATACTGTTATTATTACTACTACTAATACTGTTATTATTACTACTACCAATACTGTTATTATTACTACTACTAATACTGTTATTATTACTACTACTAATACTGTTATTATTACTACTACTAATACTGTTATTATTACTACTACCAATACTGTTATTATTACTACTACTAATGCTATTATTATTACTACTACTAATACTGTTATTATTACTACTACTAATACTGTTATTATTACTACTACTAATGCTGTTATTATTACTACTACTAATGCTGTTATTATTACTACTACTAATACTGTTATTATTACTACTACTAATACTGTTATTATTACTACTACTAATGCTGTTATTATTACTACTACTAATACTGTTATTATTACTACTACTAATACTGTTATTATTACTACTACTAATACTGTTATTATTACTACTACTAATGCTGTTATTATTACTACTACTAATGATGTTATTATTACTACTACTAATGATGTTATTATTACTACTACTAATACTGTTATTATTACTACTACTAATGATGTTATTATTACTACTACTAATGCTGTTATTATTACTACTACTAATACTGTTATTATTACTACTACTAATACTGTTATTATTACTACTACTAATGCTGTTATTATTACTACTACTAATGATGTTATTATTACTACTACTAATGATGTTATTATTACTACTACTAATGATGTTATTATTACTACTACTAATGATGTTATTATTACTACTACTAATACTGTTATTATTACTACTACTAATGATGTTATTATTACTACTACTAATACTGTTATTATTACTACTACTAATACTGTTATTATTACTACTACTAATACTGTTATTATTACTACTACTAATACTGTTATTATTACTACTACTAATACTGTTATTATTACTACTACTAATGATGTTATTATTACTACTACTAATACTGTTATTATTACTACTACTAATGATGTTATTATTACTACTACCAATACTGTTATTATTACTACTACTAATACTGTTATTATTACTACTACTAATACTGTTATTATTACTACTACTAATACTGTTATTATTACTACTACTAATACTGTTATTATTACTACTACTAATACTGTTATTATTACTACTACTAATACTGTTATTATTACTACTACTAAAGCTGTTATTATTACTACTACCAATACTGTTATTATTACTACTACTAATGATGTTATTATTACTACTACTAATGCTGTTATTATTACTACTACTAATACTGTTATTATTACTACTACTAATACTGTTATTATTACTACTACTAATGCTGTTATTATTACTACTACTAATGATGTTATTATTACTACTACTAATGATGTTATTATTACTACTACTAATGATGTTATTATTACTACTACTAATGATGTTATTATTACTACTACTAATACTGTTATTATTACTACTACTAATGATGTTATTATTACTACTACTACTAATACTGTTATTATTACTACTACTAATACTGTTATTATTACTACTACTAATACTGTTATTATTACTACTACTAATACTGTTATTATTACTACTACTAATACTGTTATTATTACTACTACTAATGATGTTATTATTACTACTACTAATACTGTTATTATTACTACTACTAATGATGTTATTATTACTACTACCAATACTGTTATTATTACTACTACTAATACTGTTATTATTACTACTACTAATACTGTTATTATTACTACTACTAATACTGTTATTATTACTACTACTAATACTGTTATTATTACTACTACTAATACTGTTATTATTACTACTACTAATACTGTTATTATTACTACTACTAAAGCTGTTATTATTACTACTACTAATACTGTTATTATTACTACTACTAATACTGTTATTATTACTACTACTAATGATGTTATTATTACTACTACCAATACTGTTATTATTACTACTACTAATGATGTTATTATTACTACTACTAATGATGTTATTATTACTACTACTAATACTGTTATTATTACTACTACTAATACTGTTATTATTACTACTACTAATGATGTTATTATTACTACTACTAATACTGTTATTATTACTACTACTAATGATGTTATTATTACTACTACTAATGCTGTTATTATTACTACTACTAATGATGTCACCACTACTAACCAAGTTCCAATACTATTATTACTACTTTTATTTGTCTTATTAATACATCTCAATATTTATCATAAAAAATAATAATGCTGATAATTGAAGTAATCATGAGACTTATTCTTTGCTATATAGAGCCAATCCTGACATGTGGAAGTGAGTCATGGATAATTCATGAACAAGTGGGAAAAACACTAGATTCTACAGAGATGTGGTTTTACTGAAAGATTGTTAAGAACACCATGGGCGTCTAAAGAGAGTAATGATGATGTCATAGAAGGATCCACGTCCCAAAGAAAACTTATTACTAACATCAGAAAGAAGCAGTCTGCTTTCTGTGGGCATGAAGAAAGCTGAAATATATTGTGACCTCAGGAAAAATTGAAGGAAAGAGAGATTATACAACGACATAAAGAAAAGATACTGGACCGTTTGACATCATGGTATGGAAAGATGTCAACAGTAGAATTGATAAAAAGAAACTGAAAACATAAAGTTATGAAGAGAAATGATCACCTACGCCATAAGGCATTGTACTTGAATAGTAATCATCATCTTCAGCCGCGCTGGTGTAGTGGTTACCAAACAGCGCTGGCGACCGGGTGACCCAGGATCAAACCCGGGCGAGGACATTTGAAGATTTTCGTCGACCGGAATTTGGACTGTGTTAACTCGAGCCCTGGCGAGGCATTTGAAGGAGTGTCGTCGACCAGGGCTCCTGAGCCGACCCAGCTCTAATGGGTACCTCCGAAATCGGGGAGTATCTGCCTGAATGGCGAGGGACACCTGTCTCTGTACAAGAAAAAAAGGGATACTCACGTAAAAATCAGTCTCAGGTTAGACATACTAACCTGAGATGTCGCCTCGAGTAATAGCGGGTGTACGCAAAAAAAAAATCATCTTCAGCATCATATCCTTTGCGCATCTTATGGAGCATGGAGACACCATATATACTAGCCGCCATTAAAAACGCATCGAAATCGTGACATGTTTTCACTGTTGAAATGTTTATGCAAGTGAGCGATTTTCAAACCCCGAAAGTGTGCAAGTGATGAAATTCATGTATTCCCACTTTACTGTCGATGTGATGTGTACTTCAAATTTTGCGTGCTTCTGATAAATTCTGGCTTTATTAAAAGTCGAATCACATTGAAATTTGGCACACGCATTAGTCAAGTTTCAGCGAGTAAAAAGCCATTATCTGTTTTTATCGAAAGAAAGTCTGTTAATGTTTTTGTCATGCCTCGACTGTCGTCACAAGAGCGATGGCAAGCTGTTGGTATGCTCAGCAGTGGAATGGCGACCAGAGAAATTGCCAGACATTTCAATTGTGATCAGTCCACTATAGTAAGGCTGAACCAGCGATTTCGGGCGACGTGTACCACCAATGACCGTCCCAGGCTTGGTCAACCTCGTGTAACAACACTAGCTCAAGATCGCCAAATTCTATTGTTACATCTGCGGAATCGCTTCCAAACAACAACTCAGACAGCAGCTCATACACCTGGCACACGGTATTAATGATGGCTGTGACTGAATGACAGTGAGTGCGACTTTTGTTTTTACACCTAGGGTTGATAACTGCTTAGGAGCCGGTTATGAATTGTCTCATGTTTAATAATACAGCAAATTTGGGTTAGTAAATGGATCAGAAATGTAAAATCAGTGGTTTCATGTTTTTTTAAATTTAGCACGAGTTGTGGTTCATAAACTAATGCGATGCGTTTTTAATGGCGGTTAGTATAGCTGGCCCCCTTATAGGAAGAATGTACACAACATTCACAGGCTTCTGCAGCAGTGGCTTCCGTGGCAAATTTTTTTATGTGATGAGCTTGTCAGTTTTCATCTTAATCCCCTTGTATGACGAGACTAAGGGTTCAGTAGTCCTTTTCTTTCTGTTGTCTATTCGGAGACCATAGGGAACTAGGCGGGACTTGAACAGCAACAATAATTTCGAATCTTATTCACCCCCCGTTGCTCTTTTTGAAATAATCAGGTCATTTGTTTTGTTCCTTCGTTTCGGCAACCGTTCATTACTGGAGATAGACAAATAAATTGCTTTGAAAGCTCTTATTCTGTTGACATAGTGGATATTATTGATTTATGTTGCTGTTCTCATCGTCTTCTTTAACCTTTTATAATTTTGAACGTTCCAATAGACTGTTATATGTTATTTAGGTCAGCTTGAGGAGTGTCAAGTTGGCGGTTAACTTTCACGGCAACGTTACCAGGTTCCGATGTTGAAACGTGGTAGCATCACGCTACAGTCTACCCCGCTGTAAATGGGAATCTGACTTTGCTCCTGAGTTAGGCAAGAACAAAGGCAACAGGGAAGAGGACTGGACACAACACCTCATGAAGCTGGACCAAGTATAGTGAAGTCTCTAACATTGACTCCCCGGTGGAAGTACCCACTACGGGTTATTTTACCTTACTCTGTACAAGGCATTTCACCCAAACACCCGTCTTTGTATAGTATTTTGAATTTACTAAATTGACATTACCATATATAGAGCTATAAAACGTTTGTAAAAAAACAATGAAGAGTTATGAAATGCGTGTAACCAACAGTGAAATAACCCAATCAACTTATCGGGAAAAAAATGGAAAGGGCGCGCATTCACAGTGAAAATTAAACTGAACCTTTGTAAGAGCAGAGTTAGAAACATTTTTCTACCAGTAGAGTCAGAAATATTCTTCAACCAGTAGATTCAGAAAGATTCTCCAATCAGTAGATTCAGAAAGATTCTTCTGTCAGTAGAGTCACAAAGTTTTTCCTACTAGTAGAAAGATTCTTCTGTCGGTAGAGTCTGTGAGGGTCTTGTCTCCCCTACTCTGTAGTAGTGGTCCAACAATGGTCAAACTTAAAAATGATGAGAGTCTTCAAAGGTATTAACATTCGCTCCAGATTACCCTTGGCAGGATTTTAAAGAAAAGCAAGATTACAACTAAGATCATCTAAGCTGTCATGAACTTACTATTCTCCCACATCTTTTGTGAGGAAATATTGATTCGTGTATTCTGAGCCCCCAGCTGAAGATGATTCAGCAACTATTAATTTAATAGCTCTCTCTGGTTGTGTATTTAGAACAATATGAGTCATACGGGTGCAGACGTACACTTCAGTCCATAGTGATTAAACCAACTCTAGCTTTACAGTTACAGATAAACAGGAATAATAATCACATAGAGTTTAACAAAGTAAAATAAATAAAGTTATTTATAAAAAAAGGAGCAATGATACTTATCATCATCGCATGTGGTGGAAATATGGAAAAATTTGAAATGTTCTTTGGTTGCACTGTTATGGTATTAAGCTTCCAGTGTGGGGTCGGTTGGCGTCTGCTTCAGTCACTGTTGGTTCCTACAGGTGCCTTGGACTGTACAATAGTCAAGTCTGGTGCTACGGGGCAAAAAAAACTACCGTGGTGACCCCTGTGCGTCTCAAAGGGCGTTAAAAGAGAATTCTACAGATAATGGGGGTGAGACAGCCTTGATTGAGAAAGATAAAGAGAGAGAGATAGAGAGAGAGAGAGAGAGAGAGAGAGAGAGAGAGAGAGAGAGGAGATTTGAAACTGATAGTGTGAACACAGGTACAGCTATAGAGAGGAAGAGCCATGTAATTGAACATATCCCTTTGGCGCTTTTAGTGGAGGCCTTCCGGATTTAGGTCACCCTCCCCGTAATCCCTTGTAAACATAATTGTAATGTGTGTTGGGTATTTCCTATATTTGGGACTTAATAGTCCATGTTCCTGGCTGTCTGTGATTTCTTCTTGACGAATCTGGAAGTCAATGAAGTAGTCTTGCAATGTTGGAGAATATAAGCAAAAGTTTCGTCTGCAAACCCACGATCCTACATAGAGGTAGTGCAAACAAGAGCAGTCTGCCTTAGCATCTCAAACGCCAAACTAATTTCGAATACGTGACTGACTTTGGTCCCCTCACTACCCTCATGTAGAACATTACTACTAGACAACATAAGATATTGCCCTGTACATGCGATTTTCAAACTCTTTAACCATAGAAGGTCTTGCTTCTTCTTTTTCGCCTGTCATGTTTACAAACTCACTACTTCACAGATCTAATTTTATAATCTCCTCCAAGATGTTACTTTCTGGTAGTTGATTATCACAACAAATTCCGTATGCCGGAAGTATTATATCACTGTACGTGTCTTAATCTGTACCAAGATTGTTATCTCCCTACATTCCAGAGAGAACTACCGTGTATTTTGGCACGTCATGTTTCCAGATTAGTACCTTATCATGCGACAACATGGTTTCATGTATTGTCCGAGACAAAACGTTTGGATTAACAATAGGAATGTAACTTAGTGTAGACTCTTATTCGTCTGGAGCTGGCGATAAGCGCAAAGTCAATGTGGCATGTTCTCTCCTTCGCTTTTGCGTCGCTGATAACAAGGGAGAAAATAACGAGGAGAAAGGGATGGGTGAGAGGTATGACAAGATGTGATAAGAAAACCATGAACGATGAAAGCGAAGACAAGGAATAGTGGAAGAATTAGCACGTAAAAGGAATGCCAAAGTAATAATGCCAGAGAGGGGTGAAGACGAGAAGAAAAGAACGAACGTATTTCGTGACAGAGCCAGAAAGATTTTTTACCAGTAGTCAGAACGATTCTTCTGCAGTAGAGTCAGGATATTCTCCTAACAGTAGGTTCAGGAAGATTCTCCAACTAGTAGAGCGAGAACGATTTTTATTATTATATTAGAATGCCACCCTCGAGAGTTCGAATCTAACCAACCCCTTGGGCTTTTTAACACCTGACTCAGACCAGCTGCTACCTACACATCTGTTAAGTAATGTTTTTTATACGTGATGCAAATGTTGATGTGTAGTTGACCAGGTATGCATGTTGATGTCACCTGAACAGTGTAATGGTGCGGTGAAGATCTGGGTCACTCACGCTGACAGCATACATGGTCTTTGTACGATGATGATGAGACATGGGTGTGTAGTCGCGAATGCGTTTAGGCTCATATATAGTTACACAATACACCCAGTCACACTCGTACTGAAGCCAATGATGGTTGCAACTACTGGTAACAGTTCATACATTTATTCACAGCACTAACAGTAGTATCACACAGGAACAGTCAATGTAAACAGGATCACGTACATCATGTTAATTGAAATCGCTTGATACATATCAGGCCTTCTAAGGCTGGTAAACATTCACATATGTGGGTATGTCAATAGTGGTATGTTCTTTAATGTACAGGTCATAATGCCGCTTTGGTATCCCTGACTGAACGCGTCAGATACCTTAATAACTCCGTCATACAAAGGACGAGCCCTTAACTCATGTAATCCTATTACCAGGGCCGTCGTTCAACTTGGCATAACACGCCAGTTACATCTTTTCATGCCAAAGATGACAGCAACATATTACTGTACCCCCCCTGTAAAAAAAAAAGACACATTTAAAAAAAAATATCCATGAGCAAGATAGCACAAGCATCAATTATGTGCCCATGAAAGAATGAACCTAATATCAGGTACAATAGACGCATCAATAAAGCGTCTGGAGAGAGTAAAATAATCTCCCAACATAAGAGAAAATATTTCCTCTAAGCACAACAAACTAGGGAGGTACCATTAAAGAAATCTAAGTTGCTGGCAATACCAATCATAGATATCAAAAATTGTCAAATACTATAACTATAGCAATATACAAATATCATGAACTACAATACTATAAAAAGTTAGTTGCTTATCCTTTACAGGACGTGGCAATCAACCCCAGCTTTTATTGGCTGTTTGTGATTTTTCTAGGCATTTTTTTTTCATTCAGTAGTTTGCCATTGCTTTCTGAACGGTACGGCGCTTATACCATTGTTAAAAATCCACACAAAGCGATCTGCTACCAAACCACAATACTATACCATCAACATATCTAATGGATATATATCATGGATGGACATAACCAAATTTGTTAAAGTCATTATACATCATCCGAATAGTGACACAATTGTGTTAATATATATTATGATATTAAGAACAGACATAAGTCTGGAAGTGTATCAGGAAATCTAGGACATAAGAGCTAAGTAGATTCATGTTGAGATCTACCTTCACAACGAGATCTATCAAAATTATTATCTCTGTTGAGACCATTGCTCTTATTTGAACTCCAGTTACCATAATTGTGATTATTATTTCCCTTACAATCAAAATTCCTATTACGTGAATTTTGTTGTTTCCAAAAAAATTATTATAAGGTTGGCAACTTTTATCAAAGTTCCTATAGTTACTAGACCCAAAATGTTGAGGACAATTAAATTGCCTCCAGTTCTTTGAAGAAGAACCATTACGTGATGGACGCGTTTGGTATTGTCCACAATCACGGTTATTTCTCTTAGTAAAGTTGCTTTTATTTTTTTTCTGCAGCAATATGCTTAATAGGTGCATCGTACTGACTGAGCTGAGTACGATGGGCACTAATAGTCTTCTTCTCTTTTATCAATTTATTGGAAGTTTGAAAATTCGATGCACGGTTTCCCTGAGGAATCTTATCATGACACTTATCAAAGTCCTCACCGTGATCCAAACTTGATTTACCTTTGTTGGCCTGTTGCCAACTCCCATTAGAGGCAGTATCGTTATTCCGTGGGAAACCATATTTTCCACGAAAAGATTTGTTCACATATTGCTTAGTGTTACTATGAGCATTGAGTGCATGTGGCTGGCTCTTTGCATTTGTAGCATATTGATAATCAGCTTTATGTCCAAATCTATTCACCTTGGTAGCAGACAACATTTTATTGTTCAAAACGATATCTAACAAACCATCAATTCTGTTGCGAAGTTTTGCAATTTCTACTTCTGCAACAGCTTTCTCTCTAGAAACAGCTTTATGAACTCTCGTTGACTTTAACATGAAGTCTGTTGCAATCTAACCTTAAGTCATCTAACTGTGAAGTTAGAGTCTTCTCTTTAACTATTCTATCTCTAAGTGTTACGGTGTTATTTTAAATGACGGCGTCTGCTGGGGTTTAGCCGTGCGCAACGTTTAGGGGTCATTAACATTTATAGAATATGTCGATATTTTACGGTATACTGAACGCGAAATATATGCAAGCAAGAAGGTCGTGTCTTGTATTTCTTCCAAGGACACCAACCAACCCGTCACAACTGGTGGCCATTAGTGGTTTCGAAATTTTCAAAAGAGCGAACCTCACAAAAAAAAAAGAGACATTTTTCCTTTCGAGCCGAAACGGACATTATTATTCAAAATCACCGGTGACGTCATGCCCTTGACAACAGTACGAACGGTTGCAAAATTCAGCAACATTCAATGTCCTTCATAAAAATTTATTTGGAGCTCTCAAACAGCAAATGAAACGTATTGCTAATGTCTTCAATGTTTCAAACAAGCTCGCGAGTCTGTTGGCGAAGCAGATAATGTACTGTATTACTGCCAAAAAAAAGATAAGTAACTGATTTTAAACGTTACCATATTTCGTCCTGTTTGTCCGATAATGCCATGTTCTTTTTTTTTTGTAGCCATGTTAAATATTGTTTCTGTCCTTTTACATGTAGCGGGTATGGATGGGCGGCGAATTATAATCAGTTCTATGGCTCCTTCGATGCTACGAATTGATTGTAATTGTTCTTAAGGCCGTGAATTAATAGCATTTCGCGAAGAACGCGTCGAATACATTGTCGGTGATCGTGTCGTTCGGACTTGCATTAATTCACCTTGCATGTTAGGTGTATAGTCGTGTTATAACTGTGGTATTCTAGTGTATTTGGTTCTAATTTTTATTCAGTTCTTTAACAATGTTTGTAATCTATCGTGTTTTTTCTGACCTTACTATCTTTCAGTTTATATTTTTGTTGTACAACCGTTAATGAGTCCATGTATACGTCACTAATTGTTGTGTACGCAGGTTAATTATCTATTCAGTTCATTCTTTAATTCTCACTTCCGGTCTAGTCAACTTAGTTGTAAATGCATTTTTATTGTGAAAATGTCTTTGGTGTATGTTAGTAATGTTCTGTAATCCTTGGTTAACCCATTGTATTGTTTGTCTTCATTTCATCCCTTTATAATTTAATATTAATGCTATAATTTATTCATTAATAAGAGTATAGATTAATATGATTAAATTTTTATGAGTTTTAAGGAGAAATTATGGACTTTGCACCAATTTGCAGTGATGGTCCAAGAAATTGGCAATGCACTTTATTGCTCATGATTATGACATAATATACTATGATTAATTATTATAACTTTATAACATATTAAGACATATTAAATATTAATTAGTACACTTTCTCAGTACTACAGTGGGAACTTAGTGACAATTAAGATTAAATAACCTAATTATTTAGGAATAATACCCATAATTATTGAATATTAATATTAAGTGCATGATATAATTTCAGCACCTTATATAACTAACTATCATAACTATTTATGATAGATATTAGCGGGTATATATATATAATATTTTTACAAAATATTATAGATTTGTGGAACTTATAAATAACAATACAGGAATATTGCAATTTCTTAAATTGATTATTCATTCGCTGAGTAATTAGAATTATCGACATATATTCCAGTGGTGATTACTAGACATAAGTAATTGAATACTTAAATAATTTAACTTCAAGAATGCTTACCTTGGATCATTTCATTAAAATTGGAAAAGATTGTAACAAAAAGGGAGATGCACTCTTGGAATTTGCGGAACAGCAACTTGCGAACCATGAAAGAAAAGAGGCTGAAAGGACAGCTATTGCTAAGGCAGAGATGGAAGAACTTGAAAGAAAAGAGGCTGAAAAGAAAGCTATTGCTAAGGAAGAAGAAGAAAGAAAGGTGGCAAGAGATGAAATCCTACGGATTGAAGAAGAGAATAAATTGAAACGACAGGAAATCATACTGCAGCAAGAAATGGAATTGCAACGGCTTAAATTGGAAACAGTAAAACTTAATTCACAGGGTGCTGCAGCAAGCCAAAATGATATTGCTCAATCTGGATCTTCATCCAACCGACTTAAGGGCAATTATTACTTTAAGCTACCACCTTTCAAATTACACGTGGACGACCTATCATCATGGCTGGCGCGCTTTGAGGATATATGCAAGGTCAATAACCTTGACAAAACTGCATGGGCACTTAAACTTAAGGAATTTCTGGATGGCGAACCTGCAAGTGCAGCACAAAATATTGATCCTACATTAGCCACAGACTATGAGGCCATTAAGACTTTGTTATTACGTCGTTTCCACTTGAACGAAGAGGCATGTAGATTACGTTTCAAAAGTTTGTTGCCAGATAATAATACAGATTTTACAGGATTTATTGCTAACATACGCAATACTTTTAACAGATGGGTTGAACTGGCAGGTGTCAACAAATCTTACGACAAGTTAGTCGATTTGTTATTGAGGGATAAAGTATTATCTTCTGTCAGCCCACCATTCTTTGCTTATCTGCAAGAAAAAAACCAGAAACTATTGATGAGTTAGAAAAAATTTCTTTAAATTACTGCACAGCTCATCCGAATGCTAATATTTCTGGCTCGTTGATAAGAGAACCACTTCCTGTGGCCTCCAATATGGCATATCATAGTAATAACAAACCAAGAACACACAGTGTAGACAGAGGTAGGTTCAAAGGAAACTATGACATTAATTTTCATAAGGGACAGAATAACTTTAACAATAACTTTAATAGAGGAAGACAACAAAACAGAAATTATTCACCTCAGTCAAGATACAACAGTAATCCACGTAACTCAAGTTATAATCGGTCATATCAATATAATAATGGTAACAATTGGAAGAATAGCGATAATTATAACTCGAGACATCGAGATAACAATTACAATAGACGACAACGGGATAATTCAACTAATTATTCTCGTAATCGTTCTCATTCTCGTGGACCTTCACATTATAACCATAATACCGGGGCAGCATTTACAAATGATATCACCCCTAAGGTTCAGGTTCCACCTAACGATAATACAATGCATTCTTCTGCTGCATGCTTTGCTATAAATTATAACGTGGCGAATAGTTGCCCACAATGCAATCTTATTTTTCAGAAGGCAAAGGAGACAGTGCTAAACTGCGGACACATTCCACCAGAAGTAGGTCTTGCAGCCAATGATGGAACAGGCTCTCTGATTTTTAACAGAGGGATAGTTAACGGTTCTATAGTTTCTGTATTGAGAGATTCGGGGTCCACAACCATTGGAGTGCGACAGTCGCTGGTACATCCTAGCTGTGCAACGGGGGAATATGTCCGTTGCATGACTTTTGGGGGAACTATTGAGTTTTACCCCCCAGCTATTATCCATGTTAAAACACCTTTTTTCACAGGGAACGTGAAGGTATGCATGCTGAAAAAGCCGATTGCAGACCTTATGGTGGGTCGCATACACGGCAGCAAGGATTGTTCACCAGAAGATATTATTGAATGGGAGAGACACAATCTATGCACTGGAAACGCCGTGACGACTAGAGCTCAGACTATGCTCATGGAGAGTGTCAATGATAATAAGATGGATGCAGAGAAACAGGAGGATATTGAGGTCAATTCACCTATTGACAGGGAATCATTTGCAAACAAACAAAAAAAAATGACAAATCTTTAAATAAATTTTTTAACCTAGTTAATAAGGTTAATAATTTAACATCAGGTAATAATAACAAACATTGGTTTATTGTTAAAAATGATATACTGATTAGATGTTTTAGTGATAAATCACAGGTAAAACAACAAGTGATGGTACCGGCTGCTTTTAGACGGTACATTCTTCAACACGCGCATGATTCGCAGTGTGCAGGACATATGGGATATACTCGAACACGATCTCGAGTATTGTCTTCATTCTTTTGGCCAGGAGTGTCACGGGATATTTCGCAGTATGTACGTTCCTTTACTGCGTGCCAGGAAGTGAAAGCACGTGGAGCTTTTCACACGGCGCCTATTCAGGCTTGCGATATCTCAGTACGACCTTTTGACAAGATGGCCATAGATATAATTGGTCCACTTCTACCATCTGCGAGAGGACATAGATTTGTTCTCACGTGCATTGATTTATGCACACGATGGCCAGAAGCCATTCCATTGAAGACCACCACTACCACAGATGTAGCTGATGCATTACATCTAATTTTTTCTAGAATAGGGTTTCCTAGAAAATTATTATCTGACCATGGGTCGCAGTTTATATCCGATACCATGAAGGAGGTAATGAAAACCTGGAACATTGATAGGAATTTGAGTAGCATTTATCATCCCATGAGTAACGGTGCAGTTGAAAGACTTAACCGTATGCTTCAGCAACTTTTACATAAGGTTACTGTTAAACACCCTCAGGACTGGGACAGAGCACTCCCAGCTGTCCTGTTTGCTTACCGAGAGGTGCCACATGAACAAACTGGCTTCTCTCCCTTTGAGTTAGTTTTTGGTGCCCCTCCGAGAGGTCCTATGGGACTGATAAAAGATTTATTAATTGATGCAGAGATGACTCAGGACACTCAGTCATCTTATGAGTATGTGATTAATCTTCGGAATAATATTATTGAGTCTTGCCAATTGGCAACAGCTTCTTCTGAGGCTGCAAAAGCTAAGGCTCGATCTATACAAAATCGATCTAGACGATTACGCCAATTATTCCCAGGCGATGAGGCTTATGTATTACTCCCTCACAATAACAATAAGTTATTGATCTCATGGACTGGTCCTTATAAGGTTACTGATAAAATTTCAGACGTTGATTACGTCTTAGATATCAAGGGACACAGAAAGATATTCCATATTAATATGCTCAAGCAATTTCATACACGTCCTATACACTTACAGTCAATTTTTCATGAACTAGATGACAATACTGTATCTACTTGTCATTATTCTAATCTATCTGTTATACAGGAGGAAGAATCTTCTTTTCCTGAAGTGCAGATGCCTTTACCTGTACTTATTGTCCAATCTACTGAATCTTGGCGTGATGTGACCATTTCTTCTACGGTTACACCGCAACAGCATCAACGCATTGCTGATCTTCTACAATCTTTCCCAGATGTGTTAACGGATGTACCGGGTTGCACATCTGTAATTAGTCACGATATTATTCTTAACGATGATACACCAATTCGTGTTCATCCTTATTCTGTACCTCTACTTTTTCTGAGTAAGACATCTCAGGAACTCGAACAGATGATATCATTAGGTATTATTGAGACTAGTACATCTCCATTTTCTTCTCCTTTAGTCATTGTCCGGAAAAAGGACAACAACATACGTTTATGTGTTGACTATAGGAAACTTAATGCGCAGACAGTACCTGATAGCGAACCACATCCTATCCTTGACGATTTACTTCCTCGTCTATCCAATGCTACACTTTTCACTAAAATTGACTTAACCAAAGGTTATTGGCAGATTCCACTAACCGAAAGAGCCAAATACTACACAGCATTCTCAACTCCACAAGGTCTTTATCAGTGGAACGTGATGCCTTTTGGGCTAATGAATGCTCCAGCTACCTTTATTCGCATGATGCGAAAAATTTTAGCAGGTAGATCAGATATAATTACCTACATTGACGACATATGTTTGTTTAGTTCATCATTTGAGGAACATTTTTTGGGTCTTAAATCAGTTTTGGAAATATTGCGGGATAACCATTTAACCGCTAAACCAACTAAAATTCAAATAGCGTGTAATGAGATAACATTCCTGGGACACATTATTGGATCAGGACGTATCCAAACAATTCCCAGTACGGTTTCTAAAATATTAAATTTATCTGTTCCTCAAACGAAGAAAAAGGTTAGGAGTCTGTTAGGGTTAATCCAATACTATAGCAGATTTGTACCTCACTTATCATCCATCACGGCTGTCCTGTCATCGTTACTAAAGAAGAACATGCCATTAAGGATAAATTGGACAGACGAATGTGACAAAACTTTTCGCACTATCTTAAACATTTTTTCATGCCCACCTGTTTTAAGATTATCAGATGCCTCTAAAAAGTTTGTTCTACGTACAGATGCGAGTAATTACGGACTCGGGGCGTGTCTACTCCAATATCATGATGATGTCCTTCACCCTGTACTTTATATCTCACGCAAGCTGAAACCTCCCGAGACTAAATATTCAACTGTAGACAGAGAATTGCTCGCCGTAATCTGGGCAATTACCAAACTAGAAAAATTTTTGCTGGGATCTCCATTTCTGATCCAGACTGATCAGAAATCTGTGGCAGCATTACGTCGTTCAAACCATAAAAGTGCAAAACTTGCACGATTTGCTATTGCGTTGCAACCATATGAGTTCGAAATACAGTCGATACCAGGAACTGAGAACGTCATAGCCGATACATTGTCCAGACATCCTACGGATTCTGAATGAATATTACTATTTCAAGAAAATTTTCTGACTAATCAAGCATTACATTTGCAATGAACGGTATTAATGCCACGTCAGAATATACAACACTTCATTTGGACTTCCTACTTAAATAAGGACATTTCAAAATAAACTATTGTGATCAAAATATCAAGTTTTACGGATCGTTTGAAAATTTGGACTTCACTTCCACTTTGCGTATCACTCATTTCGATTGAAAACTGTTAAAAAGGAACAATCTCTGATGTAGAAGGGACAGATACGGTGATGACTTATTCAAATTACGTTCAAAGTTTTAATAAAGGAACTAACGATGATTGGATAATCATATCATAATTCGATAATATGAACCTTGGGTTTTAATGAACTTTCATACAAGTCAATAGGAGGTAACAACGATTGGATCTTCATGTCCGATATTGTTAAATTTTCTAGTTATTAAATTAATATATAATAAAATAAAGTTAAAGTGTGATGAAATAAAAAAAAAATAAAATATACTAAGATAATATGAAACAAAATAATATCACACCAATGAAACCTTTTAATTAGTGTAATTATTAAGGTAATAGATATTAGATTATGACATTTCATATTTATAGTTAAAATGTATGAATTTTTTCTGTTCTTTTCTTCTGATTGCTTTAATTTAATTAGGTATCTATCCTTACACTTCATTTTCACACGCATTCTAATTTAATGTATACTTTAATATTAGTTTTAATTGTCCGTACTTCTCAATTTTTATTTCTTTTACTCTCTTATACTATTTCTCATTTTCTTCAATTAGATATTAATTAGTTAGTACCATACGTACATATTATAATTAATTATTTTAATTTTAATTAGTTAGAATAATTTTAATAACACCTCACATTATTAGTTAGTCGATACATACAACAAATTAATTAGTTAATTAGTTAGTGACAGTGACATTTCCTTGTTTAATATAAGTTATATGTATGATATGACGTTGATTTTATTATAAGATATTACTGACATGACCACGACACTGTTCTAGATAGAACATCGTAGGTCATACGTCGGGTTTTGTTAAATTTTTGATAATTTGATTAATATTATTTAAAAAAAAATCTATCTAATAGATTTTTTTTTCCCCGTCTGACAGGAAATCTGTTACGGTGTTATTTTAAATGACGGCGTCTGCTGGGGTTTAGCCGTGCGCAACGTTTAGGGGTCATTAACATTTATAGAATATGTCGATATTTTACGGTATACTGAACGCGAAATATATGCGGAGATTATGACGCATTCGCGTTGGGAAGGTCACGCTGGGTGACTTGGTTACATGGCCCTTGTTACGCTATCCGTCAAGCAAGAAGGTCGTGTCTTGTATTTCTTCCAAGGAAAAAGGCTTAGTATATAGCCTATATTATATATATGAATCGATGTAGAACTCAGGGTCAGTTCGGATATTAATCTAAGTATGAGATTAATTAAATTAATTTAAATGATGGAAGGAGAATCGCATTATGATTCAAATTGTAGCTGTCAAGAACTCATGCGCTCATTTCTGGCTGTTGACTACAACAGCGCACGTATATAGCCACGATGTTCATCTGACATATTGTTTTGACACGGACGGATACTTACTGATATTATTTGGAATTCATTGTTATGCTGAACTGTACATGAAGTTTTGTGAATGTCGGATATCGTCTTTTGTATGAATACATGTGGACTCAGAACAGAAGGCTTGATCTTTTATTTACGTTTCGGGTTCGGTTCACAGCTGCAAATGTTTACGTTTTTCCAGCACGATAGCTCTCCCACAAGGGAAATCAGTTAATATATAATATGCAAATCAGAACGTCGAAAGGATGTTTTGATGGTCAGAGCTAACCACCAATACCAAACATTAACTACATCTAGAGAGTGACTTTACTCTTCAATCAATAATAGAAGAACGAAGGAACAGCAGCAAACACACCAACCAACCCGTCACACTAAGATCCAATCTCAACTTTTCCTTTTGAGATGTGGTTTCTAAAATCTTAGCTTTCTCTTGAACAAGTTCAAGTCTGAGTGATTCCATAGCACTATGATGAGTAGTCAAAAGTTCATCAATTTTTCCATCCTTTTGTTTATTCGCTTCCAACTGTGTTAACTCCAGTTGTAGTGACTGAATCTCACTGTCCATTTTATTCTTAAACACCTTAATCTCCTCCAGAGATTCCATGCTCTTCTTTATAGCAGTACTTCGCAGAAGATTCACCTCACTTTGTAACTTCAGAATGGTTTCTTCATAAGACTTCTTGTCTTGTCCGGCCTGAACCTTTACTATGCAATACATTTCTTGCGCACTAGCAAGTTCTAAGTTTGCTTTATGTAAGTCATCTTCATGTCTCTTAGCTTTAGTCTTTAATTTCTCATAGTCCATTTTGACTTGGTTTAGCTCATTATTAAGAGACTGTTCTTTATAAAGATGATTGTTCTTCATTGAGCTCACTTTATCTATCTGGCTATCCAACAATTGTTTTAATGAGGTTACCTCATCCTCTAACTCCTTCTTTTGTCTAAGGGAGAATTCACCAAATTTCTTATTATCCGCTATCAATTCCGTCACTTTACTCTTCAATGTAGCATTTTCACAATTCATTGCTGATAACTTATCACTAAGAGCTTTCTTATCACTTTGAAGCTCATTTATCGTTTCCTTTAATGTATTCAACTCCAAAGCTAAGAGTTTCTCCTCATGCTCCATCCTTGCTTTTTTATTCTCTCCTTAGCTTCCCTATCCAATCTTCTATTTTCCGCCTCTGCCTGAAGTTTTCTTTCCTCTGCAGCAGCTTGAAGTTTTCTTTCCTCAGCAGCAGCTTGAAGTTTTCTTTCCTCTGCTTGAAGTTTTCTTTCTTCAGCAGCAGCTTCATTTTTTTTGTTTTTCCATTTCCATCTGGAATTTTCTTTCATCAGCTTGCATTTGCAACCTTAAATTCTCAGCATCTATCTTCCTTTGTTCAGCTTGCATCTGCAAACTTAAATTCTCAGCATCTATCTTCTTTTGCTCAGCTTCTGCTTTCTTTTGTTCAGCTTCTGCTTTCAGTTTATTTTCCTCTTTTTGTCTCTTTTCTTCTGACTTTAATACCATGGCGAATTGAGCAGTCGCGAATTCTTCCGATTCCTTGCCAGACTTGAAAAGGGATTTCCCTTGTCCAATGAAGTATTCCAGTGTAGACATTCTGTCAAATGAGATCAGTAACCTGAAAAATTAAATAAATTACCTTATCCCACTTCATTGGGAGACAAGTCTTCAATATTAGACTTGTATACTCAGTTCAGTTTATTTCACTCTCTTTGAGAGACAAGTCTTAGTCAAAGACCTTGTATGGTTACCTTGTTTCTTTATAATAATATTCTATCAATAATCTCAATATTAATAGTGTATCACATTAATAACAATAATAATAATACATGACCAAGTATATATATGTAGACTGTGTATGACAATAATAAATACAAAGACAAAGATACAGAACAACAACCGAAAACGTTCGCAGAAGTCAAATAAACAATACAGCGAAACTAAGGAAAATGTTACAAAAATGTGTAAAGATGACTGCGAAAAGTAAACAAGACAAATGGCAACACTGTTACAAACAAATAGAGGTGTAAAGAAATAAATGAAAGGAAGGAGAGACGAACAGATACAAACAAAACAAATCGTAAATCAAAGAATGGAAAAATAACGAAAACAACACTAACACATCTCGTCACAGCTAAACGTCAATAGCAACAATTGTCGCTAGCAAATCCCAATTAAGGAAATTTGCAGTCCCTACAGAAAACGCTCTCAATAGACAACCTCTGTTACGTGGTATTATCTAAAGGAGTCACCTTTCCCAACCATCCCGCTGAAAACACCAGAAAAATACACAACAATATTACAATTAACATAAATTTCCTCAATGGAATGTGTTGCAAACAAAGTTTAGTTACAAATAACAGTATAGTAACACTCTTGCTCTTTGTCAACACGGGAGTACAATGTCAAGCGCGCAATGATTGTTAGATCCACAATAACATGTAGTGGTCTCCAGGAACATAAAGTCACTATGACCTTCTCGATGAATAGTTGAGACTTGAGGCCCAATGTTGAAAAAGTTCGTAGACGGTATTGTTTACAAAAATATTTGACCTCGAACTACGTGACTTGAACGTTCAGACGTTGTAGAGTCTGTTGACTGTAACGTGTAGACAACCAGCGGTACTGTTTACAAAAAATACTTGACTTGTGTGCAACTGTGGTCCTCGTAGCAATATTGCCTAGATGCCAACTCCAGTACTTGTACCAACTGTGGTTCATGTAGCATTATCACATAGATGCTAACACTGTTTATGTGGGTCAACAGTCAATGACCTATTTCTACTGTCCTGTGTAGCCAAAACGTGGAAATGTAGAGTACTACGGATGTGTGTTATTTATTAGCTGTCAACCTTGATCGTTCCAATCTGTAGCCGAAACCAAAATTGAAGCCGAAAAGCCCACGGAACTGGCCTACCAGTAATGTTATGGCCAGGAATGTAACGGCCACCAGAAATGTTAGTTGGGTTTTTTATACGTGATGCAAATGTTGATGTGTAGTTGGCCAGGTATGCATGTTGATGTCACCTGAACAGTGTAATGGTGCGGTGAAGATCTGGGTCACTCACGCTGACAGCATACATGGTCCTTGTACGATGATGATGATGATGAGACATGGGTGTGTAGTCGCGAATGCGTTTAGGCTCATATATAGTTACACAATACACCCAGTCACACTCGTACTGAAGCCAATGATGGTTGCAACTACTGATAACAGTTCATACATTTATTCACAGCACTAACAGTAGTATCACACAGGAACAGTCAATGTAAACAGGATCACGTGCATCATGTTAATTGAAATCGCTTGATACATATCAGGCCTTCTAAGGCTAGTAAACCTTCACATATGTGGGCATGTCAATAGTGGTATGTTCTTTAATGTACAGTTCATAATGCCGCTTTGGTATCCCTGACTGAACGCGTCAGATACCTTAATAACTCCGTCATACAAAGGACGAGCCCTTAACTCATGTAATCCTATTACCAGGGCCGTCGTTCAACTTGGCATAACACGCCAGTTACATCTTTTCATGCGGTAGAATAGTGGCCATTACACAGACCTCGATATGACGTCAGCTGTGTATTCTTCATTAAGCAGGTTGCATAAACCCTGCTATAATGTTTGTATAAGTATACCGCCAACCTGCGGTTTCCACTATATATAACTTCGTCGCTGGACTTCTGATCATATGAAGACGAATAGTCTTAAATAGCTACCTTGAGCACAAAATATAAGTTCTGCATTACAGGAACTGTGAGCTGTTCTCACAGGCTAGGTAAGCCTTTAACAAATTCTGCAACCGAATGCGTAGTAATGATAAAGTCGGTGTTACCTTGAAACGAATCCTCAGAACACAAGAAATAACACTGTCGTCATTCCTGACGTACAGTAAATCACTGGGGAAAACTGCCAACGCAGTCACTTCGAAGATTTTCCTTTCCCAGGAAACAACGGACATTCATGTCCTACAGAAGCCAGTTCGTATCTCTCCCTGCCGGAAGTCTAATTTTGCGCTCTCCAACTGCGCATGGCACATAGCCCAGAACTGTTTACCTTTGACCGTAAAGGTCAAACACGATGAATGAACCAAAAAGGGAGATAACCCCTAATCAACCTGTCATAGCAAAGTTAAGACATAGTTCCCCAACTTTGACCAGGGTGAAAAAACATACAACCAATAAATCGACGTTTGAAACTCCGTCAAAGATGACAGCAACAACATCTACCACTGATCTGACAACAAATATGTTAGCGCAGTGTTTCTAAGTCCTACAATGATCTCGTACCCCTTATCAAAGTTTAATCTTTACCCCTCTCATATATTGAATTTTAATGAACTGTTTTCTGCAGCTAAAGAAGAAATATTATAAAATAACTTTTTTTTAAAATTCTATGGTGTACCCCTTGAATTCCTTTTTTGTACCCTCGAGGTTAGGCGTACAAAACTTAAAGAAATATTGTGATAGTGGATCTACTCTTGCGACATAGAGATGTCACAAACTTTGGCCACATAGATAATGATACATTTACTACGTCATTTCACTACTAATGTGAAACTGATGACAAGAACAAACAGGTGGGAAAAGAGATGAGACTACGACGCTGGGGAAAAGTGTTGAAGGTATAACAGGACAGTACTTTGTCTGAAATCCCCAGGGTAACAGAAGTAGTGAGACAGAAAAATACACGGAGAAGACAACTGGATACCGAGAAGAAAGCGATAATGAAGGCAGAGAAAGTTCTTGAGGACAGAGAAGGCATTAGTTGAAGGCCTTTGATGAGCCACAGCGTAATGATAATGATGGTGTTACGTGCAGTCTTGGATATCTTACAATATTATACATTGGTATTCTTGTTATGTTCGCAAATATTTTGTAAACAAAATAGTGCTTAAGGGAAAGTCATTATTGAGTTACTTCCCTTGAAAGTTGTGCCGTCTCTTCGATCGAACTCCGCGGGTGAGTCCAGTTTTCTGCGATTTATTCTTCGTTTGGGTAATAATAGATTGTTCTTGCTTCAGAATATCTATGGCCTGAATTTATGTGTATTGTTTGTCTGAGTAGGACGAGTCTGTCTTATATCTGTATATCTTTACATATCTAAGTCGAACTATATGTTCTGTTGTCTCTAGAGAGGTCAAAGGCTATTCGGCGGATGTGTCGCTAGAGTGTGGTGTGATTTGGCTTCGTCCCGATAGGGACTGTGTTTTCTATGTCGGCTTGTCGCCGGGAAAAAGTGATCTCAGTATTGGTGGGGAAAGTGATAGTCGTCTAGACCTATCGTGTATGCTTTGCCCCAGTGTTTATTCGTATTGCCAAGGAATGGCATTTTCATATTTCTGATACCAAGGTAATAATAGACACTCTTATGAACTCTCGTACGAAGCCACCATTTTCGATAGGTACGATTTGAATGTCTAAGAGAATATATTTGACTCGATGAAAACGACTTCGATTCCTAGCAGCACTATATCCTGTAGATTGCAGTCAATTGTTCATGATCAAATCTACAGAGCAATGAAATGTTTTATGAATGACTAACTTTAGGACAGATTCATTATCTGTATCCAAACGTGAGTGACAGCTCACGAGTGAAGCCATCTTGGAACCAAAACATGTAGTGACTTTCAAGAAGAGAAAAGGGATGCCCGTATTATCGCTTGTTTAGTCCAGAGATCACTGCTACACATGAGAACCCGTTATTAGCGGTTCAATATTATTATATGGAAAAATATGTGCTGAACATTATGTTGAAGAATCGTCGCTAGACGAGATTAGGTTTAGAAGCCATCTGAAATATTGTTTATAAGCTGACGTGCTCAGTCAGTGAAGTCAGATGATATATATGTATGGGCGATACTGAGGGCTTGGCTACTGACAGTCCTTGATACTATTATTCCACATGAGTGCCCATGTAACATAACATTGCAAGACCAGTTATCCACTGTACCATGATGTATTATGCCAACCTGTGATTTGTCACTATCTGTGCTGTCGAGTGTGTACGTCCAATTAAACTTTAGAAAAGGTACACAGTCGTTGGTGTCGATGACTTCCAGTCATACATGAGTGTGAGAAAAGAACATTTGTCAACACCACGAACCCTTATTAACATTCGCACATTATACACTCAATCCATGTCTACACACCACTGCGTAAGTCAAGTTGACATTCCATACACTACAGTGGAGCAAACAACACCATAGAGATCTTATCAACTGATGATGATGATGATGATGTCTGCTTCCATCCACTTATATCTATCTTTTGGTGGATATCATTTACGGGAATAAAAAAAACCAACTTTATCAACCTTATCAACTGGTGGACCAGCTTTCTGGGTTTGACCTCGCAGAAGTTCAGAAGTCAACAGAGTACCGATACCAGACCGTTTCCTGTGGCTGATACGACACACTTGCAGTATTGGTTTGCTATTTGTCAACACTTCGTCACGTGACCTGTCAAGTGAATGCAGTATGTAGGTCAGCGTTGTTGACATTTTTACATTAGACATTACAGAGTTTCACAGAACAGTTGGATCAATTCTTGTCAATATTAACAGGAAGACAGTATTAGTGAACTAAGAAGTCCTATTTTCATCGATGGATCTTCTTGTTTTCTGTATATGAACTTTAATATTTAAGGCCAGAATGTTTAATTGAATAAAGTGGCAGTTTGTTTATTTTCATAAAAATAACTTTGCCATTACTGTAAAACTGAGCCTATTTTGCAACACATACTATCATACACATAATTTATATATATTTATGTTTACATGTTATTTGTTTGTATAGTATGTTAGTTTCTATGTCAGCGGGTTGTGTTTAAGGTTGGGCGGCGTCCTCACAACAGAATATCCCACGTCATAGAGGGTCCGTTGTGGGCGTTTTCTATAGGTGCAATTTTCTTGATTGAAAATTTGCTGCGACAACTGTTGCTTTTGTGTTAGCTGTGAAGTCTGTAATTATTGTTATTTTTGTAATATTTCTTTGTTCTTTAGTTTTGTTTTGATTTGTTTGTAATTTGTTGGTCTAACCTTTTCTATCTTTCAGTTCTATTCTCAATTTATATTCATATATTGTGACGTCATTTGTGTTGTTATTCTTTGCAGATTCAGTGATTATTTTCATTGATTTCCCTATTTGATTTATTTTGATTTCTGCAAACGTTCTTGTATTGTCAGTCCTATTTGTACTTTATGTATTCTGTTGGTTGACATATGTTTTATATAGGTATATTTCATAAGACACAATTGCCTGTGCACTGCACTTGGATTATGGTATAAACCAGTACCTGATTATTATTACTATTATACAAGACCTTATTAAAGGCTTGTGACCCACAGATATTGAGATAGTATACTGATTAATCAAGTCATTAAGAACTTGTGGTATTATTATTATTTCAGGTGATTAGTATTATTGTTAGACATCATGTCTACATTGGAATACTTCATTACACAAGGGAAAGCCCTTGATAAGACTGGTCAACAATTAGAACAATGGGCTGTTGCTCAATATGACAAAGCATTAGCTGCAGAAGAGAGAAGAGCTATGGCAGAAGAGAAAAGATTAGAAAGAGAAGCTGAGGCTGCTGCTGAACAAAAGAAATTGCAGATGCAGGTGGAGGAAAGGAGATTTGAAGCTGAACAAAAAAAATTAGAAAGAGAAGCTGCAGCTGAACAAAAAAAATTAGAAAGAGAAGCTGCTGCGGAACAAAAAAGATTAGACAGTGAAGCTGAACAAAAAAAATTAGAAAGAGAAGCTGCTGCGGAACAAAAAAGATTAGACAGTGAAGCTGAACAAAAAAGATTAGACAGGGAAGCTGAACAAAAAAGATTAGACAGGGAGGCTGAACAAAAAAGATTAGATGCTGAAGAGAAAAAAGCAATAAGAGAACATGAATTTGAGTTGGAGAAATTGAGATTGACAAGTATGAGTAATGTTAATCAGGCATCTAGTGGTAATGGTAAACCTTCTACTTACAAGGTTAAGGTTCCACCGTTCAATCAGTCCAGTGACGATATTACATTCTGGCTGGATAGATTTGAACGTTCTTGTCGTACACATAATGTGGATAAATCACAATACGCTAATCAATTATCAGAAAACTTGAAAGGTGAATCTTTGACTAGATTATGCCTTGTAGCAGAAGCAGATAAGGATAATTATGATGTCATTAGGGCGGCTTTGATAAAAAAATATCAGCTAAGTGAGGAAGGCTATCGCCTTTTATTTAAAAACGATGGTGCCTGAGACGGGTGTAGAATTCTCAGAATTCACTGCAAAGGCACGTCTCACAGTTGATCGTTGGATTGAGCTTTCCAAAACAGAAAAAAACGTATGAAGGACTTATGGATTTGTTGCTCAGAGATAAGATTATGTCATGTGTGAACAAACCTTTCCTTGAATTTATACATGAGCGTAAACCCAAATCTCTAAAAGAAATGGAAGAATATTGTTCCCAATATGTCACTGCACACCCCGACGTGACTTTTGGCAACACTAAGATTAAGGAGAGTATGCCAGTTGCTTCAGCAACACCATACAATCCCAATTATTCACACAGATTTCAGGGACCTCAAAACAGATTTGATAAAAAAGGTAACCATAATAGTTATCAAAACCAAGGTAACCAATCATTTCAGGGTTCTTCTTCAAAGAACTGGAGACGAGCTGATAGCTCTCGACACAGGGGTGGTCATAATTATAGGAATTTCCGTAGAGGAAGTAATTATAGAAACTATCAGGGTTATCCGTCTTGGAGTCAACAAGATCATAATTACAGAGATACTCATTATAATGAATATGATAATGGTAACCAAGGGAACTATGACTCAAACCCAAATAGGGGTTACAATAGAGGTAACAATAACTACAGAGGTGATAATAACCGAGGTAGATCTCAATACAAAAGACATAAACCACATTTTCAGGCAAACTCTGCACAACAAGAGTCCCATGAAGCCTATAAACAGAGTAAAGATAATAATGATGCTAGTAATATGGCATGTGCCGCTTTTGATTTTGGGAGAGCATCTCAGTGCCCCCAATGCAAAACGTTATTTGAGCCAACCACAGTGTCTACTTTAAGCTGTGGCCATCCTCTTCCTGCTCTTCCGGCATCAGTCGCGCATGATGGAAGAGGTTCTCTTGTCTTACATAAGGGTTTAGTGAATAACAATCCAGTCTCTGTGCTATTTGATTCTGGATGCACCACAATTGGTGTTAGGCAGTCACTCGTAGATCCTTCCCGTGCCACTGGACAAGTAGTCAAATGTGTAACATTTGGCGGCACATTAGAGAAATACTCTACTGCTATCATTAGGATTGCTACTCCTTTCTTTACAGGAGATGTACACGCATGTCTTCTTCCGAATCCGATCGCTGACCTCATCATCGGTCGCATTCATGGAGTCAAAGAATGCACTCCGCAACAAATTTCCACGTGGGAAAGGCAAAACATGCAGATTGCTAACGCTGTAGTCACTAGAGCTCAGGCTCTTAATATGCCTCAAACTTCATCTACTGAAGATAATGAAGTGCATAACCAAGATAATCCCTTGGTAATTTCTCGTGACTCGTTTATAAAACAGCAAGAAGATGATCCCACTCTGAAGAAATTCTTCATTCTTGCAACTAAAGGTGATCCGAATAAAGACACAAGTCGTAAATCGTGGATTACAAAGAAGAATGGCGTACTTGTACGTATGGTTCAAGACTCCATTACGTCAAGTCATTCTCAAATCCTGGTTCCCAAGAATTTGAGAGTTAAAATTTTGCAGCACGCTCACGACTCTCAGTGTGCTGGACACATGGGTTTTTCCCGTACTAAGTCAAGAGTCCTTGCGGCTTTCTTTTGGCCATTGGTAAACAAGGACATACGGATTTATTGTCGATCTTGTAAAGTATGTCAGGAAGTTAAATCCAAAGGTCCACGGCATGCTGCACCCATTCAGGCGGCGGACATTCCTATTCGGCCGTTCCAAAAAATGGCCATAGACATAATTGGTCCATTTAAGATCAAGTCTGCCAGAGGACATCAGTTTATCTTGACGTGTGTTGATATGTGCACACGTTGGCCAGAGGCTATTCCTCTGAAGAGCATTACTACTGCTGATATTGCAGATGCTCTTTGGCTTATATTTTCTCGTCTGGGGTTCCCCGGAGAGATATTGTCAGACCATGGCACCCAACTAATATCAGATACCATGTCTCAAGTAATGTCTACTCTGCAGATAGATAGATCTTTAAGTAGTATCTACCATCCAATGTCTAATGGTATGGTCGAACGCCTTAATAGAACACTTAAAAACTTACTGGGGAAGATAACTGAGGATCATCCTCAAGACTGGGACAGAGTTTTACCTGCGGCCCTCTTCGCTTACAGAGAGGTACCCAATGAACATACAGGATTTTCTCCCTTTGAACTCGTCTTTGGCGCGCGTCCGCGTGGCCCTATGTCGTTGCTTCACGATCTCATTACATCTGACAATATTGACGATGACACAAAGTCATCCTACGAATATGTCATCGCGTTGAGACAAAAGATTATCGAAGCATGCAAATTAGCAACTTCTTCTTCTGAATTTGCGAAACAGAAGGCAAGGCAATTTGCCAATAAGAAGAGATGCTTACGACAACTTTGTCCTGGTGACAAAGCATTTGTATTACTACCTTGTAGGGAAAACAGATTACTTATTTCTTGGAAAGGTCCGTACGATATAATATCGAAAATTTCCGATGTCGACTATATTGTCGATATTGATGGGAAGCATAAAACCTTCCACATCAATATGCTTACTGAATTCCATGAACGTCCGGATTATTTGCAACCCATTTTCCAAGCAACGGACAATTCTCCAGTACCACATGGTCATTACTCATCACTGTCCGTGATACAGGATGAGGAAACAAGTTTTTCAGATGTAAATCTTCCTCTTCCAATGATCCCACTTCATTCTAGTGAATCATGGAAGAACGTTACTGTCTCCCCTGATTTGTCTCTAGGAGAACAGCGACAAGTTTCAACTATGTTGCAAACATTTCAGGATGTACTCACTGACATCCCTGGACAAACGCATGTCATTGAACATGACATTGTTCTAACTGACCATACTCCTATTAGGGTTAGACCTTATCCTATACCTATACATTTTCAAGCACAGGTCGAGAAAGAGTTGGATGAGATGATAGATTTGAAAATAATCGAACCATCCACCTCTGCATATTCTTCGCCGATGGTTATTGTTCGTAAAAAAGACAATAACATACGTCTTTGCGTTGACTATCGAAAATTGAATCAAGTAACGAAGTTCGATGCCGAACCTATGCCTTTACTGGAAGAGCTACTTACTCGACTCTCCAAATCTCATTTTTTCACTAAACTTGATTTGTCTAAAGGATATTGGCAAGTTCCTTTATCTGAACGCGCCAAACCTCTCACGGCTTTTTCAACACCTAGAGGTTTGTTCCAATGGAATTTTATGCCTTTCGGTCTTATGAACGCACCAGCTACATTCGTACGCATGATGCGCCGAATCCTATCTTATCGGTCAGATGTCATTGCATATCTAGACGAC
Organism: Oreohelix idahoensis; assembly: GCA_024509875.1. Taxonomy (NCBI): domain Eukaryota; kingdom Metazoa; phylum Mollusca; class Gastropoda; order Stylommatophora; family Oreohelicidae; genus Oreohelix; species Oreohelix idahoensis. The sequence goes on along the minus strand of JAMPIV010005591.1, from coordinate 415,741 downwards.
ATCTGTCTTTTCAGCGATACTTGGGAAGATCACTATTCAGGGTTAGATGAATTGCTGTCTACTTTGCGTGAGCACAACCTGACAGCGAAACCCTCTAAAGCCTATATTGGTTTTAGCGAAATTTCTTTCCTAGGCCACCGAGTTGGTCATGGTTTCCTAAAGACAGAGGACCATAATACTAGTAAGATACTTAACATCTCAATCCCTAAGACTAAAAAACAGGTGAGAAGTCTGTTAGGTCTTATTCAATTTTATGGCAGATTCATTCAGAATCTATCCTCTATCATGGCACCTCTCTCAACACTTCTAAAGAAAGGTTCGCCTAATGTGGTCCACTGGTCTCAGGAATGCCAATGCTCTCTGGATAAGATTAAAACACTGTTTTCAACACCACCTATTTTAGTGCTACCCACTAAAGATAAGACATTCGTTCTTCGTAGTGACGCTTCATCCACTGGGATTGGAGCGGCACTAATGCAAGAGTACTCTGGAACTCTGCATCCTGTAATGTATATTTCCAGAAAACTTAATGCGGCAGAAAGGAATTATTCGGTTTTAGACCGTGAGCTATTAGCTATGGTTTGGTCGATCCTCAAACTACAGAGATTCCTTCTAGGCGCACATTTCATAGTAGAAACCGACCAAAAAGCTCTTACTGCTATACAGAGTAAGAATTTGAAGAGCTCGAGGTCTACTCGATATGCAATTGCTCTTCAACCTTTTCATTTCTCTGTGCGAGCTATTCGTGGATCAGATAATGTGATGGCAGACATTCTGTCAAGATGCCCACATGATTCCACATAACTATTAGAGCTTAGACTTCTTGATATGTCTAGTTCTATAGTAGTTCCTTTTCTATATCATGATAGATACACATTTGTAATTTAATAATATAATGATTGTATCACTACATAGCGGTTCATTGATGTTTATTCACCGCTGTGCTTTGATGATTTTTTTCTTCATAAATCATAAATTTAAGATATCTAATACGAAATGATGATATGAATTTTTTAGGCATTGTGTAATTGCCAGAATTGTATTATACTTTGATGACACCTTCCTGGAAAAATATACTTGTAGAGAAATAATTTCTCTCAGTTTATGAGACACATTCTCACCAGTCGCTCCATAAGTCGACTTAGCCTCATATTAGGCGTTATAGGTATTCCTGATATTTTCATCTGCGCATTATTCATGCGTTGTGAGCCTATTGTACGTTGCTCCTAGATGTATTTCAAAAAAAAAAAAATTTCCATTTTTTTTTTCCCCCGGGAGGTGTGGTAAGACTGTTACGTGCAGTCTTTGATATCTTACAATATTATACATTGGTATTCTTGTTATGTTCGCAAATATTTTGTAAACAAAATAGTGCTTAAGGGAAAGTCATTATTGAGTTACTTCCCTTGAAAGTTGTGCCGTCTCTTCGATCGAACTCCGCGGGTGAGTCCAGTTTTCTGCGATTTATTCTTCGTTTGGGTAATAATAGATTGTTCTTGCTTCAGAATATCTATGGCCTGAATTTATGTGTATTGTTTGTCTGAGTAGGACGAGTCTGTCTTATATCTGTATATCTTTACATATCTAAGTCGAACTATATGTTCTGTTGTCTCTAGAGAGGTCAAAGGCTATTCGGCGGATGTGTCGCTAGAGTGTGGTGTGATTTGGCTTCGTCCCGATAGGGACTGTGTTTTCTATGTCGGCTTGTCGCCGGGAAAAAGTGATCTCAGTATTGGTGGGGAAAGTGATAGTCGTCTAGACCTATCGTGTATGCTTTGCCCCAGTGTTTATTCGTATTGCCAAGGAATGGCATTTTCATATTTCTGATACCAAGGTAATAATAGACACTCTTATGAACTCTCGTACGAAGCCACCATTTTCGATAGGTACGATTTGAATGTCTAAGAGAATATTTGACTCGATGAAAACGACTTCGATTCCTAGCAGCACTATATCCTGTAGATTGCAGTCAATTGTTCATGATCAAATCTACAGAGCAATGAAATGTTTTATGAATGACTAACTTTAGGACAGATTCATTATCTGTATCCAAACGTGAGTGACAGCTCACGAGTGAAGCCATCTTGGAACCAAAACATGTAGTGACTTTCAAGAAGAGAAAAGGGATGCCCGTATTATCGCTTGTTTAGTCCAGAGATCACTGCTACACATGAGAACCCGTTATTAGCGGTTCAATATTATTATATGGAAAAATATGTGCTGAACATTATGTTGAAGAATCGTCGCTAGACGAGATTAGGTTTAGAAGCCATCTGAAATATTGTTTATAAGCTGACGTGCTCAGTCAGTGAAGTCAGATGATATATATGTATGGGCGATACTGAGGGCTTGGCTACTGACAGTCCTTGATACTATTATTCCACATGAGTGCCCATGTAACATAACATTGCAAGACCAGTAATCCACTGTACCATGATGTATTATGCCAACCTGTGATTTGTCACTATCTGTGCTGTCGAGTGTGTACGTCCAATTAAACTTTAGAAAAGGTACACAGTCGTTGGTGTCGATGACTTCCAGTCATACATGAGTGTGAGAAAAGAACATTTGTCAACACCACGAACCCTTATTAACATTCGCACATTATACACTCAATCCATGTCTACACACCACTGCGTAAGTCAAGTTGACATTCCATACACTACAGTGGAGCAAACAACACCATAGAGATCTTATCAACTGATGATGATGATGATGTCTGCTTCCATCCACTTATATCTATCTTTTGGTGGATATCATTTACGGGAATAAAAAAAAACCAACTTTATCAACCTTATCAGATGGTAACAAAGATTTCATTGCTCTCCGACAAAAGACACTTACCGTAAGTAAAAGTCAGCAGTAAGAAAGTCCAAGTCCACCACATTGTCTTCACCGACGCCATAAAAGTATCCATAGCGTCACGTCTTGTGAATCAGCTCGTGTATCATCATCTGTACGAACTTCACAACATGTAAATATAGTCCACACGAATTGATAATACAAATATTTTATGTAGAACTGTTCGTAAAAACGATAGTGTTTTAAAGTCTTTCACATTAGAAAAACAAGATCATTAATTTATTGTATGTACGTTGTCGCTCTTAACAAAGCACTTTGTAACACAAAAGAATAATTTTCAAAAGATAGTCTACATAAAACAATTTTTGTCACATAATTTATTTCTGCAATTTTACCACATTTACAAACAAAAGTTTACAAACAAAAACCGGCGTAGATTAATAATTCTTGGAAAACAAAATTCCACTTCAAATAGACCGAGGCGTGGAATATTAATTCTTAACAAACGAGGTTATTATACCTCAGACAGTCGCAGAAGTAGATTCATATTTTGTTTGAACAAAAAAATTTATGCTACTTCAAACAAACGTGGACATAGATTATTAATTCTTGAGAAAACGAAATGATTCTACTTCAGACAGACGTAGGCGTAAATTACAAATTCTTTACAAAAAAAAAAAATTCATTTTGCTTCAAACCGAATTTATTATACTTTAAACCGATGTAAGTGTAAATTACTAATTCTTAAAAAAATGTAATCTACTTTAAACAGATGAAAACGTAGATTACTAATTCTTGAAAAAGAAATGTATTGTTCTTTACACAGATATCGACGTAGATTACTAATTCTTGTGGGGGAAGAAAAAAAAAAGAATTCATTCTCCTTAATGATGGACATTTGTGTTGTTCAGACAGTGCTAACATGGCCATAGTGTTTTTTTTATATTTTAATTTACATATTATCTCTGCCATGATCTACGAGCGTCAGTTACGGCAACGTTGACTTTGAAATTACGTTACACTACAGCAACTGTTGGTTGCGCACAGATTGTCGTTAACTGTTACAACCACCATGCTACATCAGCAAACAATCTTAATTGTATTCCCTGCTCACACAGCAGTTAGCTCTCCCTTACCAACCGGAAAACTGGGGATCATTTCCCAGACGGGAAGACAACTGTGACAGACCCTGCCAGACGATAATTTGTAATAATTCCTTTTTTGCTCTATTATAGAGTATAAACCCATCATTACAACTGGTCTCCGTGCAGGAATCCAGCACCAAAAGCATTCAAGAGCTCTTACATAGTTGGTTCTTTATAACCACTTGTTTGACGTGACGATGCTGTTAGCTTCATTGAAAAACTCATATTAATTACCTCTTGTGACACACCTGAGATGACAGCAGTCACATACTTTCTTTGTTGCCCCAGGGACTCCCTGGAAACTACGAGGGTGTGTATATTTATAATAATTTCTAAATTATACTAAGCGTACTGCTTAAGATGTGAATTCTCATTCGCCAAAACAGATATTTAATCTAATACTTAACAGCGCAAAGAAGAACTCTTATGACCTATACAGTACATATCAGAATTCTATTTTGTTTTTTAGATGATGGAGGAAACCCGGAAGGCCTGCTTCCTCTTAAAAAATGGGATATGTTTAACCACATGACTCTTCGTCTCTCTACAGCTGTACCTGTGTTTAATCTCCTCTTCCACTTTCTCTATCAAGGCTGTCTCGTTCCCATTATCTGTATTATTCTCCTTCAATGTTCCTTAAGATGCACAGAGGTCACCACGGTAGTTGGCAGCCATGCAGATAGTCTATGCTACGGTTCCTCCTGAGATCATGATTAAAAAAATTAATAGATAATTAAGTCTTTTTTATTGTTATTTGCGCGCCGGTCGATACTGAAGTTTCTTCTGCCTACACAACTAACTTGTATTAGAGCTGATATCCTCTGGGTGGAGGGGAGAAACCACACAACAAGAGCAGACTAATAAGTTGTCCAAAATAAACAGATCCACAGAAAAGATCATTTTCTATTCAAAAATGCATTGGCATTTATTGTTGGATTATTATATTTTCAACTTATTGATCACGCTAACGTGCTGTGAGCTGTAGATATAATATTTTTTTTGGCAAGGGTTCCTTGAGACTGAACATCATTTCAAGGGTTCCTTGAGACTGAACATCATTTCAAGGGTTCCTTGAGACTGAACATCATTTCAAGGGTTCCCCCCGGGTAAAAGGGTTGAGAAACACTGGTCTTCGCCAAAGCAACTCCTGTACTTTTGTGGTTGTTTCTGTAGCAATTAGTTTGACATGATGATGTAGCCAGCCACGTGCACAGCCTTATATTAGAAGGGTCTCACAACACGCCTTAGGCTGTTTCGGTTCTACTCTTTCTGTGTATTCTTAGAGACCCCTAGAAACTAAAGGATATCTCTGTCCCTCACTGTTTGTAATTTTTTTTTTTCTAATCCAAAGAATACCGATCTGGAGATTGTACCATTTATACACAATCTCTTGTTAACTTATTTATGTGAAATTTTTATTTATTTATTTTGTTTGTTGCATCCTGCTATTCTCTACGTTCTTCCTGTTGTCGGGTGTTTCTTCGTTTCCATCCACATAACATTTTCTCTCCTCAAGTCGCTGCATGTCATTTTTTTCTAGTTGCGTGTGTGTGTTTTTTTCGACAATCCTTCCATCATCACATTTTGAAAGGCGAAGGTTAATGGAAACTTGTGTTTTCCCGTAGAAAGTAAATGTTGACCCAACTACCCAATGGAAACTTGTGTTTTCCCGTAGAAAGTAAATGTTGACCTAACTACCCAATGGAAACTTGTTTTCCCGTAGAAAGTAAATGTTGACCTAACTACCCAATGGAAACTTGTTTTCCCGTAGAAAGTAAATGTTGACCTAACTACCCAATGGAAACTTGTGTTTTCCCGTAGAAAGTCAATGTTGACGCAACTACCCAATGGAAACTTGTTTTCCTGTAGAAAGTAAATGTTGACCTAACTACCCAATGGAAACTTGTTTTCCCGTAGAAAGTAAATGTTGACCTAACTACCCAATGGAAACTTGTTTTCCCGTAGAAAGTAAATGTTGACCTAACTACCCAATGGAAACTTGTTTTCCCGTAGAAAGTAAATGTTGACCTAACTACCCAATGGAAACTTGTTTTCCCGTAGAAAGTAAATGTTGACCTAACTACCCAATGGAAACTTATTTTCCCGTAGAAAGTAAATGTTGACCTAACTACCCAATGGAAACTTGTTTTCCCGTAGAAAGTAAATGTTGACCCAACTACCTAATCGTCCTACGAGTAATAATGTTTCTAGGAAGACTCGTTATAATGCATCATTTTCTTCCATCATTTTCTTCCAAATTAATTACTAGCGCATTCTTTTATTGTTTTGTTTTGTTTATGAATTTCATTTTTCAATGTTGCATCTGAAATTAAGTGTAAGTTTGTAATTAATAATTCAACATAATCGTTTCACCATAGAGGCATCAATGTCTGACGATCTTTTCTCCATGAAACAAAGAATGTTTCTACCTAACAACGAAAGGGGAATGATTCCATGGTTACAGAAATATCCGATGTCTGGATGTGACAATAGAATATAACGTTTCATTGCGGTACTTGATGTAAAAGAAACTGGGCAGAAAACAAAACGTGGCATTGTCTCAGGATGTTTGATTGTAAAGTGGAACGGGATGGTGTTATCCGTATCTAGTGTCAGGATCGAAAACCAAGAAAGACCTTTTTGTTGTGGATGTAAACAGTGTCCAAGAGACGTTTGAAATGTAAACAGCTTAGGCGGAAAACTGTCGTCCAATTCTTTATTTGTAAAGGTCGAGCGATGGTATTTGTATTCAGTATTGCTTTTAGTAACCTTCGTTAGGCTGGAAAATAATAGATGGATAGAGAGAGAGAGAGAGAGAGAGGTGGAGAGACAAAAGGATCTATAGTTCACGAATTTGGTTGTTCTGGGTAGTATGTTGATAACTGATTTATGTCTCAAGGATTTGTTAATAAATGATGCTCTGAAACATGGAAAACAACAAAAACAGCAACAAAAAAATTACATACTTTTATAAATGGATGTTTGCGTAGAATAGAAGGTTTGAAATGTTATGACAAAATCACTAATGTGGAACTAATGACATGAATTAGATCAGCGCCAGTAGAACAAGAAATAAGAAGATGAAGCTAGAAGTGGATAGGACACATATTGAGAAAAGGTGTTGATAGCATTAGCAGACAATCCTTGTTCTGGAAACCTCAGGGTAAGATTGGTGAAGGAAGACCAAAGAACTAATGAAATGGAAAGACCTTGACCTGAAGGCACGAGACAGGAAAATTTGACATACGTTTGTTGAAGGCCTATGCTTCTTGAGGAGTTGAAAGGTGAAAGGTGAAAGAAGAGGCCCCGTCTAGTCCTGTGGGCCCCTGTCGTCTAGTCCTGTGGGCCCTGTCTAGTCCTGTGGGCCCTGTTTAGTCCTGTGGGCCCCTGTCTAGTCCTGTGGGCCCTGTCTAGTCCTGTGGGCCCATGAAAAGACAAATACAGAACAAGACTACAGCGCACCCTACAATGTCGTAGGAGTCGACTAATATCAGGTTGTCTTTAGGGCTGACAACATCATCATGTAACTGCCGCAGAAATCATTGACTCCTACACGAGCTCGTGGATTACTTGCTACAGGCTTCGTGGAAGAGAACCGGCTGCAGTTGTGGTTCTAAGCTCCGTAGGGAGCTAAAACAAAGAAAAGAAGAAGAAAAACCAAGATGATGAATGAAAATCGGTAATGTAAATCTTACAGGGACAAAAGATAGAGACTCCTACGTTACGACAACCAACTCTTCGTTAGGATCAAACGTCCTACGACAATGTAGACAAGAAAGTACAATCTAAATTTATTTTTAAAAATCGTTATTAAAGACTGTGCTCAAAATAGAAGTGAGTTTTTACCTCGTTATTGAACTTCCGATTGACAGAAAGGTAAGAGCGCTGGTCTGTCGTGGATAAGGTGCGGGGTTCGATTCGTGGTACCGATACGCTTCGATCCACTCAGCTGTACTTGACTCTACTCTTGAGTTAGGGAAGGAAAAGCCAGCGAGGAAACGAACAAGTCACCCAATCTCTCGATGCTGGACCTAGTATAGTGTAGTCACTCCGCTGCGGCAGTATGTGATATGAGATTACCTTGACCTTCGACAGTCCCTAACTCACCAGCATAGTCAGGTATCCATATACTGGTAAGTGGACTGAAGCGTGACTACCACGTTTTGAACACGGTAACCTTACCACGAGAGGCATGCGCACTAACCACTTTGTCAATGGAATTGAATAATTAGGCAGCGTGTAGCCAGTAAGAAAAATGAATAGTTGTATGTATTATCTACTATTACTGACACAAAGTAGCACAATTATAACCCATTAAGGCTTGAACAAATTATTTTGTTCATTTATTTAAAAAAACATAATAACAAAATAAACATAAAGTTGACCGTTTCTTTGTCCGTTGTCCTAATAAGACTTACACTACGCATTTTCGTTCACATAACGTTTGCCATTGTTAAAATGCAATCTACATTATCTGATTACCTAGTATATAATACGCTTTGCTATTATTTACCTATTTCGAAACATCTTTTGACGACAAAATACGTCAGACAAATAACTCATATATCGGTACTGACCTTTGAGTGTAGAAGACTGAACCAGACTTAGAGTCATAGGAGCATAACGAATATAGAACGATGTAAAGAGGAGAGATAATATTAAATATATAAAGGTGTTTGGCATTTCTTCCGGCAAAGGTTCCGGCTGTGAATAAAGTAAAGGTACAAACGAACGAACACAAACATGTCATTAATGGTTGCATGAGAGCGAGCCAAGATACCATGTAGAGATGAAAAGATATCTAAATCCCATGGCGACAAGAGAGGACTACAGACGACATGAAGAGACCTTGACAGGACGGCACAGGACAGGAAGCCTTGACGTGAATTTATTCAAACCCTGTGGTCCTTAGGGATCTAAAATGTAATGAAGGAAAAGAATGAGAAATAGGGATGTCACCTTGTGAATACACGACACCTTAGATAGGACTCATAATTAATAGGGAACTACAAGCTTAATTAACGAGCTATAAATAATTAAAATATCCCACTGACGTCATCGGAGATTCCCGAGGACCAGTGCTAGTTCTGAGATGTCGTAATAAGCGGCTTATGCCACGTTGCTCATTAGGCTGCTGGCATTGATATTGCAAAACAAATTGTACCAGATACCATCACTGCAACAGTACTTGACCTACTTTAGCACAGGGCTTCATGCATGAAACGGATACCGATGTTGTGACGACATGATGCTGAAGAAGCGAAAAAGCAAACAAACAAAAAATGAAAAAAAATAAATCAGTGCATGATATAGATGATTGTACTGATGATAATGAAGACAACGAAGAGAAAGAAACTAAATTAAGACAATTATAAGAAGGAGAAAATGGTGGAAAAAAAAAAAACAGAGAAGAAAGCCGTAACCTCATAAAGGCAGTATGTGTTTTAATTTATTGTACATACCATTTTCCGTATCACTTCTTGGATTTTTGGTTCATAAAAAACTAAATGCTTTAGACAGAAAGTGTATATTATTTTCTAATATTTTTTGGGGGAAAATAAACAAAGAAATATTTCTTCTTTTAATGTTTAAACTATAAATAAAAATGATTTTAAAAAATCTGGTTGGCAGTAAAACATTAAAAAACTTAAAACTGTTTTTGTAAATGTTAAAAGATCTTATTATAAATCATGACATTTTAAACAGACACAATAAAACTCAAAAAAAAAAAAAAAATCTTTCGTACGAGTAAAATCAACTGATTTTCGCATCTTTTAAACAGAGAACATTTTCACTTCCTTTCAAATTTTTAATTTATGTTGTTTAAGAAACAAAATTTAGAAAAGTTCCAAAAACCATTTTTAATGCTTTTTCTAAGCGGCTACTTTATCATCTTGAAATAAACAAAAAATTTAAGAAAACAAGCTAAGAGAACAGTTAAATTATGTTCTATATTTTGAAATTAACAGATTTCAAATATGGAAATATTAGTTCATGATAGGTTAAAATAAAAATGCATATAGACAAACACAATATAATTTTGGCACTTGTTCATTTTGATACAACAATCAGAACTTATTAAAACTTTCCAGATATAAAAATATGTGTGTTTTAACCTGTTTCCAAAGGTAATTAATCAACGAGTACGTTAATCTCTTAATCTAGTCACAGCAAACAACACGATTAGAGTAAGCCCGTCGAGTTGAGATCCCATCTTGTATGCTAATTCCAGCCTGTAGAGACACCTCAGGAACTTTTAATCCTACTCAACAAGATCCCGTGGAGAGGGATGGTTTAATTTCTGACTCGTGTCCGGATCTGCAGTAAGTGTAGTTGTAAACCACATTACACGCCCAAAGAGATGTAAGCGAATCGTCTTGAGAACCGGACACGACAAGAGGAGAGGAAAAATACTGTGAGCGTTCCGGGTACATTTCTGTTACGTTCTGCTTAGGAACAGTGCCGTGTTTGTGAAGGAGGAGAGAAAAAACGAATCTATAATTAGTGTTTATTAACTCGACAAAGTGAACCTATAGACTTAAACACTGGCAAACAAGTGAATTAAATATTTCCACATAATATTCCAATAGTATTATTACTATATGTAGTATGCTACTATATTTTTCTCTTTAGATCTTCATTGTTAGTTTTAAAGCTATGCATTCATTCATTCTTCTCCGTGAGCTAAAGGGTGTTGATTGATTGATTGACTGACTGATTGATTGACTGGTATTAATTGATTGCTCGATTGATTGATTGATACATTCATTCACTACCCTTCAGCTCACCGAGAAGCATAGGCCATCAACAAATGCATACCAAGCCCTCCTGTCACGTGCCATTAGCTCAAGGTCTTTCCATTTCTTCCTCATGATTTTCTTGTCTGTTTCCAGTTCTCTTCTCCATTTTTTTTAAAGTCAGTCTATCTCTGCTTCTCTGGGTATTCAAGAATAAGGACTGCCTTGTAGTGCTATCAACAGGTTTTCTCAGTATGTGTTCTGTCAATTTCTAGCGTCGTCTTCTCATATATGCATTGCCAACATATATAAAGTAGGGCCCCGCTCATAAAGGGGGGGGGGGGGGAATTAGGCTCTAGATGCCCGCCGAAATGCAGAAATCGCCTAACATAGAAGAGCAAAGCGGAACATAGCCTTTTTTAAACTTGCGAATGCATATAAAATTTTTATAGCATGTTTACACTATCCTATATTAAGTGGGCAATAGAGCTAGGCTTAAAAAAAAACGATAGGAAAGTGACATGAAGATATAGCACTTAAAGTTACAAAAAAGTTTTTTTGGAACTCAGCTGCTGTGTGCGTCATGTCGACAAACGCCGACAGGGCAGAAAAAGCGCCGAACATAATGAATATGTATATAATTGAAAACCGGAACGCTGAAAAGCGAAACGTCGTAAAGAGGGGCCCTTCTATATTTTGTTTGGCATCTTCACTACCGCCGGCTGTACTCAGTGATATTTTCAAGTTTCATTTATTTCCAACTTCACTCCCATCGGAGCTCAGTATGGATCACTGTAACTGGCGCCCTTTCAGGAAACCTTCACCAAACCATTCACGTGCGCTCATAGTGGTGGTTTCTGAAGCCATTTATGTCACATGATGAGGTGCTAACCATATGACAACCTTGGTCGTCTCTACCGATATGCTTTCACTGTGCAATGCTCGCCTTTTCCGTATTTTCCTGGAAAAGGTGGCGTGGTATGTTCATTGTACATTTCAGGACGTCTCACTTAGACAGCTAGTAATAACATGAAGTATTATCGTGAATCCTATAGCCCACTGTGGTTGTTCTACAGCCATCACGACTTTATTTCAGGTCGTTCATGTGCATTACCGTCTAAGCCTGTCTTCAATGTCAGTGTGGCTCCCTTCAGTGAATTCATTTATATCGCTTCAATAGCGAGGAACATTGCCGTGAAGAATGGAGTGGAGGGTGAAAAAAGGTGATGTGTTTTACTAGGACAAAAGACAAGAAATAAACCTACGTTGCGACCATAAGACCTTCGTCATGGGCAGACGAACAAAAACAGAAAGGAAAGAAGATGATACCTAAGTAAAAATCATGAAAAATAAAAGCGAGTACACCTGATTAGAATCACATGGCTAGACCAAAATGGCTGCCGCTACTACCGGAAATAAAGAGAAAATATTAAATACTGAATGAAATACTTTTTTTATTTAATGAAAGAGGTTCATTCATTTATCTTTTACCTATCATCTTCCCCTGGAGCACAGGCGTTCAAGATTTACCCACTAAGCTTTTCTGTTCTGCGCTTTTCGTTTATAACGATGCATTTTGCGTGGCAATAGGAAATCTTATTTGTCGCACTGAAGAGCATTGGTACGCATGCGTTTATCTTGTTATGTTGTTATGTGATGACGTGTTTGTGTTTTGATTGGAGACGGGGTGGATTATCGTTCAATGTGTGTCTGAAAAAGTATGTATTCCAAGTATTAGTCAAGTTGACTTTTATATACAGCTGGTTTGTGTGTACGGATAATGAATCTATTGCTATATGAAGTTTGGACTCATGTTATAATGGAATGAAATAAGTTATCAAATGAAAAAATAAACTTATATATATATTTTCGAAAGTGTGTTTGTTTGTTTGTTCGGGGGTTGGCTCCAGCCCCGTTGAAGCAGCTGTCATGAAATTTAGCAGAGAGCTTCTTGAGGGGTCCAGGAGTGACAAAGTCAACGGTTTTTCACAAATGTTCATACCTGATGTCACATTGCATAAAAAGTCTTTCCGCCCATTACCACTATTGATGGCTTCATTGAAATCGGTACATCGATGAGCATAAAAAATTATGACATAATATACGTTGGTGCATATATATGTTTCCACCACACTTTACACATGTCGCCATTTTTGCATGGTTTACACATTTGCTCGTTTTGGTTGTTTGATTCGGGTAATTTCGCATGTTATGCTTTTGCATTTTATCTGTTCGGAATCCACTTTACATATTTCAACTATTTCGCTATTGAATTCTGTTAATTTTTGCAAAAGTTCAGTATTTTTTTTTTTTACCCGGGCAACGCCGGATCTATTTGCTAGTATATTGATAAAATGGAACGAAATACGAATTTTGTGAGAAATATTATGTTGACGAAGCGTACACGTTACTTATAAAGTATGATCATGAATAGTGGATACATACTGAATGTGAATTAAATATCTTGGAACAGAAACACTAAGTTAGATTACATGTCAACGGCGGTTGGTCTCTGCTGACCATTGTATCAAGGTGTTTGGTGTGAACGTTTTCTACTACATTATAATGTTATGCACTGATAACGACTGCGAGCCATACATTTAATGCTTTGACACCCATTTACTTTCTTGTATGACCGTCTGGGAACAGGTTAAGGCGACCGGCGTGATGCTGACCACATCACCCCTAGTGTGCCGATGGTCAAGAAAATATGGGCCTAACACCATATTCCCAATATGCCTCAATGGGTGTGTAACGGGATCCTTTACCATTACCTTTTTTATGACCAGACCAGCTAAAAACCTTTTAACACGATCAAGGTCGTTTCATCTCTTTTCTTGTCCCCATTATCTTCAAGTACCATGCCTAGTGGCGAAGGACATCAAGTCTCTTCACAAGTGGAGAGATCTGATCCCCATCATGGCTACGTCTAATTCCCGTTTCTATGTGTTTTTCAGCCTCCATCTATTTCTCTCACCATGGCGCTTACAGAACAACGACTGCCTTGTGATGCTATGAACTTATTTTCTCTTATCAGTCGCTAGCGTCCTCTTCTGACATCTTATTCTACTGGTACTTGTCTGGTTCTTCCATCAGCATCAAGATAATTCCCTTTTAAATCATATCAGTCTTTTACTATTCTTCGCACGCGCCGTTTTATGAAAGTCGCTTTTGTTATTCTCCATGTTTTACAGCCATCCAATAGGAATGAAGTGACATCTGACTTGAATATAATGTTTAAAAATTGTGTTTGTCTAGATTTCATTTGATTTCCGCACATTTATCAGCGTTCTGAAAAGTTCGTCTTGGCTTTTATATTTTTTATCTCTTCTTCTTCTTCTCCTTCTTCTGCTTCATCTTCTTCTTCTTCTTCTTCTTCTTCTTCTTCATCTTCTTCTTCTCCTCCTCCTGTTTCTTCTTCTTCTTTGTTCACGTTCAAACGTTAACTTGAAAGCAGTGGACAGTCTGTGGCTGCTGGTATCTCCGTAGAGTTTAATCCAAGGATAATCTTGGTGATGGCCATATGCACTTTCCCTGTTCCGTATGTTTAATTTAAATCCACAAACTTTGTAAACATTGCTACCACGATATATACATGATACCACATTTTGTAGGGATGTATCTCAAAGTACATTTCTGGGATGTGTCATTACTTGTTTTTTTTTCTTTTTTTTTCTCCACTACTTAGTTTTCTTCTTTCTTGTTTATTAACTTGTCATATTTATTTATTTTTGTTTTGGTGTTGAGCTCTTGAATATTCACAACTGTCGTACGGTAGGTAAAGTGTTTTATTGGGCCCGTCTAAATAAAGAGTGAATGTTGACAGATACACGAGAATGTATAGAAAATAGATTTCACAGGTGGTAGGTTGAGGGAAAGATATGTCTCTGGAGTGAGTAGATTTCTCTCCTCCTGCCTATCCGTACAACTGTGCTTTGTTTAGAAGACAGTCTTTGCCTTCCTATCTAAAATAAACAAGTTACACTACACATATAACACTGTGTGACAACAAGACACACACACGTAAAACAACTTATGGGTCTGACCAACACACAAAGTTAAATTTATTTTGTTGTTTATTATCACTAAACTTGTCACAACATCAAAAACCCAAAAGATATCAAGAAATCATTTACATATAGAGGAAATAAAGAAGAATGGTGCGCCTTCACCGTGTGGAGAAAAACCCACAGAATATTTAACCCAAAGGTTGAAGGTTAGCACTTGGTTACAGAATAAAAAAATCTTGGTACAATATATGACCAAGTAAAGTAAACAAAATCAGAAAACCAAATTAATAGATATTTCCCAGCACAAACAAAATCATCACACACTCTCTCACTTAGTGGCTACCTGTCACTCTCTTACATATGATCTTTTAACAGTGGGTCTGTGGTATTCCTTGATAACAGAATATTCCTTGAACATAATCCCTATTTCACTGTGATTAATGTACCACTCCAGCTGTCGAGGATGCAAATTGGCCCCAGTTCACCGCAATAAAAAAAACTAATGAGGTGAACGCCGAATCTGGCATTTTCCTCGATTAATCCTGATAGCGATATGAATCTTAAAGGTTATCGTCACTGTTTTAACCTATCACTGTTCCTCCGATGGGGTGCACAGGGAAATATAAGTCTAGACACAGGAACTACAACGGAATAAACTTCGTTGCGACAAAGCTTGCAGTATGGGCTGGCGGGGAAAAAATAAGCTTGTTTCCCGCTCGGTCTGGACCTACTATCTGGATACAGTCTTCATTACAAATAAGCGAATAGCGTGTGAATCCTTGGTTTTTACCATTTAAGAGAGGGGGATACTTCTAGTATCTGGATAAATCCGGTTGCTCCTAAATGTTAAAAATGATAATGATGGATTTTTATATCGGCGGACTCTTTGCCAGAGTGCCGTTCCTGCCCAGTGTATAACTAGGTACACCAGTTGACTACAACTGTCAGGTGTCGGGGAAAAATAATGATTATATCAGGTATACCCCACTGTGAGTTGTTAAAATAATATATCCTGGATTTGGTAAGTCCAGTAGTTATAATTTACAGTCACAGAATCGAGCTAGTACACACATTATTAATGACAAAGACCGCTGGTCGTCCACTTGGGGGATCAGGTCTGCGAAAAATACAAGAAAACATTTGTGGGAAAATGCTACCATTCTATATAAAAGTTAACACGGACGAGGACAAGACAATATCTCATTCGCTCTGTCAATCCTGACGAATAAACGAAATGAAAAGATACGCGTTGTTTGCCCTACGGCCTACAGACGTTCGCTGACCGCTGATCTTGTTCGGACCGAGTCGATAATGACTCTCCCTCACAGTCTCGCGGCCGGCGGGTCAATTGTACAGTGTTTTATTTCCCCTCTCTCTCCAATACGCGACACGTACAACATAATCACTTATTATTTAGTTATTATTAAATCGTCGGTGTCTGTTACGTTGTCGTATTGGCATTTAAAATTAATGGATGCTATAATAACAATAATTACAAATGAAATATAACATGTATTCTTTTCTCCTACTGTCAGTCGTCTAACGCCTCCAAGTCCGGTCTGGTTAACAGTCGTTTTTATTTCTCTCTCCTGTAGAGTTAAGTGCCGTGTCGATCTACGCTGTAAACATAAATACGGTCTAGTCTCAGTTCTGAAGCAGTCGGTGGCGCGGTCTAACATTTTTACTGTGATACCGGTTTCTGAAAAATCGCTACGCGTTATTTTATTTAATACGCCTTACTAGCAAGAAAAAATGTAAGTGAAGCATAAGAGTTTAACTTTAAATGGTTATAACCGTGAAATACTTCTAATACTTAATACTATTTTCCTCTTACCAGAAAATCCAGAATGAAATCTCCACAAATCACTTATAAACAATATCCAAAAGAAATGGTTTTATGACTGCGCGCAAGACTGTTCTGACTGACGACTGATGGCTGGGTTATAGAAACAGCAGTATATTTATATATCATAGATACCTCTTGATCTCTAATGAGTTTTCGTTAGCGTGATTTGTTTTCCTGCTATAACTGACAGGTCACGAAGATTTGTAAACATCGCGTTTGCCAGTGTGTAAAGAAAGAGTGCGGGGACAAAAGGGTAAGCTGCAGACAGACAGGACAGGTAGTTTTAATGCATGTTTAGCTAGCAAATCAGAGAGCAGCTATTAAGTTGCGATAGGCTGTTAGATCACTGTAGACTCTTTTCCATTACACGTCACAACAACAAACATATTATGTCTGCTCCTGTCCGGCTTAAAATGAATGTTTCTGCCATTTTATCTGTCACTTTCGATTGAAACAGCAACCAACTACGGTCACATGACTTGCAATAGATACATCTCATGGTTAGTGTGTTCATAACTCATCTCATAAAATCCATCATTATTTCTCAATTCGCTCCTTACGGAGCATGGAACAACCACTGTTGGTGGGCCTCCTCCGCTCTCTCTCTCCCCTCCCTTCACCCAATAGCAGAAAGCCTGTACCAACGCATTCATGTGCTCCTTGCCAACTCCAAGCACAGCCTTCCATAAATCCTTTTTTGCGGTCTCATAAAATAGTCCGGGTAAACTAAATTAAGGAAATTGTGCCCAGCGCTGGACCCATTCCAACGTAGATCGCATCCAGGCCGTCGGCTGATCCCAGGAGGTAATGGTGGGTGATGCTATGGGTAAGAAGCAAACATTGATTCTCCCTGGACGGAGAAAGGACACTTGAATGTATTGCCTATTTGTTAGCAGTGCAAGACGCAGCTTTTGTAAATACATGAGTGGGGGGGCTGGAAAAATCGGGCGGAGATGGGGATAGATCGAAGTGTGAGTAAGACTTCAGACAAGGGATATGAAAGTTGCGGTTACCGTTCTTGGGACATCCTTATGATGTTAATTTTTTAAATCATGAGCGAAAGAATGTGAATCTATTTTTCCTATGCTTTTAATTCCACTTACTACTACTACTACTACTACTACTACTACTACTACTACTACTACTACTACTACTACTACTACTACTACTACTACAACTACTGCTACTTCTACTGTTACTACTACTTCTAGTACTACTACTACAACTTCTAATAATAATACTTCTACTACAACTACTACTACCACTACCAGGCCAAACGGGAAAGGGGGGGGGGGGGGGCAGCAGGCAGACGGGACCTCACAGCACATGGGAGGGGGGGGGGGGGGCCCCCCACAACCTGTTTTTTTGTTTTTACATACCTCTTTTTACACTTACATATTTTCCCATTCTTTCTAAAAGATGAAAGGGCATCACAACACAGATGGGGCCTCATAAAACAGTGGCGGCCTCACCACAGCCCCTCACTGTCCATCATACACGTAAAACGGCTTCTCTAACTTTGTATCAAATTCATTATCTTCGGTCGACGTGTCCGTGTCGTTTTTCTTGGCGTCCTTGTATTGTATTCTTCTTCCACGTTTTCTATGCTCATGAAGGTGGTAACAGAAACAAACGTTGCTGGGAAACAAAGAAAGTCTGCGATGAACAAATGAAGAAAACAAGATGTTGCAGGGGCTGAATGCACGGATGAGTGGACACAAATATTCGTAGTTATAGATCCGACAGAACTTGAAATAGAAAAAGTGTGTACACGAGGAACGGCGTGTGCTACATTTGTGTTAAAGATTGACTTACCATTTAATAGCCTATTCTATTTCTGTTTTCTCTCTTTGTGGAAGATGGGCCCAACACCACAGCTTGTGCCCTAGCGGTACGTCTGCACTAATAATTCATGTGTTCTTGCAGTAGTGGAGTATGTAGCATTGTTTTTAATATGATGAGGTTGGTAGTCCCATACACAACCTGTGTTAATAGCTGCCACTTTCGAATTGAGTGACAAAACATTTATCTTATTCTTTCATTGTTGCCATGGAGACCCGCGGGAACTGCACGAGGCCAATGACTATTGTCGGATGCCTCTTTTTTATACGCTTTTATTTAACTTCACTTGTATGTCACTTTCATGTCACTTTCAAATCTTGCAATCGATTTCAATCACTTATAGATGAGCAATAGCTCTGAAACTTGGCATAGTTGTGTATTCCCGATGACAATACAATAATCAGTCAATTATTTAATAATTTAATATTGTAATTATGACATTATGAGTAATTAAAGTTTTTCATAACAAAATGTAAACAAATCAGGGGCCATAATCAAGTTAATTAAAAACTCAACAGTACATGCTGTGCTTTATTTTTTTCTATGCGTAAAACAGTGCAGTATTCAAACAAGTGTCTAGCTAAATCAAGGGAATGAATCCAAATTATAAAATATTAATCAACGGGCAGTCGAGTTCGATTTCTAGATGGCCTTCAAATTGAAGAAATTGATTGCACCAAATTAAGAGGCACAAAGCCATGTAATATTGACGCTCTAAAAGAAATGGATCGCTTAAGAAATTTTAGACAAGATTTACAATAAGTAAAAATATTGTTTATGTTTTATTATGTCATAATTTTTCTAACACTAAAAAGATGAAAATAAAAAATATGAAAAAAATATTTTAAACACACGCTTTTAATGCACTAAAAACCCAAAAATAATTTTTCAAGGAGTTTATAGCTTGCAGTCAAAAAATGTAACATCAAACTGACAAAAAGCGTGGGGCGCTGATTATGCATGAAATTAACTTCTGCTTTTTACTTCATTAGACGCTTATGGATAAAATATATGATAAGCGCTTAAGCGCCCCACGCCTTTTGTCAATTTCAAGTTACATTTTTTGACTGTAAGCTATAAACTCCTTGAAAAATTTTTTTTGGGTTTTTAGTGCATAAAAAGCGTGTGTTTAATTCTCCACATAATGTATGGAGACGACAGAAGCCTGAGACGGACTATGAGCTATGTAAGAGAGATAGATGTGGTTCTTTGGGAGCTAACAACGAAGAAGAAGAGATTCTCTAGAAGCTGCGAGATGCACTAAACACCAATAAACAACAATAATAATGATAATAAAATAAAATGGGTCTACTTAGTCTAATACAGACGTCAGTCGATCTACCTCACATTTTGACTTCATTCTGTGGAATTCTGCTCAAATGTAATTCTCCAGATTGTGGTGAAGTGGGATGTTATAAATATGTATAGGGGACTTAGTGTACTGACTGAGATCAGCTGTGAAGGTATATATATCTAATAAGAGTAGTGTATTATATATAACCTTACTTGCTGCCACATATGTATACCTCAGTCAGAATTATTCTGGAATAGTGTGATGACTACGTTGTATGTCTAGGGTATGTGTATGATGAAGTGTAAGTCATAACAACAACAGACAGATAAACAATTTAATTTATTCCACCACACTTGGCAACACTGTGACACTCACATACATATAACACTCTAAAGGATATCTTAAAGGAGTCACTGATAACTTTTCAAATAACAATATGTATTCAGTGCTGTCATGAATGTATATGTGTCCTGATTCAAATACAAAGGGAACCAGGAATGACAATCAATTTTAATTACAAGTTATATGTACAGAATTTATCAATATGAATATTGTAGTGACATATATTATTAAAAGTATCCTATGTGTGTCAGTTGTGTAGTAGTAATATGAGGTAATACTGGTTTTGTTTTGTTCAAGCTCTGTTGGTATTTGTCATCATGACTTCAATAGTTTGTCTTTATTGGAACTAGTATTGGAGATGTTCTCAGTTCCTGATATTAAAACAATTTACTTCCCCTCTTAAGTTTATGTTACAATGTTATTTTAAGATGGGGGTACATAATTTTGAGCTCAGCTGGCCACATCAGCTTATCTTGCGTGATGGCGGCAGGAAAAGACTCCTCTGCTCGATTTCTCCCCTGGGCTCTGGAGACACCTCACTGATAGCTAAATGGACCAAGGAGTATGCTGTCCGACTCTGGATTCAGCAAAGCTCTGACCAGGTGCTGCTCAATACCATCAAGACCACGGTCCCTGAAAACAAGAAGGATGTACCTTCTACGTCATAACTAATTTATACTCTCTTTTTACACTGAGCACAATACATCACAAACATTGAGTTCAGAGCGTTAGGCCAACTGTCAGCTTCATCTGAAATACTTTATACCAGTATTAACCCCCTTAATGGTTACCACGCCTCTGCACTTCCAGCATTATTTCTTTCTAGTCAATCATCTAGGTGTCAGTGTACTGTTTGGCCATTCCATGCCGTTTTACTTTCCTCCGACACCTTCTGTTCAGGCTGGAGCATTATAGGCTTTACATCATGTTTGCTACTGAACTACACATATATACAGGCAAAAATTAACAATTCACATTCAATTTTCATTAAAAGATACTGAATGTTTCAAGCTTACCACAATTCATAGAATAAACACAGATACGTTGACTAGCAATGAATTCTGGCACAAATACTGGCACAATTCCCATCTGCTTATGTTCCAGGCTTTATTTAGCAAAAATATGAGCTGGCTTCAACGCACTGTTGCTTTATCAAGCTTATTTGAACTAGTGGTCTCGAACTAACGCTCCTAAGTGATTATATCAGCGAGTCTGGCCAATGGAGCCACGTTTCGACAAGTGTTTGAAAAAATTTTACCTTCCTACGTCTCCCCTAACAACCAAAGATAGTATTTATAGTCCGACCAATCGTGTTTAGTCTTATATTTGTTGCGCTCCAATCAATTTGGAGTTTACATGGTAGGCTATTTCCGTACGCACGGTTTTTTTAAACACGTTATAAAAAAATTTTATGAGCAGAAATGATTTCATGCTGTCAGGCATCCCCACTATTTTATTTTGGTTATAACTTGTTAATTCCTAGACTATTTGCGTAACGTTTTACATATTCTTTGTCAGCAAGCCCTAAGGAACCCAAATATACAAATCCAAAAGAGCCAAGTGGCTGCGTTCAAAATATGCAATTTCTTCTACTTCCTGTTTCGAAGATGTGCTGTCTGGGTACTGTAATGTTTTCAAACGTAAACCCATCTATTGTCATCTTTTCTAATAAGAGTTTTTCAGGATTTAAAAACCTAACTCTGGGAAGGTTAGTGTTTTTATCACTGTCCGTCCGAAAAAAGTTAGTGCATGTGGCCTTACACGCGTGATAGTAGTAATTGTATATCGCGCGACGCGTGTTTAGTGTTGCACGAGTTCGGCTTTATGCCTCTCCCTTCTCTCTATCCTTTAGTCCATCTGTCTTTAGTTACGCCGTGTATAAAATGGAATGAATGAAATATTTAAATTAGGTCATTGATCAGCTTGGTATCTCAATGTTTTTCCAAGAAATACAGCACACGTTTCATTGAAGAAAGCGGGTAATAATATAGTAGGCTTTTACTATCAACGTGAAAGCGTTACAATTTGCAGACGAAGCAGAAAACAAGGGGATTTCGAGTACAGTTATTGTGACAGCACTGTTATTTTACCATTGCTCTTTTCTTTATTAGAATTTATTTGTTAGGCTTTATATTTACCTTTTAATTTATATATGTGGATTAGAATATTTCACGACACCTCCCCTCTTAAAACAGACATTATATGTCAGTCCTTTATTCTATATACACATAGATAAATGTAAGTCAACTTGACTTTACTCTGCTGTGGTGTTATCATGGTTTTATGTAGTTGGGTCCATTCAGAGTAGGCACTACTCTTGAAATCTGCCTCAGACTTCTACAACCAATAATATATTTCGGTTATGTTACTGAACAGCCGCAAGTGTGAATGCTTGTCTTAATGCTGCTTCGCAACCCGTATTCACCATTTCTCTTCTCTGAGTCTGCGCAATGACATGTCCAGAGAACATTATATTTCCCTCAAAATGTACGTTATGAGGAGATAACATATACCTGGTGATAGCAGAGTTTTCGTAGTGGATCCCATAATCTTCTTATTATCCTGTATGAAACATTCGGAATATCCTCAATCAAAGAGGCAAATCAGGGATTCATTACGTTCCTCCGAAATGTTTACATCCAACAATTTTCTCATCATTCTAGAGAAGACACTAGGCGCATTCTTCAATCCAAATGGCAATCTATTAAACTCATAGTGTCCTTCTGAGGTACTAAAGGCTAGGTATGGTCTAACCTCAGGCTTTACTGGAATCTGATAATATCCTTTACTCAGATCCACTTTTGAGAAATATTTAGCTTTATTTAGTCTGGCAAACAGCTGATTTGTATCCGGCAATGGATCCACCTGTCCTTCTGTAATAGCATTCAGTCTCCTGTAATCTATACAGAGTCTATGTTCTCAAGAGGGCTTCCTTAAGAGCACAACACCGGAACTATACGAAGATTCACTGTGTGAAATAATTCCTCCTTCAATAGATAGTCTATCTCTTCCTTCAAAGCTTTCTCCTTAGCAAACGGAATCGAATATGGTTTCATACAGACAGGTGTGGGGTCTATTAGTTTCATATCATATTCTAATAGGTTTGTATGCCCTGGTCGATCTGTTAACACCTCTGCATGATTATTTAGAACCTGTTGCACTCTCTCTTTCTGAGTTTTCGTTAAATGTGTACTGATTTTCACCTGTGCTGCTGTCTCACAGGGGTGTAATGGATATTCAAATGATGAAAGTGGTTCCTTTTTCATCTCCATGGCGATGGACAAGGTCAACAAGTGTGTCTCCTCCTGATGTTCTCTTTCCAAATATTTCTTCAGGAGGTTCACATGATAGATTTTTTCTTTCCCCTTCTTATCTATCTTATAATTTGTTCTAGATACCTTCTCTAGAACTGTATATGGACCCTGCCATCCAATTTGTAACTTATTCTGACTCCCGGGGAGAAGAAGCAGTACCTTCTCTCCCACAGCCAAATTTCTGTCTTTCGCCTTCCTGTTATAATAGGCAGCATGTTTCTTCCTGGCTTGTTTCAAATTTTCATTGGCAAGTTTCCAGCCAGTTTTTAAACGAGTGGTCAGCTCATTCACATATTGGTATGAAGATGTAATGTTTTCCTCTGCCTTTTCATCAGTCCACGTTCTTAACAAAGCTACATATGGACCTTTAATTGTGTGGACCTATTTGTCCATGCACCGGTATGGTCTCTTCCACTCGAAGCTTTATAGTGATGATTTTTCCTCCCAGAATTATCATTCACAAAACGACCGCTACCAATTTTTCTTTTGGGGCTTTCTCCCCACTTAAAATTCTTGATGAGAGATTTCCTCTCTACATCCTCTTCCTCCAGTTTGTTTAAGTCCGATTGAGGGATTTTCGGCTTATCCTGGGGTAAGACATCTTTTTGCACTCTCCGCATAGTGGCCATTGTAAAACAGTTAAGTGAAGCTTGTCCGTGAAAAGGGGCTTCCCATTCCATTTGGTCCACTTTATCAAATCTATTTTTCTTTTTATTATCAGGCCTAATTTTGCCCCGTGGCGTGTCCAGGTCCTGATCCATGTTCCCACTTGTGGGTGTTCCCTCATGTGCTATGCTACACCTTTCTACAAAATTCTCAATGTCCCATCTTGCTTTGGGCCAATAATAATTGTGAGCCACCTTTTGAATGATGGTACCTATCTTCTCATGGTCCCCATCTGGTTTCACATGTAGGCTCCTTATTAAGTCTGCCCTATATCTTTTAGGAAGTACCAGCTGTCCCTGACCTTTGGATCTATCTCCAGTCTTCCTATACATCAACTTGTTTTTCATGTAAAAATCTCCCTTGCCTGGAGTTGTATGACAAGTTGACAATTTTCTGAAACAAGGCTTGAGTGTTTTATCCCCAGCCTGTGCCTTCCTCATCTCTTCTGGAGTGGTATCTAACATAATATCCTCCTCCTGTCTTGAGGTCGACCTGACCTGAAGGGTTGCCATATACACAGGTTTCCTTCTGCAACGGTCAGTGTCATGATTGTCCATCTGACAATTCTTACACCACCTTTTTCCTTGGTTGAAAGATTTTCTTTCATCATATTTCCTTTCATCGAATTGTGGGAATTTATTTTTATTTTCATACCGTGGCCTATCAAACTGGTGCTTACCTTTGTTTTGATCCCTAGGATCAAATTTATTAAAGTCCTGTGGTGCCCTAAAGTTATCCCCTTGTTTCTTTTTATTACCTGTTACCTCTGCTTGAGCTGCTTGATACCTTTCAGCAACATTCAGCAACTCACCCAGCCTCTCTGCACCTTGTTCCATGAGAAACTTTCTCAGGTCTGGAGCCATGGACTCTCTTAGCTGCTCTATAAGGACCATTTCCTTAAGATCTTGGGTTTTCCCCAGAGAAGTCCATTTCTCCAAGTATGTCTCTATTCGTGCAGAGAACTGGTGATAGGTTTCACCTGACAGTAGTTTAGCATTCCTAAATTTTTTCCTATAGAATTCTGCATTCTTTTCATATCTTAACAAAAGAGCCTGCTTTAGCATGTCATAATTTTCCTGATCACCTCTGCTCATTTTTGCAAAAACTTCATAAGCTGCCCCACGAAGTCCTTGAGATAACTTTAAGCTCCACCTTTCTCTCTCTAACCCATACGTGGTAGCTAATAGTTCATACCTATTTAGGTAGCTCTCTATATCATCGTCTTTCTCAACAAAATGATCTAAATGAAAATTCATAGCTGAGGTTGAGGCTCCTTGGCTAGCAGTGGCATCAGAGGCAAAGGGACTGGCACCATTTTCATGAGCATGGCCCTGAAACTCAAACTCCCTTAGTCGTAACTCATGTTCCCTTTGTAATCTCTTCTCCTCCTTTTCTGCTTCCCTCTCTGCAGTCAATCTTCTTTCTTCTGCTTCCCTCTCTGCAGTCAATCTTCTTTCTTCTGCTTCCCTTTCTGCAGCTAATTTCTTCTCTTCCCCTTCTGCAGCTAATTTCTTCTCTTCCCTTTCTGCAGCCAATCTTTTGTCTTCTCTTTCTGCCTCCAATTTCTTAGCCTCAGCCTCAATCTGCAACCTCTTAGTCTCAGCCTCAGCCTCAAATTGTAACTTCTTAATTTCCCTTTCAGCCTCTAACTTTCTTTCGGCCTCTTTTTTCTAATCTTCTTTCTTCGCGTTCAATAAATTTGTCACATTCCGTAGTGACATAGGCAACCATAACTTGCCCATCTAATCCTAACTCTTTTGCAGTCTGAACAGCAGCAGATCGAAACTTGGCCAGGTCCGCCATTGTCTATCAGGTAAATTTATACAATGTCTAACCAACAATTCAATCTCTAAATATATATCTAATGGACAACACAGGCACCGTGAGCTCAACCTTATTTAATTCCACCCAAGGATACCTTTTAATTCTTATATTCCCTGAAGTGAATTACCCCCAATATTTTTAATAGGTAAAGATTCAAAATCCCAAGAGCGAGACCCCAATATATGTGGTGAAGTGGGATGTTATAAATATGTATAGGGGACTTAGTGTACTGACTGAGATCAGCTGTGAAGGTATATATATCTAATAAGAGTAGTGTATTATATATAACCTTACTTGCTGCCACATATGTATACCTCAGTCAGAATTATTCTGGAATAGTGTGATGACTACGTTGTATGTCTAGGGTATGTGTATGATGAAGTGTAAGTCATAACAACAACAGACAGATAAACAATTTAATTTATTCCACCACACTTGACAACACTGTGACACTCACATACATATAACACTCTAAAGGATATCTTAAAGGAGTCACTGATAACTTTTCAAATAACAATATGTATTCATTGCTGTTATGAATGAATATGTGTCCTGATTCAAATACAAAGGGAACCAGGAATCACAATCAATTTTACTTACAAGTTATATGTACAGAATTTATCAATATGAATATTGTAGTGACATATATTATTAAAAGTATCCTATGTGTGTCAGTTGTGTAGTAGTAATATGAGGTAATACTGGTTTTGTTTTGTTCAAGCTCTGTTGGTATTTGTCATCATGACTTCAATAGTTTGTCTTTATTGGAACTAGTATTGGAGATGTTCTCAGTTCCTGATATTAAAACAATTTACTTCCCCTCTTAAGTTTATGTTACAATGTTATTTTAAGATGGGGGTACATAATTTTGAGCTCAGCTGGCCACATCAGCTTATCTTGCGTGATGGCGGCAGGAAAAGACTCCTCTGCTCGATTTCTCCCCTGGGCTCTGGAGACACCTCACTGATAGCTAAATGGACCAAGGAGTATGCTGTCCGACTCTGGATTCAGCAAAGCTCTGACCAGGTGCTGCTCAATACCATCAAGACCACGGTCCCTGAAAACAAGAAGGATGTACCTTCTACGTCATAACTAATTTATACTCTCTTTTTACACTGAGCACAATACATCACAAACATTGAGTTCAGAGCGTTAGGCCAACTGTCAGCTTCATCTGAAATACTTTATACCAGTATTAACTCTTGCAGGCCGGAATTTTTTCACGAGTTTGCCTTAATTTTTGTACTGTCACAAATTATCTGAAATGCTGATATTCTACATATAGTATTCAGTTTTTAGTCATATACTATTTCACCACAAAAGTGAAATACCAAACGTCGTTTCGGCTTTTTTCTTTACGCTAAGCCTCCTTTAAGAGTTAACCTCCTTAATGGTTACTACGCCTCTGCACTTCCAGCATTATTTCTTTCTAGTCAATCATCTAGGTGTCAGTGTACTGTTTGGCCATTCCATGCCGTTTTACTTTCCTCCGACACCTTCTGTTCAGGCTGGAGCATTATAGGCTTTACATCATGTTTGCTACTGAACTACACATATATACAGGCAAAAATTAACAATTCACATTCAATTTTCATTAAAAGATACTGAATGTTTCAAGCTTACCACAATTCATAGAATAAACACAGATACGTTGACTAGCAATGAATTCTGGCACAAATACTGGCACAATTCCCATCTGCTTATGTTCCAGGCTTTTATTTAGCAAAAATATGAGCTGGCTTCAACGCACTGTTGCTTTATCAAGCTTATTTGAACTAGTGGTCTCGAACTAACGCTCCTAAGTGATTATATCAGCGAGTCTGGCCAATGGAGCCACGTTTCGACAAGTGTTTGAAAAAATTTTACCTTCCTACGTCTCCCCTAACAACCAAAGATAGTATTTATAGTCCGATCAATCGTGTTTAGTCTTATATTTGTTGCGCTCCAATCAATTTGGAGTTTACATGGTAGGCTATTTCCGTACGCACGGTTTTTTTAAACACGTTATAAAAAAATTTTATGAGCAGAAATGATTTCATGCTGTCAGGCATCCCCACTATTTTATTTTGGTTATAACTTGTTAATTCCTGGACTATTTGCGTAACGTTTTACATATTCTTTGTCAGCAAGCCCTAAGGAACCCAAATATACAAATCCAAAAGAGCCAAGTGGCTGCGTTCAAAATATGCAATTTCTTCTACCTCCTGTTTCGAAGATGTGCTGTCTGGGTACTGTAATGTTTTCAAACGTAAACCCATCTATTGTCATCTTTTCTAATAAGAGTTTTTCAGGATTTAAAAACCTAACTCTGGGAAGGTTAGTGTTTTTATCACTGTCCGTCCGAAAAAAGTTAGTGCATGTGGCCTTACACGCGTGATAGTAGTAATTGTATATCGCGCGACGCGTGTTTAGTGTTGCACGAGTTCGGCTTTATGCCTCTCCCTTCTCTCTATCCTTTAGTCCATCTGTCTTTAGTTACGCCGTGTATAAAATGGAATGAATGAAATATTTAAATTAGGTCATTGATCAGCTTGGTATCTCAATGTTTTTCCAAGAAATACAGCACACGTTTCATTGAAGAAAGCGGGTAATAATATAGTAGGCTTTTACTATCAACGTGAAAGCGTTACAATTTGCAGACGAAGCAGAAAACAAGGGGATTTCGAGTACAGTTATTGTGACAGCACTGTTATTTTACCATTGCTCTTTTCTTTATTAGAATTTATTTGTTAGGCTTTATATTTACCTTTTAATTTATATATGTGGATTAGAATATTTCACGACACAGATATTGCTTTCTTCGTGGTGCCACTACAGCGTGCAGACAATTCTTTGTCCTTGCTGTTAGCACTTTTTCTTGCTTCGCACGTGACCAATCTACAGTATTTCCAGCTTCTTCGTTTAATCTCAATATTAATAGTAGCTATGCACCGTGTCTTTTTTTTTTAGATTAATGCATTTCGTTTTCTTCTCAAGTTACCCCTTACAATATTAAGACTTTGCTTTGAAAATCAGATTGACAGAACGGTTAGAGCGCTGACCTCTCGCGGCAAAAGTACAGGGATCGAAACACGGTGGCGTTACGCTCCAGTCTATCCAGCTGTAAGACTTAATTATATTAGGTGCACTGTTATGAAGTAAGGTGATCAGTTCCCTTCCTCGCTGCATTTTCCTTCTTTAGCTCATCAGCATAACCATGTACCCATTTACATCTTGGTATACCGGAACGTGAATCAACTAGGTTTTGAACCCGAGGCCTGGTAGCTTTAGTGTATAAAAACGATAAAAAGGCCGACGCACTTGTCTGACGGAAAGAACGATTCTGACAATCAGAGTTGCCTCCTCCTGTAACTCTCTATATAGAGTTTTCTATGATCGATCGTTCAGCTTGTGAATGTCGTAGATTTTATTGAGATAGGTTGAAGATGTTTAAGGTCCCGTCTGAGCAGAGGTGATAATGGTAAACTATGTGATAATAAGGGGTAAGAAATAGCTTTACTTTTCACAAGGTGAGAGTGTAAGAGAAGGACAGTCTCTGGATTGAGTAGTTGCTTTAATCCAGCCTATTTTACGACAATATTTAACTAGACGCACTTTCTCTCCTGGTACCTATATATCAGTTACACTTCACTTACATATATACAATTCTGTGACATAATACGTACAGACGTGAACCAAGCTATGGATAACATATATGGATAGCAGGGGTTTTGACCAACACGTTAACTTAAGGTTTACTATGTTTATTATCTTAAAAAAATCACAACATCAATATTATCTATCACACCGTATAGTTTACAGACATAAAAATGCAAGAACAAATTTTTAACCCAATAGGCCCTCTTCTCTGGTAAAGGAATCCCAAAGTATGTCCCGACAGAGGTAATTAGCCCAAAAGATTACAATTTATAATAAAGTATATGGATAGACGATAAGTAAAAGAACCAAGTCTCTAGTTAATCTATCCTGAAAACAAAGAAGAAAGAAATGATATAACAGTATTTGCGAACCCGAAAAGACAGAAGTGAGTATAATGATTATATAAAATATGAAATATTCATTTTCTCTTTCTTACAATCTGTCAGTCTGTGGTCACACGCAAGCACACTTACCTACTACTCTTGAACATATCTGTGTATCTTTGACATATTTCAGGGTGGTGCTATCCAAGGGACTCCAGTTCCTCCAAGAATGATTAATTTTTCCTAATGGGGAACGTCCGCTTAAATAGTGCTAATTTTATGTGTCAAAGTTCACGTCAGGTAGTGCAAGTAAATATATATTGCGATCAAAATGTTCACCAGGGGCAGCACACAGAAGTCCGGTATTTAAGGAAAATGTCTGGTGGGTACACTATTAGAAAACCAATAAGGATAAGCAAAGGATCTCCTATCTGTTTTTATCTCTCACTCTGGGGTTGGGTGCCGGGTATGGACCCAAGTATTCCTTTTTCTGGATAAAACCACTTGAGAAAAGAAAAAAAACTACGATAGTCAATATTCTGGAACAAATGTTTATATATATATATATATATATATATATATATATATATATATATATATATATATATATATTTATATATATATATATATATATATCTATATATATATATATATATATATATATATATATATATATATATATATATATTTGGCTACCACAGGTGGATCAGATTTGCTGTGAACAATCTGGGTAATTTCTTGTCCAGTTCTGATGTTTTATTCTTTAAATGTTTATATGTGGGGACTCTCTCTCTGTAAGAAAACAAGAGAACCGCACAGGTCCAAATCTAAGACCCAATAATATTTTAAGAATGTTTATGGAGCTATTCAGACTGCTAGATCACAGGGTTGATCGCCTAGATGTAGAAAAAACAAAATTTTAACAATGATATCAGTATTATATTCTACACTCGTTAGATAAGACCTCTTGATATTAAATTATATTTAAAACCCACATAGAATCTAGCTAATATTATCGCGCTTTAACACGAGAAATACACTCTAGTAATTCACAAAATTACGCATGATGAATAAAAGTATATTTATCTCTAATTATCAGTTGCCTAGCGTATATTAATTAGTTTAAACCGTCTCTTACTGGGGGAATAACAAGAAATTAAATTTACTTATTACTAAGTTATTTAATATGCTTATTTAATAAACACACTTTAACACGTTAAGACACTCAAAATTCTAATATACAAGGTATATTATGATTACCGCCACGCAAGGAAAATGACACTCTCCGCGAATCTAAGAAATTAACTCTATATAAAAATCCAAGATTCGCGCTAGCAGATATCAGCAATTCTTGGGGCAGACTGATAATGAGTTTTCTAAAACTGCGCATATATACTGAATCGGCCCGATGCCACTATGTCTGGCAAAACGCACCTCGAGAGAATTCAGTCCATTCTATTATCAGGTGTTAATCAAAGGTTTCAGATCTCTTACTGACATCGTAACCTGATCGCCGGTGGCTTGCCTCTGAGAAGACAACAAAGGGCGAATGTCGTGGCTGCTAGCCCTACAAGCAAGCGTGGGAATTCCACTCGAGTTGTTGTTTTTTTTGTAAGAGGGAAAGGGGTGACTGAGGGATTAAAGAGAGGCTCGATTTTCATCGTCACAGTGAACAAAAAATGGTCTCAAGATACTTATCTCCATATTACTTATTGTCTAAGTGAAACCTAATGTAACGAGCAATAAAGAAAACCCACCAGCTTTTCGGACAAACGCAAAAACGAGCTCAGTGAACACCCATTAAAAGGGCAAACTGACCTTTCAGTGTTTTCGAGGTACATTGAAAATTGCCCATAAGTCATAATGAAAGGTAAAGGATCCCGTTACACGCCCATTGAGGCATATTGGGAATATGGTGTTAAGCCCATACTTTCTCGACAATCGGCACACTAAAGGTGATGTGGTCAGGATCACGCTCGCCGTCTTAACCTTCCCAGAGTTGCTCTGGTACCCAATTGGGGCTGGGTCGACCGAAGAGCCGTTTGCGGCCTAAAAAAATCCCTCCTCATCTGGGGATCGAACCATGGACGACTGAGCTAGGAAGCCAGTGCACTAACCACTATGCTACCGCGGCTCCCTTAAGTCATAATGAGTTTGACTACAAAGATCCAATGAAGTTGTTTAAATGGAATGAAAAGGAATTAAATGACTGGGTCCATCCAAAGCTACTTGATGTCACCTACGTCCGCATCGTGCAGCCAGGGAGCGGAGTTCTAGAGAAAATGGACAGCAGTGAACGGAGTAGGAACCAACTTCTCTCCACGAAAAACTGTATGGAGATGTCAGGAACCTTGAGCTGACTTCTGCCTTTATTAGAGTCTTTAAGGTGGAAGTCTGAGGGCGAACGAGGTGTCAGGAACCTGGAGCTGACTTCTGCCTTTATGTCACAGAGAGTTTTATGATCTATAAATTTTCTATATTCTCTTCTTTTTCTACCCGTGTCCTCTATTTTATTATCACTCTTTATCCTTTTCCTGTGTTTTTCGCATTCGTACGTTTGCGACTATAAACATAACTATTTTCCCATTCAAACTTTCGCCTGGTTTCGTTTTCTCATTTAGAAACGCAATAGATTACCTAACGTGTCAGTCCCTTGCACGAGATAATTTTATGTGGGATATCAGTATATCAGACATGATGAGCAGACAAATTGTCTACATTTGCAGCTGTCACGAGAGTTGTTCGTCAGGCTAGCTCCCGGCGAAGTGTGAAATTGCCCTCTGCAGTGGAGACGAGTCGTCTGACATTCGCATCTGACATGAGCGCTCACTGTCCGATAGTTAGACGAAGGTGTGAATCGCACCAGCCATGCTCGCTCAGGGCAGACAGAGTGTCTGGCATTTCGCATCTGACACGCGCGCTCACGGTCAGATTGTTAGACGGAGGTGTGAAGACGCACTGGTGGCAGTTACGGCATGCGTCTAAGCTAACGTAGGTGTTAGGAGAGGGGAGAGATCGGGTTTTTGGAAATAGTAGTAACCTTTGTCTGGTTTAAGATATTAACCAGAGTTTGAAACTTGATTGCACTCATTCTCCATTTGCAGTAGACGTGGTCACTTCGTTCTAGATACTTATAAGTGAAATCTCTTAGTTTCGTTGTGATACCGTAGTTCTGTGTTGAGGTAAATATTATATTTAATATATCTAGATTTTGCGAGTGATTAAGTGTTAAATCGCCTATTTTATCCTACTAGTTTCTTTTGTGCAGATTGATTAATTTATAAGTCTGTTATATTCTCTAGCTGATGAGTTACAGTGGAAAACAAAATAAATTATAATTTCTAGCTTAAAATTATGTAGCTATAATGAATTTAATTTAACTGCTAAATAATCAGAAGAGAATAATTTTTCTAAACTAACTTATAAATGCTAGATGCCTCATGAGTGTTGACGGAATACGTGTGTATTCCTAATTCATGACGATTTATATATATATATATATATATATATATATATATATATATATATATATATATATATATATATATATATATATATATATATATATATATATATATATATATATATATATATATATATAACTTATTTCAGGGAAAGTTTAAACGTCAAGTCAAGCTGTACGCTTGCAGTTCAAAATGTAAGTTATATTGAGTACATAATATGTAAAATATTTCATATGTGTTTTTTCTTTATTCAGTGAATACTGGGGTAACCCAAACTTTGCCGGCGTTTAGTACAGAGACAAACCTGTGAGAAACATAAACATTTTATATCTTTAACCACGTGGGTTTTTCAAGTAACACCTGTCTGACAGGGCGTGTGCCGTCAGAGATAGACAGAATACCAATCCCACTAACGGGTTTATTTTAAAGAATAAATGCTTATACTGGGCCTTTGAGCAAGATCATATTTCTTCACAAACTCTAATGTACATGCTGCCGTGTGGCGAGAATAATTACAGAAAAAAAAACATTAACTTTTCCGACATTATTTGACCAAGTGTGTAGTGAACCAAGATTATCGGTTGAGAGAAGTTATCCACCGGTCATTTTCCTAATTAATGGAAACCTCGTGTTCTGACACCGCGTGCCCGCTGAAACCCAAACTCTTACCTCGTGAATAAGTGACATTAACTTAAATCTGTAAAGAAAGAACGATCGCCTGAAGAGGACGCTCCCCGGACACGTTGAATGAAACCAATATCTGCAGAGCTGGGTATCCGCTTCATCCACAGATAGACAGATTAAACGAAGTGTACACTAAGGCTTGCGCCAGACGGCGAACCACAGCACGATTGTAGGTAAGGTTGTGTGAGTCAGGGCCCTGATGAAAGAACCGAGTGAAAGTAGACTGAAGGATGTTCTTCGTTTGATTCACTCACTTTGTAACTTTCCTTATGCAAGATTTTGTTGCCAAACTATATTTTTCCTTAGAATAGATCCTGCTATCAAAGTCAGCTCATACCTTCAAAAAGGGAAAATATTAGACCCAAATCATATGTATCTGTGACTCTTTGGGCTATCATCGTTCTCCTAACGGGACTGTGGGCTAAACATCGAGGGAAGATCATAACTCTGGTTCTATCATTTCTTGTAGAAATTCCTTGATTTTTTTTGACTATTTGTATATGCCTTGATGTAATTTTTATGTGTTGTGATGGGATTTTAGATGATAATTAAAACTGCCCTTAAACTTAATCAGCGTGTTGGTCAGTTCGTTCTAGAATATCTATATAATCATCTGTTATAGTTTTCTCACGTCTGTACGTCTAACTGTCGTCTTGTATGTGCGTGCACGTGAGTGGATAGAATATATATATGTAATATATATATATATATATGCGTGTGTTTAGATTGTCTGACTCCTCTAAATCTGTCGTAGAAGATAGGTGAAAGAGAGAAGATTTCTCGATTTCAGAGACAGCCTCTATCACAGTCTACCATCCCACTCGTGGAAATCTATTTCTACTATTTTCTCTCACTGTGGCTATCACCCATTCTAATCTATTCAGAAGGGACCAACCCAAGTCTTAATTCCCCTATCAAAAATCTACGACACTTTATTAGAGTCATTAATGTGGAAGTCTGAGGGCGAACGAGGTGTCAGGAACCTTGAGCTGACTTTATTAGTCATTAATGTGGAAGTCTGAGGGCGAACGAGGTGTCAGGAACCTTGAGCTGACTTTATTAGAGTCATTAATGTGGAAGTCTGAGGGCGAACGAGGTGTCAGAAACCTTGAGCTGACTTTATTAGAGTCATTAATGTGGAAGTCTGAGGGCGAACGAGGTGTCAGGAACCTTGAGCTGACTTTATTAGTCATTAATGTGGAAGTCTGAGGGCGAACGAGGTGTCAGGAACCTTGAGCTGACTTTATTAGTCATTAATGTGGAAGTCTGAGGGCGAACGAGGTGTCAGAAACCTTGAGCTGACTTTATTAGAGTCATTAATGTGGAAGTCTGAGGGCGAACGAGGAAGATAAAGAAGCAATGACAACAGGAAAATTAGTGCCATCATTAGAACGTGGCGCAGAAAGATCACAACATTTTGTAGCCAGTGACTTGCTTGTATTCATAATTTTCTTAGTGTTCTTCTGTAGCTTTACTAATCATATACTTTTATTCTTCTTTGTTTGTTGTTGTTATTATTTTGTAAATAACTGTTCAGATTTCACCATGACACACAAGAGGTGTCCAGGATTGGAAAATATTAAACACGCGTCAAAATATTTAGAAAAAAAAAAAGCTGTGTCCCCCGGTTGGAAGTTCACGAGACGGCAAAGGCTAAGTTTCAATAAATGAGGACTGAAGAAGACGCAGTACGTTCAGGACAAACAGACAAAAAGACGAAGTGTTGAGTAATAAGTCTGATGGCGCTTCTTATGTAGACCGAAATACGTTTCCCATTGTCAGACAGACGGATGCGTCTGGAGGCTTTGCACTGAAATAGCATCTTCTTCTATTTCTTCTTCGTTCTCTTTCAGACGTCGACTTGAATATGTTCCAAGAAAGCAGTGATCAGCTATAGGCTGTTGATATTTTCCTTGAATTTTTCAAGGAATTGAAATAGTGATTGCCATGTACTCTTTTTATGTTCCTCATATGTTGGGCTCCTTTGAAGTAGATGTTCAGCACTGAAATATACCGCTTCAACAAATTAACAGTTCATCATAAAATTATCTACTTTTGAACTGTTACAGCGAGACCTGAATTATGCATGAATATAATGAGGTCTTAGTGTGCTTAGTTTAAATCTCACAGCTGTTATTCTCTTCACTCTCTCTCTATCTCTCTCTTTCTTCTCTCTCTCTCTCTCTCTCTCTCTCTCTCTCTCTCTTTTCTTGTTCACCTTGCTTTGGAGCGTGTCATGCCTCCAGCAACCCTTAGTGTGGGCACATATTTGTTTATCTGTCCAGGGGATCTCCATTATCTTTAGATGATTAAAATTAGATTCTGAATCCACACTTTTTCACTGCTTTCATCTTTAGATGTAATGCATCGAGATGCAGATAATGGCTAAGCAAGGGCAAGGTGTGTGGTGTTTTGCTGATTGCTGAAAGAAGTTATGATGACATCGGTCCGCTTTGAGTGTTGGTGTTGTTGATATGTTATATATGATGTGGTATGATAACCACGACCTGCTGACTATTGTTCACTCCCTCGTCATAGTAAGAACTAATGCCGATATTGATCGGGGCCCAGTAAAACTATAAAATCCGCTCTGTTGTAACACTGGTCTGTATTGCGAGAATTAGTTCCTACGCGGTAGGTAAATATACTGCTCAAAAAAAGTTAAAGGCCACTTTCAATTTTTAGGCCATTTCAACTAAGCTGTTTTTTTTTTAAACCTGAACACTCAGTCAAAAAATTTTTGCTGCATTTTGTTGCAT
The DNA here is from genome assembly GCA_024509875.1 of Oreohelix idahoensis. Classification (NCBI taxonomy): domain Eukaryota; kingdom Metazoa; phylum Mollusca; class Gastropoda; order Stylommatophora; family Oreohelicidae; genus Oreohelix; species Oreohelix idahoensis. The sequence continues at coordinate 379,050 of JAMPIV010005591.1, read as the reverse complement.
GCTTAAACAATGTTTGTTAATCTGACAATAAATCAAATCTGTGTTACGTGTGTGTACCTCCAAGGTCAATCAAATGCTCGTGGTGGAAAGGGAAATAATGCATGTTTGAAAATGCTTCCTATGGCAAAGCCTGTCGATAACATTGCTGAAATTTGCTTTTCACGTGCAAGTCGTGACTATGGTGAACACATTTCACCCACTTTTCGGAAGGAACGGGCAATGGGTATGTTTGTAACATTTACCATTTTAGCCATGGCTCAGCGTGTCTTGCCGTCTTGTGGTAGACCTTGGACGTCCTGACCTGTGTTGTTCTGCGACACTGCCGGTTGCATTATAACGATCAGGCAGAGTTTGTATGACAGAGTGGGCAACTCCTAATCTCCTAGCAACTTCTCGCAACCCTACATCATCCTGCAGCCATGCCATCGCTCTCTATCTGTCAACATTGGTCAAGCGTCTTTAGCTGAGCCATGGCTAAACTGGTAAATGTTACTAACATACCCATTGCCCGTTCCTTCCGAAAAGTGGGTGAAATGTGTTCACTAAGGTCACGACTTGCACGTGAAAAGCAAATTTCAGCAATGTTATTGACAGGCTTTGCCATAGGAAGCATTTTCAAACATGCATTATTTCCCTTTCCACCACGTACATTTGATTGACCTTGGAGGTACACACACGTAACACAGATTTGATTTATTGTCAGATTAACAAACATTGTTTAAGCATGCAACAAAATGCAGCAAAACTTTTTTGACTGAATGTTCAGGTTTTAAAAAAAACAGCTTAGTTGAAATGACATAAAAATTGAAAGTGGCCTTTAACTTTTTTTGAGCAGTATATAGGAGAATAAAAACATCAAACCGCTTAATCGAGACTGTACATGGTTTGAGTATTCTGCCCGAACCCTTTTTTCTTATTAGCCCAATTACTTTTAATGCGCGAATTCCACAACGCGAAAGTTTTTTTTATTTTTTTATAAACACATTATATCGCGATATTGGAGAAACGACTGTATTGAAGCTCAATCATGCCTGACATAAAGCGCCAAAGGGTAATACAGAATACTAGACAACACAGAACACAACATAACAGAACAAAATGCTGCGAAATAGAACATAACACCCGTCACATCACATCCTGGTATCGTAATATTCCTTGTGGTTCCCTATGAAGCATGGAGCCATCATTGCTGCTCGTGCCCTAGCAGGAAGTCTGGATAAGGAATCACATTCCCTTGTATTCGTGGTTTATGTAGCAATCCGTTTTACATTATGAGGTTGCCAACCTCATGTACAACCTGATGTTAGTCGCCTTCTGCGACATGCTTAAGTCACATACTGATATAATTACGTTTTTCACCACAATATGTACAGTTTCTCTAAATTGTCTCTGGTGCGGAGCTTTTGATGACTACAACCCACAAAAGCCAGATCCAGACCTCAAAAATGAGATATTGAGGAAGGTGGTTGAAGTAACAAGAAGAGACATGGTCCGCAACCAGACGATACGTCAAGGCCTAAAATCCCATCCCCTGCAGACCAAGTAGAACAGTCCAGCTAAGATGGTTTGGCCATGTCTGCAGAATGGGAGAAGATCGGCTTCCACGACAAGCATGGGAAACTAAGAGCCAGGGATCCAGACCTCCAGGACGACCCGCTGGGAGGACAACATTAGACAATCTTTGAAGGACCGAGGACTAGAATGGAACCAGGCCAGGAGGAAGACAGTCGATAGGATAGTCTGGCGCTCTCTCTTCCAAACCTCTACACCTCACGGTAGAAGGGGAATGACTAAGTAATTAAGTAAATAAGCGGAGCTTTTGTTTCTTCTCTCCTCGATATTCTCTCTCTGCTTGTGTTTCATTCAAAGGTGTAAGCATTCTGACCCAACTATCACCTTAATCAAGCATTGAACAAATATCTTTTAGCTCCAGTGGAACACAAATCATCAACAAATACATTCTAAGTCCTCATGTTCTGTGCCTTCCGTTCACAGTACGTTCATGCCTTCATTTTCCCTTTCACGTCTGTCACCAGTTGTCTTCTCCATATGTTTTTGGTTCCCCCATTATTTCTCTAACTCTGGAGATACCCTTGTAATGCTTTCATTTAGTTGATTGAAAACGTTCAATTCAAGGTGTATAAAGAAACCTTAGTTTCCACTATCCATGTCTATGGTTTCTATCTTGAGTATCCAAAGAATGGATTACTGAATAGCTGGTGGGAATTCTAGTCGCCAACACACACCGCATGTCGCTAAATGGTAAGATAAAAACATTTTGTTAGCTTGCTAGCCTACGTTTTCTTAGAGCAGCGGTAAGCAGCCCAAAAGCTGTCAGGATCTTCTTTACAAACACTGAGTTCTTTAACGATCTACTTTGATAAAATCATGTCTTTTTTTCAGGTTTCAAAGTATTTGGAATTTGGAATTAATACAGCCCATTGTCGTGGAATATTCTAATCCACATATATAAATTATCAAGTAAATATAAAGCCTAATAAATACATATAATAAATAAAGGAAGAAGAATGGTAAAGAACAGTGCTGTCACAATGACTGTACTCGAAATCCCCTTGTTTTCTACTGCGTAAGCAAATTGTAACGTTTCACGTCTATATTAAAGGCTTTCTGCAACATACACGCGTTTCCCAAACACACAATAAAATGTGCTGCCTTTCTAAGAAAAACCTTGAAATATGCAAGTTGACCTACATTTTAAATTCCATTCATGTCTTTTTCTACACTGCGTTACCAAAACGAACGAACAGATGGTCAAAAGGATAAAGAGAGAGGGAGGGCTGAAAATCAGGAACGCATGCAACACGCTTCGCGCGATACACAAATGCTGCCATCACGCGTGTAAGACTACATGCACTAACTTTTTTTCAGACGGACAGTGATAAAATACATTACCCATCCCAGAGTTAGGTTTATAAATCATAAAAAACGCTTATTAGGAAAGATAACAATAGATGGGTTTACGGTTGAAAACATAACAGTACCCAGACAGCACATCTTCGAAACAGGAGGTAGAAAATACATATTTTGAACGCAGCCACGTAGCTCCTTTAAATTGGGATATTTGGGTTCCTTAGGGCTTGCTGACAAAGAATATGTAAAACGTTACGCAAATAGTCCAGGAATTAATAAATTATACCCAGAATAAAATATTGGGGGTGCCTGACAGCATAAAATCATTTCTGCTCATAAGATTTTTTTTTAACGTGTTTGAAAAAAATTTACGTTACAGAAATAGCCTACCATGTAAACTCCAAATTGATTGGAGCGCAACAAATGAAAGCCTAACCACGATTGGTCGGACTATAAATACTATCTTTCGTTGTCAGGGGAGACGGGGAAGGGTAACATTTTTTCAAACACTTGTCGAAACGGGGCTCATTGGTCAGACTCGCTGATATACACACTTGGGAGCGTTAGTTCGAAACCACTTGTTTAAATAAGCTTGATAAAGCATCAGTGCGTTGAAGCCAGCTTATATTTTGCTAAATAAAAGCCTGGAAGATAAGCAGATGGGAATTTGTGCCAGTTTGTGCCAGAATTCATTGCTAATCAACGTATCTGTATTTATTCGTAAGAATTGTGGTAAGCTTGAACCATTCAATATCTTTTAATGAAAATTGAATGTGAATTGTTGATTTATGCCTGTATATATATGTGTAGTTCAGTGGCAAACGTGAGGTAAAGCCTATAATGCTCCAGCCTGAACAGAGGGTGTCGGAGAGAAGTAAAACGGCATGGAATGGCCAAACAGTACACTGACACCTGGATGATTGACTAGAAAGAAATAATGCTGGAAGTGCAGAGGCGTAGTAACCATTAAGAAGGGTAATACTGGAATAAAGTATTTCAAATGAAGCTGACAGTTGGCCTAATGCTCTGAACTCAATGTTTGTGCTGTGTTGTGATCAGTGTAATGTAACAAGAGAGTTTAAGTTAGTTATGAAGTAGAAGGTACATCCTTCTTGATTTCAGGGACCGTGGTCTTGATGGTAGTGAGCAGCACCTGGTCAGAGCTTTGCTGAATCCAGAGTCGGACAGCATACTCCTTGGTCTTTTTAGCTATCAGTGTGGTGTCTCCTGAACCCAGAGGAGAATTCGAGCAGAGGAGTCCTTTCCTGCCGCCATCACGCCAGATAAGCGAATTGGCCAGCTGAGCTCAACATTATGTCCCCTCATCTTGAAATGACTTTGTAAAAATAATATTAAGAGGGGAAATTAATTGTCTTAATATCAGGAACTGAGAACATCTCCAATACTAATTTCCTTAAGACAAACTATTGAAGTCATGATGACAACTACCAACAGAGCTTGAACAAAACAAAACCAGTATTACCTCATACTACTATTACACAACTGACACACATAGGATATTTTTAATAATATATGTCACTACCAGATTCATATTAATACATTCTGTACATAACTTGTAATTAACATTGATTGTGATTCCTGGTTCCTTTGTCTTTGAATCAGGACACACATATGCCTTTATGATAGAAATGAATACATATTGTTATTTGAAAAGTTACGAGTGTCTCCTGTAAGATATTCTCATAGAGTGTTATATGTATGTGAGTGTCACAGTGTTGTCAAGAGTAGTGGATTAAATTAAATTGTTTATCTGTCTGTTGTTGTGACTTACACTTCACCATACTCATACCCTAGACACATAACGTAGCATCACACTATTCCAGAATAATTCTGACTGAGATATAGAGATATGTGGTAGCAAGTAAGGTTATCTATAATACACTACTCTTAATAGATATAGATACCTTCACAGCTGATCTCAGTCAGTACACTAAGTCCCTATAAATATTTATAACATCCCACTTCACCACATATATTGGGGGCTCGTCCGGGATTTTGAATCTTTAACTATTAAAAATATTGGGGGTAATTCACTTCAGGGAATATAAGAATTAAAAGGTATCCTTGGGTGAAATTAAATAAGGTTGAGCTCACGGTGCCTGTGTTGTCCATTAGAGATTGAATTGTTGGTTAGACATTATATAAATTTACCTGATAGACAATGGCGGACCTGGCCAAATTTCGATCTGCTGCTGTACAGACTGCAAAAGAGTTAGGATTAGATGGGCAAGTTATGGTTGCCTATGTCACTACGGAATGTGACAAATTTATTGAACGCGAAGAAAGAAGATTAGAAAAAGAGGCCGAAAGAAAGTTAGAGGCTGAGACTAAGAGGTTGCAGATTGAGGCTGAGGCTAAGAAATTGGAGGCAGAAAGAGAAGACAAAAGATTGGCTGCAGAAAGGGAAGCAGAAGAAAGAAGATTGGCTGCAGAAAGGGAAGAGAAGAAATTAGCTGCAGAAAGGGAAGACAAGAAATTAGCTGCAGAAAGGGAAGCAGAAGATAAAAGATTACAAAGGGAACATGAGTTACGACTCAAGGAATTTGAGTTTCAAGGCCATGCTCATGAAAATGGTGCCAGTCCCTTTGCCTCTGATGCCACTGCTAGCCAAGGAGCCTCAACCTCAGCTATGAATTTTCATTTAGATCATTTTGTTGAGAAAGACGATGATATTGAGAGCTACCTAAATAGGTATGAACTATTAGCTACCACGTATGGGTTAGAGAGAGAAAGGTGGAGCTTAAAGTTATCTCAGGGACTTCGTGGGGCAGCTTATGAAGTTTTTGCAAAAATGAGCAGAGGTGATCAGGAAAATTATGATATGCTAAAGCAGGCTCTTTTGTTAAGATATGAAAAGAATGCTGAATTTTATAGGAAAAAATTTAGGAATGCTAAACTACTGTCAGGTGAAACCTATCACCAGTTCTCTGCACGAATAGAGACATACTTGGAGAAATGGACTTCTCTGGGGAAAACCCAAGATCTTAAGGAAATGGTCCTTATAGAGCAATTAAGAGAGTCCATGGCTCCAGACCTGAGAAAGTTTCTCATGGAACAAGGTGCAGAGAGGCTGGATGAGTTGCTAAATGTTGCTGAAAGGTATCAAGCAGCTCAAGCAGAGGTAACAGGTAATAAAAAGAAACAGGTGGACAACTTTAGGGCACCACAGAACTTTAATAAATTTGATCCTAGGGATCAAAATAAAGGTAAGCACCAATTTGATAGGCCACGGTATGAAAATAAAAATAAATTCCCACAATTCGATGAAAGGAAGTATAATGAAAGAAAATCTTTCAACCAAGGAAAAAGGTGGTGTAAGAATTGTCAGATGGACAATCATGACACTGACCGTTGCAGAAGGAAACCTGTGTATATGGCAACCCTTCAGGTCAGGTCGACCTCAAGACAGGAGGAGGATATTATGTTAGATACCACTCCAGAAGAGATGAGGAAGGCACAGGCTGGGGATAAAACACTCAAGCCTTGTTTCAGAAAATTGTCAACTTGTCATACAACTTCAGGCAAGGGAGATTTTTACATGAAAAACAAGTTGATTTATAGGAAGACTGGAGCTAGATCCAATGGTCACGGACAGCTGGTTCTTCCAAAAAGATATAGGACAGACTTAATAAGGAGCCTACATGTGAAACCAGATGGGGACCATGAGAAGATAGGTACCATTATTCAAAAGGTGGCTCACAATTATTATTGGCCCAAAGCAAGATGGGACATTGAGAATTTTGTAGAAAGGTGTAGCATAGCACATGAGGGAACACCCACAAGTGGGAACATGGATCAGGACCTGGACACGCCCCGGAGCAAAATTAGGCCTGATAATAAAAAGAGATATAAATTTGAAAAAGTGGACCAAATGGAATGGGAAGCCCCTTTTCACGGACAAGCTTCACTTAACTGTTTTACAATGGCCACTATGCGGAGAGTGCAAAAAAGATGTCTTACCCCAGGATAAGCCGACAATCCCTCAATCGGACTTAAACAAACTGGAGGAAGAGGATGTAGAGAGGAAATCTCTCATCAAGAATTTTAAGAGGGGAGACAGCCCCAAGAGAAAAATTGGTAGCGGTCGTTTTGTGAATGATAATTCTGGGAGGAAAAATCATCACTATAAAGCTTCGAGTGGAAGAGACCATACCGGTGCATGGACAAATAGGTCCACACAATTAAAGGTCCATATGTAGCTATGTTAAGAACGTGGACTGATGAAAAGGCAGAGGAAAACATTACATCTTCATACCAGTATGTGAATGAGCTGACCACTCGGTTAAAAACTGGCTGGAAACTTGCCAATGAAAATTTGAAACAAGCCAGGAAGAAACATGCTGCCTATTATAACAGGAAGGCGAAAGACAGAAATTTGGCTGTGGGAGAGAAAGTACTGCTTCTTTTGCCCGGGAGTCAGAATAAGTTACAAATTGGATGGCAGGGTCCATATACAGTTTTAGAGAAGGTGTCTAGAACAAATTATAAGATAGATAAGAAGGGGAAAGAAAAAATCTATCATGTGAATCTCCTGAAGAAATATTTGGAAAGAGAACATCAGGAAGAGACACACTTGTTGACCTTGTCCATCGCCATGGAGATGAAAAAGGAACCACTTTCATCATTTGAATATCCATTACACCCCTGTGAGACAGCAGCACAGGTGAAAATCAGTACACATTTAACGAAAACTCAGAAAGAGAGAGTGCAACAGGTTCAAAATGATCATGCAGAGGTGTTAACAGACCGACCAGGGCATACAAACCTATTGGAATATGATATGAAACTAATAGACTCCACACCTGTCTGTATGAAACCCTATTCGATTCCGTTTGCTAAGGAGAAAGCTTTGAAGGAAGAGATAGACTATCTGTTGAAGGAAGGAATTATTTCGCACAGTGAGTCTTCGTATAGTTCCGGTGTTGTACTCTTAAGGAAGCCTTCTGGAGAACATAGACTCTGTATAGATTACAGGAGACTGAATGCTATTACAGAAGGACAGGTGGATCCATTGCCGGATACAAATCAGCTGTTTGCCAGACTAAATAAAGCTAAATATTTCTCAAAAGTGGATCTGAGTAAAGGATACTATCAGATCCCAGTAAAGCCTGAGGTTAGACCATACCTAGCTTTTAGTACCTCAGAAGGACACTATGAGTTTAATAGATTGCCATTTGGATTGAAGAATGCGCCTAGTGTCTTCTCTAGACTGATGAGAAAATTATTGGATCCTCTGAATAATCCCTGTATAACAAATTTTATGGATGATATCCTTATAGCAACAGAAACATTTGAGGAACACAACAGGCCAATCACCTGTTTGTCTTAAACTATGATTACAAGCAATATAAGAGAGAAAACCGGACTGATTCTAAAGGCGACGAACTGGAACGGACTACGGACTACGACTTATGGAACATGGAACACAAGAAGTATAAATGGGAAAGAAGAGGAGCTGATGGAAGAGATGAGGAAAGCAAAACTAGAAATCCTGGCTATTACCGAAACAAAGAAAAAGGGACAAGGAGTCATGGATCTCGATGGCAACACTCTGCTATACAGTGGTGTACCCACATCTGAAAGAGCTAAAGGGGTTGCATTGTGGCCAAAAACCAGAAAGATAGTATCAAGGGATGGAACTTTGTCTCGGAGCGCATTATGGTTGTAAAACTAAAAGAAGGAGAAACCATAGTCAACCTGGTCATAGTGTATGGGCCAAATGAGGATGAGAGAGCAGAGGTCAAGGAAGAATTCTTCGAGCTGCTTCAAAGGACAGTGGATGACTGCCTAGATGAAATTATCATGCTCGGAGATTTCAATGCCAGAGTTGGAAATGACCATGCTAGATGGGGTGGAGTTATCGGAAGATATGGAGAAGATACTCTCAATGACAATGGAAAGCGACTCCTCAGATTCTGCAGTGAGCAGAATCTGATCATTACCAACACAAAGTTCCCCCATAAGCGCATACATGCATACACTAGGTGTGAACCAACAAAGAATGAGAAGTCAGTGATCGACTATGCCATTGTTAGGAGGAGCTCATTCAAATATGTCCGGGATGCTAGAGTCTGGAGGGGGCCAGAGATTGGAAGTGATCACTACCTGCTTACAATCAAAAGAACAACTGAAAGAGTTGCTCAGCCTAGGAACTGTCCAGCACCACGCAAGAAACCAAGTAAACGAACGGAAGAAATGAGCATTAAGACCTACAAGCTGAAAGAGCCAGAAATTAAGACCAGATATCAGGGGCTTATTGCTACAGCGGTGAGAAACACAGAAGAACAACCTGATGACTTGGAAACCCTGTGGCTTAAATTCAAGGACATCATAAAGACAGCTGCTGCAGAAGCATGTGGTGAAGTCCGACTTGGGAACAAGAGAAAGAGGACACCTTGGTGGACAGAGGAAGTCAAAGAGAAAATAAGATTAAAGAAAATGGCATGGAAACAATATTTAGGAGCTAAAAACACAGCAGGACAAATAGAGAAATATAGAGAATATGTGATACTCAGAACAGAAGCAAAGAACAAGGTGCTAGCAGCAAAACAGAAGTCCTGGGAAGAATTTGGAGAAAAGCTAGAAAAGGATGCGCAAGAAAAACCAGAAATTGTTCTATAAGACCCTAAAGAACATGAGGAAGGAAAAACAATGCCCTCTTAAATTTATAAAGGACAAGCAAGGCAAATTGCTTACTGCCCCGAAGGAAGTAATGGAAAGATGGAAAGAATATTTCTCAGAACTCCTTGATGGTGAGCAAGGTAGAGCATCAGAAATGATAACCACTAGCACAGAAGAGGATACAAATGGTGATGAAGATGACATAAAGATGGAAGAACTGAAGGCAGCACTGGAGAAAATCAAGATGGGCAAAGCAGCAGGGCATGATGGTATAACACCAGAAATGGTTAAGTACATGGGAGCATCAGGCGACCTATTACTCCTAAGGGTCCTACAGGCAGCATGGTGCAACAAGGCCATACCAAAGGATTGGGAGATTGCCATTATAACACCGATTTTCAAAAAGGGTGACAATCGACAATGTGGAAACCACAGAGGCATATCCCTTCTCAGTGTCCCTGGTAAAATCTACTCTAGAATCCTAGAGCAGAGACTCCGATGCCTAGCTGAGCCACAATTGGATGAAGCCCAGTGCGGATTCCGAGCAAACCGAAGTACTCAAGACCTAATCTTCACACTCAGGCAGCTGAGTGAAAAGGCCCTTGAGTACAAGAGTGAGATCCATCTTTGTTTCATAGATCTGGAAAAGGCGTTTGACAGGGTCCCCTGGAGCGAACTTTGGGACTGTTTGGCAAGGAAGAACATTCCAGCACCTCTGATTCATGCTATACAGAGCTTCTACAAGTCTTGCAGAAATTATGTGAGGACAGCAAACTATAAGTCAGAAGAGTTCAGGACCACCACTGGTGTAAGACAAGGCGATATCCTGTCACCTTATCTTTTCATACTCCTCATGGACGATGTCATCAAGGCATGTAAGGAGAGAACAAGAAAGTATTCAGTGGGGTACTGGAAGATGAGACAGGTCTGTATTTCAGAGCTAGCATTTGCTGATGATGTTGTCCTGATTGCTAAATCAGAGACACATCTCCAATCCAACCTGCAAGTCTGGAAGGAAGAGCTGGAGAAGAGAGGGATGGTCATAAGCAGCTCTAAAACAAAATCCATGGTGATATCACGAGAAGAAAGAAAACATCAGATTAAGTTGGGAGAACAGGTCCTGGAGCAGGTCGACCACTTTAAATATCTCGGAGCTATTATAGACCGAAAGGGGGGCATCAAAGAAGAGTTGGCCACTCGAAAAGCAGCGGCTGGGAGACTTTATCAGGCCATAAATCGAGGATTCCTCAGCAAGAAAGAGGTTGGTAAGAAAACGAAGATGGCTGTATACCGCTCCACCTATGTCCCAGTCTTGACATATGGATGCGAGTCATGGGCAATGACTACAACCCACAAAAGCCAGATTCAAACCTCAGAAATGAGGTATCTGAGGAAGGTGGTTGAAGTAACAAGAAGAGACATGGTCCGCAACCAGACGATACGTCAAGGCCTAAAATCCCACCCGCTGCAGACCCAAATAGAACAGTCCCAACTAAGATGGTTTGGCCATGTCTGCAGAATGGGAGAAGATCGGCTACCACGACAAGCATGGGAAACAAAGAGCCAGGGATCCAGACCTCCAGGACGACCCAGAGTCCGCTGGGAGGACAATATTAGACAATCTTTGAAGGACCGAGGACTAGAATGGAACCAGGCCAGGAAAAAGACAGCCGATAGGATAGTCTGGCGCTCTCTCTTCCAAACCTCTACACCTCACGGTAGAAGAGGAACGACTAAGTAAGTAAGTAAGGGACACACAGTTTATCAGGGAAACATGACCCCTTGTCGTGGTTGAGTTAGAGTGTAGAGTATTTGTCGATTTGGACAACTGTAGTGAAATCGACAAGGGATAGTGGACTGACAGAGTTATAGATTACACTTTAGATAAGGTGTAAATAGGAGATGGACTTGAGACAACCTGGAAGAAGATTTATTCAAATGATCTCTCTCTCCAAGCCTCAACTCACTTATGTCTGTCTAAGCATCTCCTGCTCTCTCTCTTTTCTCTTATCATACATAGAGATTATAGTAAAGAGCTAAAAATACAAATATGGATGGAAAGGTCGTGAACAGCGCATTAATAAATGTGTAAAATTTATTAAAGAAGAAAAAGCATGGAATTAATGCATATCATCACAACAACATAAAATTTCATCAATAATCAAATATTCATCGATAATCATATACACCAACAATCACACACACAGATCACCATTCATAAAAACCTGTAGAACACAAAGAGAAATAAGTAAACTGTCTGCCAGTCTGTCGGTTTTCGTGGGACCAAGTACAATGCTTCAGACAGTGTCTTTTTTACGTAAAGATATACTCCATGGGTGATGGACTTGACCTGTATAAATCCACTGTAGTCGCTATTGTTGGTGGCACCCCTGATTTCGCGATGGGACTGGAAGACTGTCTATCTCCTGCTGACCAAATAAACAAACTGAGCGACAGCATGTCCGTCCGCTTTCGTGGGTCCAAATGGGATAGCTCCAATGTCTTTACGTAAAGATATACTCCATGGATGATGGACTTGACCTGTAAATCCAATGTAGGCGCTATCTTTGGTGACACTAATTTGCGTGAGGGGCTGGAAGACGCTGTATATCTTTGCTGGCCGCTCCTAAGTGCGAGGTTTTAATATATCCAGGAATAAATACACAGGACGAAGTCACTTGAGGACAAATTGTCCCTTGCGCGCTTATCCGGCGCTAGAATCGGCTTTCGTACTTGGTATAAATCCTGTTTAAACTGGTTTGGCTGTGGTTTGCTGAGTGCCCCGTTTAGGCACAACAAAGGCGGGTGATATGGAATTCTGCTATAGGCATGCTGAGCGGGTTTGATATTCTGGAAGCCGCAATGCTCTGGCTGGTAATCCAATAGGCGAGTAGAGAACTACTACTGCGTTTGGCGATTCCAGATTTAGCGTTGGCTCCGTTGCACTGCGTGAGCTTAACTTGGCGTTGACAAAAAGGGGTTTTGATTCAGGAACGGGGTGTGACGATTCGTGACGCTAGCGGTATTCAGAACCCTCTAGATCGAAGAGAATATTTCGTTCTTCGCCTGACTGGAATCTGCTCTCGCGAGTCGGTCCCCCTGGAACTGAGACCCAAAAGAGACACCTTTTAACTTCAAGCAACGCTAAAATCAATCTAACTTTATACAGAAAGTTTCGCTCCACTATGGGATTAAATTTATTGTAGTTATTGCTATGATAGTTTAGGGCTGTCTTTAACCATGTCTCCTGTTCCTTAAAAATATCAATTATCAACACGCGCCCGCATAGACTTAATATCTTTTGCACACCCAGGTACCTGTCAGTAAATATTCTGACAGCAAAATCTACTCCTCTTCTCCCAATCTCAACATACAGGAAACCTAACATGTAGTTACAGTTAAATTAATATGCTTATTCATCTTACAACATTAAATGAATTTACATAAACCGATTACAGCATTTGACATTACACAAATAAATCGTATGTCCCCTTTGGGAAATATATTAGCATTTCCACAAAATGAGTACAAAGAAAATGCAATGTTCTTGCTATAATAATACAGTTGTGGCTAGATCATACGATATAATTATATCGTATCTATGCCTGGTGACTGCTTTCCGTGAAAGTTATAGACTAGTGCCTAGCCACACAAGTAAGCATAAAATGATCCTCCCTTGCCACTAGAAATATCTATCAAAAGGAATAAGTGACTATCTCCTATAATCCAGAGTTATTACCTGCATCTCACTATTCCGTTTTAAAGTGAACAATCCACACCTGACATTATCTTACAGAAATGACAGTTAATTTTGCTGACTCTTAACCCAATGGTAAGCATTCGTGGACTGATTCTACGCCTAATATCTGTTATTGTAAGTTTAACATTTAACCCATGATAAACCGTAACAGTGTAAGCACCACTTAATAGGCCGTAGACAGCGCTACCTTATCACTGAATAAATTACTAGGAGAAGTCCTCAGAAATAAATTCACTTCCCTAACAGATATATATAAAAGCTAACATGAATATATCATATTTATAAGATATGTCAACTCACCCCGAAAAATGCCAAGAAATAGGCGAAAAACATTTAGTTCTGTGTTAATGTTTGCCTTATTTCCATAATGGTCTATCTCGGGCCAGGAAAATTTACGAATGTCTTTGTCTATTAAAACCAGTCTACTCTTATAGATTACAAGGGACGCTCCCCCCGAACACCTGGCGTGCGTATTTCTACAGAAGTTCGGCGAAAGACGTAATCTAGAGAAGACAAAAGAAATCGTGCGAAAGTTCCCCAGGCCTCAAAGGGTACCCGCCGCTCGTCATCAAACGTTTTAAAGCGACCAGAGAAATTCCCCTGTTGGGACCACAGAGGGTACCCGCCGCTAACGAACCGTTTCTTTCACAGAAACCGTCTAGGCTCGTTCTAACACTTAAAGCGGACCCGAGAAATGTTTCTCTGGTCGAACAGGTGCGTGTAGATAACATTACGTCTAGCGTTAGCTGACCGCAGCTGGCCAGCGTAAACAACCTCGGGTGGGGTTTGAGAGGGTGAGAAAGTTTGGCCACAAAGGTAGAAAAGGAAAGAAAAGAAAATACAAAATGTCTCGGAAAACAGAACATTTAAAGGAGTAATCAAATTATGGACAAGATGGTAAAATAAATTATCTTTCACGTGACACCCCTGACCCAAAGAATTTAGAGAAACTACAGAAAGCCCCGAGACCACAAACCAAGAAGGACGTGAGATCCTTTGTCTCATTATGTGGTTTCTACCAGAAGTATATCAAAAACTTTAATTCCATATGTGCACCGTTAACTGAATTGACACGTAAAGGACATCCAGATCGCATTACATGGACACCACAATGTGAAATGACGTACCAAGAGTTGAAGGAAAAGCTCACAAGTAAACCCATTTTGAAATTACCTGACTTAAGTCAAGAATTCATTGTAAGGACGGATGCCAGTAATATTGGGCTAGGAGCAACTCTACTACAGAAATCAGATGCATTGGATGGGGAATTAAGCCCAGTGGCATATGCTAGCAGAAAGTTGAATAAAGCTGAAATCAACTACTCAACTAGCGAAAAAGAATGTCTTGCAGTAATATGGGCGATAAAGAAATTCAATATTTATCTATATGGGAAGGCATTTAAGTTGCAAACAGATCACAAACCGTTATCGTTTCTAGCACAGGCTAAGCATGAGAACTCTAGGTTACTCCGATGGTCTTTGCTTCTGGCTCCATATAATTTTAGCATTGAGTATATATCTGGAAAAACCAATTTGGGAGCGGATTTTTTAAGCCGCCATCCGTGTGATGAGAATCACCGTAAACCCCAGAAATAATAATAAATTTCTCTATGTGAATATAGAATAAAGGACTGACATATAATGTCTGTTTTAAGAGGGGAGGTGTCGTGGAATATTCTAATCCACATATATAAATTATCAAGTAAATATAAAGCCTAATAAATACATATAATAAATAAAGGAAGAAGAATGGTAAAGAACAGTGCTGTCACAATGACTGTACTCGAAATCCCCTTGTTTTCTACTGCGTAAGCAAATTGTAACGTTTCACGTCGATATTAAAGGCTTTCTGCAACATACACGCGTTTCCCAAACACACAATAAAATGTGCTGCCTTTCTAAGAAAAACCTTGAAATATGCAAGTTGACCTACATTTTAAATTCCATTCATGTCTTTTTCTACACTGCGTTACCAAAACGAACGAACAGATGGTCAAAAGGATAAAGAGAGAGGGAGGGCTGAAAATCAGGAACGCATGCAACACGCGTCGCGCGATACACAAATGCTGCCATCACGCGTGTAAGACTACAAGCACTAACTTTTTCGGACGGACAGTGATAAAATACATTACCCATCCCAGAGTTAGGTTTATAAATCATAAAAAACGCTTATTAGAAAAGATAACATTAGATGGGTTTACGGTTGAAAACATAACAGTACCCAGACAGCACATCTTCGAAACAGGAGGTAGAAAATACATATTTTGAACGCAGCCACGTAGCTCCTTTAAATTGGGATATTTGGGTTCCTTAGGGCTTGCTGACAAAGAATATGTAAAACGTTACGCAAATAGTCCAGGAATTAATAAATTATACCCAGAATAAAATATTGGGGGTGCCTGACAGCATAAAATCATTTCTGCTCATAAGATTTTTTTTTATAACGTGTTTGAAAAAAATTTACGTTACAGAAATAGCCTACCATGTAAACTCCAAATTGATTGGAGCGCAACAAATGAAAGCCTAACCACGATTGGTCGGACTATAAATACTATCTTTCGTTGTCAGGGGAGACGGGGAAGGGTAACATTTTTTCAAACACTTGTCGAAACGGGGCTCATTGGTCAGACTCGCTGATATACACACTTGGGAGCGTTAGTTCGAAACCACTTGTTTAAATAAGCTTGATAAAGCATCAGTGCGTTGAAGCCAGCTTATATTTTGCTAAATAAAAGCCTGGAAGATAAGCAGATGGGAATTTGTGCCAGTTTGTGCCAGAATTCATTGCTAATCAACGTATCTGTATTTATTCGTAAGAATTGTGGTAAGCTTGAACCATTCAATATCTTTTAATGAAAATTGAATGTGAATTGTTGATTTATGCCTGTATATATATGTGTAGTTCAGTGGCAAACGTGAGGTAAAGCCTATAATGCTCCAGCCTGAACAGAGGGTGTCGGAGAGAAGTAAAACGGCATGGAATGGCCAAACAGTACACTGACACCTGGATGATTGACTAGAAAGAAATAATGCTGGAAGTGCAGAGGCGTAGTAACCATTAAGAAGGGTAATACTGGAATAAAGTATTTCAAATGAAGCTGACAGTTGGCCTAATGCTCTGAACTCAATGTTTGTGCTGTGTTGTGATCAGTGTAACAAGAGAGTTTAAGTTAGTTATGAAGTAGAAGGTACATCCTTCTTGATTTCAGGGACCGTGGTCTTGATGGTAGTGAGCAGCACCTGGTCAGAGCTTTGCTGAATCCTGAGTCGGACAGCATACTCCTTGGTCTTTTTAGCTATCAGTGTGGTGTCTCCTGAACCCAGAGGAGAATTCGAGCAGAGGAATCCTTTCCTGCCGCCATCACGCCAGATAAGCGAATTGGCCAGCTGAGCTCAACATTATGTCCCCTCATCTTGAAATGACTTTGTAAAAATAATATTAAGAGGGGAAATTAATTGTCTTAATATCAGGAACTGAGAACATCTCCAATACTAATTTCCTTAAGACAAACTATTGAAGTCATGATGACAACTACCAACAGAGCTTGAACAAAACAAAACCAGTATTACCTCATACTACTATTACACAACTGACACACATAGGATATTTTTAATAATATATGTCACTACCAGATTCATATTAATACATTCTGTACATAACTTGTAATTAACATTGATTGTGATTCCTGGTTCCATTGTCTTTGAATCAGGACACACATATGCCTTTATGAATGTGAAAAGTTGATTCCCTGTAAGATATGGTTGAGTGTCACAGTGTTGTCAAGAGTAGTGGATTAAATTAAATTGTTTATCTGTCTGTTGTTGTGACTTACACTTCACCATACTCATACCCTAGACACATAACGGAGCATCACACTATTCCAGAATAATTCTGACTGAGATATAGAGATATGTGGTAGCAAGTAAGGTTATCTATAATACACTACTCTTAATAGATATAGATACCTTCACAGCTGATCTCAGTCAGTACACTAAGTCCCCTATAAATATTTATAACATCCCACTTCACCACACCCATATGTAATAGATTCTCCTGCCAGAAGATCTATTTCCTGCATTTTCATCTCCAGTGCAGTGGAAATGTAAACTACATTATAAAAGATAGCTAGCAGTTCACGAATAATGGTGTCGCATGAGGTATTAATTAAATGTCGGGAAGGCTTGACAGCTGCAGAGAAATGATGGACAGTAGGGCACACTGACGTATCATAGTGATGCCCAAGAGAGATAGACAGAAGGCACAGGCTGAGTCAGTGAGCTCTTCACTAAGAAAATCACACACACACTGCATTTGTTGTTTACTCTGGCGACAATATTACTCTTTTGCACACTTAATCACTCACAACTAGTAGGGACAAAACAGAAGTAAAGTTAAATTGAGGATTTGGTAGTCGGAACAGAACGTACAGCTTATCAAGGCTGACTCAATTTACTTAAATTTAGAAATGTAAATAAATCAGCTTTAATTATAGATAAGATGTTACAATAATTTAAAATTTCATGAGTAACATTCTCAAAACCATTGATGATTTACAAGAAGAAAAACATTACTGAAGAAATAGTGAAAACTGATGACTAGGCTGTCTGTTACGTTCACGACAGGCCTGGTAATTACTAGGCTGTCTATTAAGTTCACAACAGGCCCAGTAACACCATAGACACTGCCGAAAATAAGTGAAACACTTGTTGTATGATTTAATGTTCGTTTGTTTGTTCCTTTGGTGTGAATGTTGGGAACCACTAATGTCACGGTGTTCTCTTGGGAAGACGTAATCCATTGTTTTAAAATTATCTTTAGTGAA
Organism: Oreohelix idahoensis; assembly: GCA_024509875.1. Classification (NCBI taxonomy): domain Eukaryota; kingdom Metazoa; phylum Mollusca; class Gastropoda; order Stylommatophora; family Oreohelicidae; genus Oreohelix; species Oreohelix idahoensis. The sequence goes on along the minus strand of JAMPIV010005591.1, from coordinate 360,955 downwards.
CAAATGATGGTAATGTGACCGGTAGCTTGGGACTTTAACAATGAAAGAGAGTACAGAAAAAATGGTTTAAGAAAGTTAAATAGAGTTGTTAATAGACTATATGTCTTTGTTAAGGGGAAGTGAAATGAGCAGAAGAGTGTTTTGAGGGAAGGGAGGTAACTCCGTGAATCCCTTTTTGGGAGATGTAGCTTGGTGTTTTGGTTTAGTATTTCATGTAAGTTCTCAATTATTGTGTAACTGATTTGCATAGTAATGTTTTAGTAATAAGATTAAAGAAGATTGTATGGGCTTTGAGTTTAATCAGCAAATGGAGATGACTTTAAATTACGTCCCTTGAAAGGTTTTGGTGAGTGATAAAAATATAGAAGCACGAAAAAGTGTTGCAATGGTGAACACATTTTAGCAGAGAACGGGGGAGTGTTAAATCGAAATAAGGTTAAAAATCTTATTTTGAAACGCGCTTAGCGTAGGATAGCAAGTTTGCTATGTATTAAAGTTGTGTAGTGGCGAGCGATGCTTGATGGTTCATGCTGGCGAACAAGCCACTGAAGGTGGTTGGTTGCTGTGGTCACAGTATTGTATCAAATTATTTTGCCGAACCAACAAGACGCTCAAACGCCCCCTTTAATAGATGATAGATAAAGACAAGAAAGACAATATCGCCAGCTCAAGATTGTGTTAACAAAGCTGTCAAGACTACAAGACGAAACAGGTATGTTGTGTTAGATGCAGAGACAATAGACAGTAGCTAGGGGCAGCGTGGAACAAGTGACTATTGATACAAATAAACAGCCCTGGTGGTTAGACCAGTCTTATATAGAAGGATACATCAACTGGTTCCACCAGTCCTACGGGCCTTATCAAAGGTTAGGAAACCAGAAGAACAGAACAGTAGATGAGCTAATAATCTTAGAGACAGCGTCAGACTATATAAGAAAAAATGATGGAGCGAGAGAAGATTTATTTCATAAGTTGCCTATGAACATTGTTATTATGGGAGATGACCCGCCTCAGAGGAAAGGTTGGGCTTGAATTATGATTTCAGCGGATTTGATGACTAGCTGTAAATAAACATCATTGTTACTGTCATTTTTGCCTGTATTATAGACGTCATTCAGCATTAACATTCGGTGGCTGAAATAACACTTAACAATCATCTTTGTTGTTCACCGCTGTTTGAGTGCAGTAATTTTCGCCCAATCATCTGTATGTCGTGTGATATTATATCGTCAAAGGCCTTAACTCGGTCCTGGTTCGATCCCGGTAAGCCTATCACTTCTGTTGTTTTTCTGTTGTCTGGTCTTCTACTTCTTTATTTCTCACCTTTGTGTGTTGTTTGTTTATTTATTTACTGTTTACAGGCCTCGGGTTTCCCCTCCTTATATGTTTATGTGTTTATAAAATACCAAGAAACCTACATTCTATACTTTACTTATTCTCATTCTTCTATCATTTGCTGGACACAGTGTTAAGGCCTTTGTCATGTGTAATCTGGCCTATACTGTTGTATAGTGGAACTGCAGAAGTGATTGCGTCTATAATTAGTCTGAGTCGTCCTATGGTACATATCCGGGTCACGTGGTGTTCACGCTAGACCTATGTCAGTGAAGCATTATTTTTTTGTAATGCGGAGCTGGCAGAGTGGATAGTGGTGATTCGCTTCCGTGGCTAGGCGATGGGTGCCGTTCGGAAGGTCCTGGTTCGATCCCGGTAAGCCAATCACTTCTGTTGTTTTTCTGTTGTCTGGTCTTCTACTTCTTTATTTCTCACTGAGTGCCTGATAACTACCTTTGTGTGTTGTTTGTTTATTTATTTGCAATTCCATTGTTAACCATTCCTGCCTGCTGTGAAAGCGACCAGCCGGTCAGGCTACGTTACATACACAATAACAATACTGCCGTACTGCCCGGTCAGCTATGTAAGGTCACATGAGGGCCAATGCGAAATGTGGGATTTAGTTTGTTTGGTACCGTACTCGTGGTCAACTCCTGTTTCTGTTCTTTCGCCGTTCGTTCCTTCCAGCATTCGTAATACTATGCTCGTACATTAATGATATATTCCTCATACATTAATGATATATTTCTTACACATTAATGAAATATTCCTCATACATTAATGATATATACATTGACAAGTAATATGATCATTTTAAAAAAAAAATGCATTGAAAATAAATGAACATTTGTAATCATTTTTATACACACATTGAAAAGTAATAAAGTCATTTAAAATACATGCATTGAAAATAAACAAACCATTACATTATCATTTATGATACATACATTGAAAAGTAAACATATTAATATATTACACTTAGACTTGCATGATGATATTACTGACTTTCAAATCTATAAGAAATAATTACCTGTCACAAGAACTATACGAGAAGAGTGTCTGCACAACCCAAAGGAACTTAGCGTCAGTAGTTAGTAAACTTGAGAGCACTTTTAAAATCAAGTCTCCCCTTTCCTAAGTTTCATCTCAACGAGACTAAGAAAAAAGTCTTGCTCCTTCAAATGCTGGGCACCAAGAGAGTCTACGACTACCCAGGTTCTTTAACAATGAAAAAATTATTTCCCAATACCCTGATTACAGTTTTTCTATTCCCACACAATGCACATGTGAAAGCTTCTTCTAAAATTTGCTTGCATATCGAATGGCACGAATGTTCTTTCAGAACGCATCTCGTGTATATAGCTCAAAGATTTCAACAATGGGACATTCTATTTTCTTTTCGTCACTTGAAGTTCTACCAAATCATCTCTTGATATCTACTGGTAATTCGAGATCGACCGTTTGCCTTCAGCAGGTTTTGAGAACGTCAACTATGCATAGGTCTCGGCTTGACTTCCACAAGCGACGACCTGTTCAACGTAGCACAGGAGACATCTTGTCCTTACTTTCAATAACATTGATTTATTGCACAGTACGTTGTTTTTTTTTTTTAAATAGAGCGTCTTATTTGTTAATGGTTAGAACACTTCCCTCCCGCGGCACAGTTACTGGGTTGGGGGATCGAAACCTGGAATCGACACGCTCCAGTCTACCCAGCTGTAAATGGGTGCCTGACTCTCCTCTTGAGTTAGAGAATACAAAACTAGTGAGGACGGGAACTGGTCACCCCACCTCATTAAAAAGCTGGACCTAGTATGGTGAAGTCTCTAACACTTCACTCCTCTACGGCAGTATCTGCTATGGAACTACTATACCATGTTAGTTTTTATTTTATTTGTAGGATGTGAAGAATGTGCATAATTGTACTTGTTTAGATCCGTGCTTGATTTCAATGTTGATAGCAGTACAAGGGAGGCCTTCTTCTGGAAGTCCCAACTTAAGTTACGTAGAGAGAGGCCGAAAAACACACTGTGAAGAGAAATGGAGTCAGAAATGACAGGTACGAGTATTAGGAACACATGGAAAGACTTTGTCATGATGGCACGGGACATTACGATTTGGCATGAGCTTGTTGCACGTCTATGCTCCTTAGTCTATGATGATTCATAGTTAGTCAATTTAGCGGTCACTGCATGAAAGAAACCACAACATTCGAATTTCCCAATCTAAATCTGGCATTGTCAAGTTGAGTTTCGCCTTCTTGTTTTTTTAATTTTGAAAATACCTGACAGAGCTGTGTGTATGTGTGTGTCTTTTGATTGCATAAAAAGGGATGGAGTGATATATTTTACATTTATGCTTCTACTTAAGAGATTTAAAAAGACGAACGAATGAAAATATTACTGAAAACAATGTATATAGGTTAATAAATGGATTGTGTTCTCCATATAGAGGTTTGATGGTAATATTGATTGTACTTTGTTTGTTATTGTGTTTTCAAACTCTATAGTGAACAACGTAGGCCAGAGGTTTTCAAACTGTGCGTCGCGGTTCCCAGGGGTGTCACGGCCCTCGGCTAAGGGCGTCGCGGTGGCTTGGGAAAAGTGTTGGGCTCGATATTATGAGCCAAGGTCCACCAATAAATATAGATCTTCGTAGTATAGAGAGGAGCCGTGGTGATTTATGTTAAGGTCAAGGGAGCCGCGGACCAAAAAAGTTTGAAAACCTCTGACGTAGGCAATACCAACATAATAAATGTGCATGCTTTAATAAATGTATTCCTGCGGAATGAACCTGTTCTCCTTCCAGGCGCGTAGTGGATGGTTGAATGGCCTCTAGATATAGAGGGTAGCTGTGAATACTGTATAATCAACCCTGAACCAAAACATGTGGTTGTCACTGAGGGCCAGGTGGCACAGTTGTGAGGGACAGCTGTCTGTATCAAATCACCTCTGAAGCTTTATGATGTGACAACCAGCGAGATTGAGATGTTCTTCCCTCCTCACTGCCTTGTGGGTTTGACTTTTTAGTCAAAGGCTAGCGGAGACAACCGTGCCCAAACCGACGGAAAGCAACGGGAAACTACTGTCGTATTACCCCTTGTACAATCATGAATCAAAACAATTTTCTTGTAAAAGACAACGACGTTAAAGGGGGTTCCAGAGCAATAACCTCGTCCTGTAGGGAGCGTCTTGTGCTACAGGTGACACCCGACCGTCATCAAGCTACTGTCAGCAAAATTAGAATTAAGGATAACTGAATCATAGGAACTTGGAATGTCAGGACACTAATGCAGAATGGAAAATTAAATAACATCAAGACGGAAATGAAAAGAATGAATGAAAATGTATTAGGGCTATATATAATGCAATATACTGGAATAGTTAAAATACATTCTGACAACTACAAAATAATTTATTCCGGAGGAAATAAACGTGAAAGAGGAGAAGGAATTATATTAGATGCAGAAAGAGCAAAAACAGTAAATGGATTTTGGTAATATTCAGATCCAGTCCTGTTAGTTAAATTGAGTGGCAGATCAATTTATATCAATTTTATACAAATATATGCCCCACCAGCAAATAGTACAGAAGAAGAAATTGACTCATTTTACAGTGAATTTGAGATGGCAATGACTCAGTGTAAATGTCATGAAACTACTGTTATACATGGAAACTTCAATGAAAAAGTTGACAATGAAAAAGTTGATGATGTGACTGGTGGTTATGGCCTGGGAGAAAGAAATGAAAGAGGTGACAAACTGATAGAGTGGGCAAGAACGCATGCTATTGTAACAGCGCCATCTTGTCATCGCTATGGCGTCTGTCTTTTAACAGCGCCATCTTGTCATCGCCATTGTGTCCGTGGTTCCCTACCTTTTTACTACAACATCTTCAGGAAGAAGACATATTACTGGGCCACAATAAAGCCTAGAAATAGTTGTGTTTTATATTTGTGTTTTCGCTCCTTCAAGAGCATCCATCGCGTGTGTTATTTTCGTGGATCAATTACTACGCGCGCGCACTACACCGTGAGGGATTAGGCCTAGTGGCCTGTATAAAAAGTGCGCTGCCTAGCAGAGGCCTTTTTTTCGTCAGTCGACCCAAAAAAACCAGAGTAAAAAAGCAAAGTCGATCTGAAGTTGCCTTGAACAATTAGCAATTGAGCACTGGCTGGGTGTTTGTTTTGTTTGTTGGTGTAACCGCATATTTTAGCAGTAACCTCTTCTGTATTGGTTCCAACTTGACTGTAAACCACCAACTGATACAAACTAGATTTGCTGATGGTTCTGTCTGAATGTTATATGCATAACGTTAGTGTTATTATGTCTTTGAAACCACCGCTGATAACGGCGCTAAGTCTAAATGTTATAGTCTCTGTTTACACCCACTGTTGCGAGTGTAGTGGTTTGGTCTATATCCTCGCCACACAGGCTAATTCAATATATGTGTGCTGCTGTCCTGTCACTGTGTCTGGAATGTTGACCTGGGTGTGTGTTGATATGTTCGCACACCACGGTACGTACATAAGAGTACATGCAGGAGTCAAAAAGGGTTGCAAACGTCTAGAACAGTTCGATACTGTTTATTCCGTACAACACAGACACGATGACATAAATGACACACATTCGACAGCAAAACACGAATCATATAATTTCCACATTGCATTAAATATATATAATACGGCCTGTCCACATCCTGGCCTAAACAGTACTTCAACACGCACTAAAGCCTGCATCATCCGGCAGCTTCATTAATCTTCACAATATGGCCTACAAAAGTACCTTAATACACAGCGAAGCCTGCATCACCCGGCAGCTTCATTAATCTTCACAATATGGCCTACAAAAGTACTTTAATACACAGCGAAGCCTGCATCACCCGGCTGCTTCATTAATCTTCACAATACCATAAAGCATGCTCACCCGGCAGCTATAATAATCTTCATATGGCCTAAACAGTCTTCATTACTCCATAAAGCCTGCAACACACGGCAGCTATAATAATGTTCATATGGCCTAAACAAATCTTCATTGCAGTGTATCACATAGGCTGTACACACAGCGAAATATATAAGTCGACATTTTCTCAAATCCTACGTAGGCATACATTATCCAAAAAACACTGGGACTCGACCTACACGGTCCACGCCCAAAACACAACTCCCAAATCACACACTAGTCCCGCCAAAAAACCCCGTCACGAGTCTCGGCTGTCTTGAACACCGCTCTCGATAACACATGCAGACTAGCTGCGGGCTATTCACATGACTCAAAACAGTACAGAATAAACACATCTCAACACTTGAGATTAAACAGCGCTCACACGCTTATCTGTACTCTGTCACCCGAAAAATAGGAAAAGATAATTCTATCCTAAAGTCAAACAAGTATCCGCTTAATCAAGCGTTGCAACTCGAAATTTAATTTGTTCAAAACATTCTAAAGATTACTTCCCCTTCCATAAGTTCCACTTGCAACAGTTACCACCCGCTCCGGGAAAAAAAATATTCTATCATTTTTTTTTGAAAAAATCAACTCCCAAAAACGAAAAATTTAGAAGACAATTAAGCTCTAACATATGCCTACAAAAATATCTTATTTTAAATCAAAATTAGATATTTACAAGAAATATCAGCATTAAAGTGAAAAGTAGCAATTAAAGCATACAGCATAACCAGCTAAGTATAAAAAGTAATTAGTTAAATATACAAATATGATCAGTTCCAAAATTAATTCAAGTATACGTATATTTAGTACAAACCAAACCGAAAACAACCAATCGAAAGAGAAAACACAAGATCAATCAAAAGAAGAATGATCTGTAAAAAAAAAAAAAAAAAAGTAAGATCTCAACAATACCATATACTCATAATTAAGTTGGACAATTACATGTAAAATAAATACAACTGTCAAAAGTAGATATGTTATATCAAGTCATATAACCACTCCAACAATACAAAGAATAGAAGTATAAGTGTTGAAAGAAGACAAAGTATACAAATAGAATCAAGTAAAACGAAGATGAGGTACGAAAGTATAAACAAGATATGAAATCCATACCGAAAAGACAACAGAAAAGAAGGAATGAAATGAAGAATAGTTACCAAAGACAGATAGAAAGCAAAGGCACGAACACAAAATATCAAAGTATATCTATACTAATACCACCAAAAAATAATTTACAACTAAACAAAACCTAATAAGTAATTCAACCAAGTTACAAGAGTTATACATAACTAAAAATAAATAAATTATAGGCATCGAACCAATAAGTAATAGCATTGCTATAACTAATACGACCAACGCACAATCAAGCGCTAAAAATAAAAAATACATCATAATAAAAAACAACTTTTTTACAAGAACTAATCAACTACATATCAATGATATAACGAAGTCAAATGCTGGGCACACCCAACAAAAAATTACAATGCCAAAAAAAAAAAAAATCATTTTTTTCAACAGTACCGTACAAACATATTTTTTTTCTCGATAAGTTACATAAAAACAGTATTTAATTTTTAAGTAATTCAGTAATACTTTAAGTAAAGCCTAATAATGAAATCAATATTTTAACAAAATGAGTGAAATATAAAACAAAAATCCTATCTCGAAGAAACCTTTAAATCAACACATGTAAATTTAATTTATCCTTTAAGTTCTTTCTGCTGACAATTACGTTCAGCTCAGTACAATGCTATTTAGCTATAACTTTATCAATAAATCGATAAGATACACTATAAATAATGCTAATATGAAATATAAAAAAGGTTCTATAAAAATATCTACAAAAAATAAGTTTTTTTTTTTTTTTTTAAATAATCTGCTAAGAAAATAATCAACATGTCTGACTGGCAAGAAAATCAGGTTCTGGAAAAATCGAAGTTTCACAAAAAGTTAACAAATCCAAATACAAGATCATGTATGATACATGCAAGCTATTTTCAAAATTACATTTCACAACATACCAGATAATACACATCTTCTCTGTATGTTCTATATATTAATTAATCATGACATCAAAACATGAGAAAAATATAAATTAAGTGAATAACGAACACTCAGGACTATCTAAAAGTAACCACTACATCAACACAATAAATGAGTTTGTGCAATCTCATCATGTACAAAACTATCCTAAACAACACAGTTGCAAAAATTCTAAGTTGAACAGAGTAGTATAAAGGATAATAATTACATACTACACATTATCAACACAATAATATATAAATAGCATAAAAATGTATTAATACATCATCAAAATACAGACATATAAATAACAATAAAAAATTATGGCAATCAAATGATGCATAGAAATAATCATGACAACAAAATTATATGTTATTTCAAAACAACAACATGTCATGTACTAATATAGAATACAAAAATATTTACTATCTTCACATAAAAAAAAAAAAATCAGACGCGAAGTCTCCCACTCTCTTGTAAACATGCTTGACCTTCAGAAAGCAACCCCTCAGATTTAGTTTGACGCTGACAGGTTTCGGTTGACTACTCGAGCGGAAAGTTGACTCACATTTCTGACCGTCAATATGTCACAGAAGCCTTGACCCTTATCGTAACGTAGCTTCTGTCAACAAATACAAATGAAAATTTCCATTTTACTCAATAGTGAAATTTAATGAGAAAAACGTAGAAATCACATTTACAATTACCCAACACCGGCTTGTGTAAAAACCCGGTCTCTTCACGATGTCACTAGCTCTCTCTATCACATGTAGATATCATAGAATTCTTGGGGACAACATGACCGACCTTGAATGTCGCCGCTGCCTTACGCTGAAACAAAGTCTCACATTCACAACAACAAGTAGAGCAAGCAATAGTATTCAAGCATCCACTGTTATTTTTACTCTGTTTACTTTGATTATAAATGACTCTGGGCTCATGTTGAACAAAATTAGCACAATTGCGCTTATTATTTGATCTATGATCAAAATACTTATTATTACCGTTGCCTTGTTTACAAATAATCACTTTAGTCTTTTGTTGAGGAACATTATTCTGGTGATGTAAAGCAACATTTGAAAAGCTATTATCTCTATCATACTTTCCAACATTTTTACAATCAAAACTTTGAGATTTGTTAAATTGTCTACAGTATCTAGGAGAAGGAAAATTATTATTTACTGATCTCCCTTGGTACTGTTTAATCTTGGGGTTATCTCTCTTACTAGAACTGTTTTTCTTTTCCCCTATGGGAATATCTTTACCAATAGTTTCAAAATGACTATGCTGAGTTTGACAACTGCCAGAAACAATAGTATCTCTATTGTTCCGCATATGGGTTTCATCTTTGGAACAAGTAGTAATAGTCTCAACACCCGCTATTAATTTCTGAGTATTTCCAGTAGCAGACAAATATTTGCTCTTATGAGTCTTGACCTGAAATATATCACCTTTCTTTTCCTGACCAACAGAACTGGTTGTTACACAAGAATCTTTGTTGTTCTGACGCCAAGAATTATTACTGGAACTATCAGTAATATTAGAACTAGGAAAGTTGTATTTCCCACGATAAGATCTATATTTACTATGTATGACATCTCTCTGAGCAAAAAGTATATGGGGCTGACTTTTCGCAACTTTCTGTCTATCATTGTCAACATTGACAGAAGACTTCATATTGTTTTTCAAAACCATATCTAGTAAGCCAAATATTCTTTCCCTTGCTTCCGCAATTTCATTATCTTTAAGTGAAATCGTTTCACTTAACCTTTTATTTAACTCCTTAACAGCCAAAACTTTGTCGCTTTCTTCTGCTAGCAAATTTTCAATTTTAGCGACCTTCTCTTTCTCAGCCGTCAACTCCACTAAAGTCTCTTTCTCGTACCGGTACTGTTCTTTATTTGCCCTCAACTGAGTCAACTCTATCTGAAGTGTTTCAGTCTGGACATCATCATTGTTTTTCATAATCTCATTACTCTTCTTGGGGGGTACAATATTCATCTCCCCAATTTGATCACTGAGCATCGCATTATCATTCATCACCTCATGAAGCATTTCTATGTAAGTCTTCTCACAGACATTTCTCTCAACCTTCAATTTCTCATACATCTCTTTCTGTTCTTGAAGTTCCCGCGTGAGATTACCTATCTGAGTTTCCAAGTCTTGGACTTTGCTTAAAGCTGAATTTAATGTAGCTTGTGCACTAGAAAGTTCTGAGTTTGATTCAAGTATCTCACTTTTAAGCCTATACACAGTTGCCTGTAGTTCGTTCTCTTTAGCAACACCTTCTAGGAAATTCTCTCTTTGCTGTAGAGCACTTTGTTTGTTTACTTTTGCTTGTTTCTCAATTCTCAATTCCCTTTCCTGCTCATCAGATGTATGGTTGTAGATTATTTTGAACATGCTTTGCATTATATGTCCGTGTTCACGTTCAATATACTGTTGCAAAAACACACGAAGGTGCCGTAGCAAATTCACCAAATCCTTGGCCATTACCAAATTGCAAACAAACTTAAAGTTGTGTTCAGCAAATAACTCCAGGGATGTTGACACATTAATCAAAAAATCATCCATTATCCATTCTCCAAGTCGTGCACCTCTCAATCCCTTACCATCTCTACCTACCACCAATGCAGACTCCAACATAGGCCTTATATCTGTAGGGCACATATCACGATCCATGGTGATTCACTTACTTAATCAACTATATATAGTAATCACTTATAGTTATGACAAATTACTGTCGCAAAAGGTTTGACAATTACCCTTCCAGCTCACAAAGTTAACTATTTGTCAAGAAATGAGCTTATTCCTCAATTCTGTATCACCAATTCCTTTTTATAGCACCTTTATCAAGTCACATCATTATCAGGAAAATCGACATATGTCAACAGCCATTAACACCTATGCATCAAATCTTAATCATATGTCAAATTAGACATAAACAACAATAATAACAAAATGAGCAATTAGGGAGGCCTAGCGACATATATGAAGTGACACAATTTACACAAGACACAATCACTTATCTGTCAATGATCCCGCTTCTTTTCCGCCACGACACTGGATATCACATAGACTGCTAAAACCTCCACTGCGGGAAAGCACTGCAACTTGATTCGTTTCTCCTCAGGTAATTTCGTCAATATGATATGTGCTTAACAATGCACAAGTTGACAGGAACCATAATACAGCACACACTGCAACTCTTGACTGTTCTGTAGTCTGAAATGTACACGGCAACTCCGTGTATCATAACATCTTGAGCTTGTGATGGAGATAACTGGCACAGGTAACTCCAATATTGCAGGAATCCGTCACAACCCGCATAAATGCTGGTACAAATACTGTCCAAGTCTAATTGAACTTCCTTGACCACTGCAGACGTTGTTGTAGTCTATAGGCACGAAATAGGACGTCAGTTGCTACTGGTGTAAAGTTGCCTTCTACCACAAATAAAGCGTGCGTTGTTTCTCAAATGCGCCACCCAGGCAGACAATAACTAGGTCAAAGTTCTGAAGTACAGCAGATTCAAGGCACGCCCACATAGGGCTAATTATAACAAAGTCAAGTGTTCTACACTCTTGTCACGTGAAAGTCATATGTATTATTTTCAACTTGTAGTGACTGATCCTCTAGATATGTTATGGTCTGGTGGACAAAATTTGCTTCATTTTATCCTCTTGCTTCAAGTACATATCACTGTAGAGGTAACAATTTCTTAATCGTATACGCCACACAGGCACATCTTAAATGATATCCAACGATACGAAAACTACGCCACTTAGGCTATCGACGCGAATAGTCGTAGATGTCAGATCCTGTTAACTGAAAACCACCATAAATGTAACCGAGTGGTTTCAGCAGTAACCTCTTCTGTATTGGTTCCAACTTGACTGTAAACCACCAACTGATACAAACTAGATTTGCTGATGGTTCTGTCTGAATGTTATATGCATAACGTTAGTGTTATTATGTCTTTGAAACCACCGCTGATAACGGCGCTAAGTCTAAATGTTATAGTCTCTGTTCACACCCACTGTTGCGAGTGTAGTGGTTTGGTCTATATCCTCGCCACACAGGCTAATTCAATATATGTGTGCTGCTGTCCTGTCACTGTGTCTGGAATGTTGACCTGGGTGTGTGTTGATATGTTCGCACACCACGGTACGTACATAAGAGTACATGCAGGAGTCAAAAAGGGTTGCAAACGTCTAGAACAGTTCGATACTGTTTATTCCGTACAACACAGACACGATGACATAAATGACACACATTCGACAGCAAAACACAAATCATATAATTTCCACATTGCATTAAATATATATAATACGGCCTGTCCACATCCTGGCCTAAACAGTACTTCAACACGCACTAAAGCCTGCATCATCCGGCAGCTTCATTAATCTTCACAATATGGCCTACAAAAGTACCTTAATACACAGCGAAGCCTGCATCACCCGGCAGCTTCATTAATCTTCACAATATGGCCTACAAAAGTACCTTAATACACAGCGAAGCCTGCATCACCCGGCAGCTTCATTAATCTTCACAATATCATAAAGCATGCTCACCCGGCAGCTATAATAATCTTCATATGGCCTAAACAGTACTCCAATTCTCAATAAAGCCTGCATCACACGGCAGCTATAATAATGTTCATATGGCCTAAACAAATCTTCATTGCAGTGTATCACATAGGCTGTACACACAGCGAAATATATAAGTCGACATTTTCTCAAATCCTACGTAGGCATACATTATCCAAAAACACTGGGACTCGACCTACACGGTCCACGCCCAAAACACAACTCCCAAATCACACACTAGTCCCGCCAAAAAACCCCGTCACGAGTCTCGGCTGTCTTGAACACCGCTCTCGATAACACATGCAGACTAGCTGCGGGCTATTCACATGACTCAAAACAGTACAGAATAAACACATCTCAACACTTGAGATTAAACAGCGCTCACACGCTTATCTGTACTCTGTCACCCGAAAAATAGGAAAAGATAATTCTATCCTAAAGTCAAACAAGTATCCGCTTAATCAAGCGTTGCAACTCGAAATTTAATTTGTTCAAAACATTCTAAAGATTACTTCCCCTTCCATAAGTTCCACTTGCAACAGTTGGTTTATTTGTTTAATGTTTGCTTTATTTGCTTTGTGTCACTGAAAGGGTTGTATGTATAAATACAGCCCCTGCTTTAGAATCAGAGCTTTATTGTAGTTCGGGTCGGGTGCGAGTGTGCAAGAAAGTGATCACATATCACAACAGCATCATCATTCCTCGCCCACCCTATCACAATTGGCGTCGTCGACAGGATAGGCAGTCAGTGATACCGAGCAATCGAGGAAATATTGTAAACACCCAGCGGTGCAAGGCAAGAGACCGGGTCATCCAGTTTGTCATTATATCTAGTCAACTCTACTAGCAATAAGATGGCGGCACGCAGCACACGTGCTGCCAGTAGATTGGATAACGAAGATGTGGCTGAGGTGGATGACCCTGTAATGGGGCTGGATCGTCAACCAGAACGAGTACAGTACATCATGGTACCTACTCAAAGAAAGTGTGGTGCTTTGTGGAGCGCACGGGTCCTACGGCCGAGGAATATGTCAGATAGGCGAGAGCCGCCTGGAGAGTAAGGGTGATGAGCAAAGAGGACAGGCAGATGTTATTTGGGACAGTGTTACCCCGAGTGTCCGCAGGGAGCTGAGGATTCAGACTGAGTATGATGACCCAGAAGCGATACTACATTCCATTCTTAGGGTGTATGGGGAGCGTCGAAGCATCCCAGAGTTAATGGCCACTTTTTACTCAACCCAGCAAAGTGCAAGGGAGTCTCTTTGAGAATTCTCCCATCGCATCCACGAGGTGTTTGAAAGTGTTGTAAGAGCACAAAAACAGAATAATGTCAGTCCTTTTGAGCCATCCTTCCTTCGGGACCAGTTTGCTGATTGTCTGAGAGATGATCTGCTGAAAACGTTTGCAAAGGAAATGATCACTAAAGAGCCTACAGCATCGTTCATGTCGGTGAGGGACTATGCCCTTCGGTTTTTAGAGACTGAACCCGCTTCTGGGGCTGATGTTGCCAGTGTCGAAGTAGTAAATACAGATACGGTGCCAGATACCCATGCATTAAACGCAGAAATGGAGCAGCTGAGAGCACAGGTTGCTCAATTACAGGCTAAAATTGATGTGATGTCTTAGGAGCAGGGGAGACGTACCAGGACAATTCTCTGTTTTAGATGAAAAAGACTAGACCATGTACAGAATCGATGTCCACAGGCATTAAACTAGACCCCTCTGCGGCTGGGAGTCAGGTTACAGAAGGGGAGCAGAATGACTCAAAGATAAAGATGGTTGGTGGCCGACCGGAATGTGATGTACTGATAGCAGGAAAGAAAGTCAGGTGTATTCTTGACACAGTGTCCCAAGTTTCAACTGTTACGGAACAGTGCTTTCAGCAGCTTTTTGGAGATCTGGCCCTGGATGAAAGTAAATGGGTACGACTAACTGCTGTCAATGGTGTCACAATTCCATATGCTGGCTATCTAGTGGTTGACGTCAAGATCGGAGAGTGTCATGTCAAGAACTGTGGAATCTAAGTCGTTAAAAGTGTCAATGGGCCTGACGAAGCGCCTAGTATAATAGGCACCAACATACTGGCGGAAGTAAAAAACATCCACCGCTTCCTCAAATGGCAAGCTCGAAGAAAAGGTACACAAGAGGCAAGGTTAGATAGGGTGAAGGTGTGGGTTGCAGGAGAAAGAAAAACCCCCATACCAGCTCGCTCGATCGCTACTATACAGGTGAAATGTAGTAGAGGCTCAAGATCAGAGAAGACAGTGCTTTTTGAACCCTCAAGAGACTTAGACCATAAAGAGCTGTTTATATGTCACACACTAACTGTACTCAGAGGATGTTTCTGTGAGATCCTTGTGGTTCAAGTGCTAACTGGCCTTCCACCAGAGATGGTAATACTTGACCTTTACTCATTTTTCTTCTTCTTTCCAGGTTTGTTCTTCCCTTTAAGTTTGGTGAGAAGCAAAACAGTTTCAGCATAACAACGTATATCCAAAAGAAATTACTGTAAATTTCCACAAACAGCAATTCAGTAGGAAATTATATTAAGGTTTATTGATGTCATTAGACAAACACTGTAAATTTCACAAAATGATGGTTGTTTATCCAAAATGAAAAATATATAATCCAACTGAATAATATAAACACTTGTCTACTCAAAAAAAACTTGTCTTGATATCGTCAAAGACGAAGTTCACCTAACGCTATCTAAAAAAAATCTTCTAGTCTAAAATCGTGGAATCCTTGGAATCATAAATCCTGAAGTCATTGCCTATCGCCCACATCTCTTCTATTTATACTGTTCCTGTCTTTTTTCCCGCCTTTTCCCACACGTCCCATTCTTTTTCCACACGTTACAATTTCTGCACACGTCTTTCTGTTTTCGACATTTTGCACACGACTTTCTGTTATTTCGACTTTTTCTCATGTGTGATCTTTTCCAACTTATTAATTGGATAAAAAATAAAAACCAGATCACACAAACATTCATTTCCCACTTTCCGCGCATAAAACCCATTCATTATTATTATCTGGGACTGACCTACGTTTGCCTTCTCAGAGAAGTGACTGCCAACTGAACTTTGAATAATACTGCGTTTTGTGTAAAAACGTCTTATTTGCTTTTGAGGTCTGTCATTCTTATATCTAGCATATTATAGCCCGTATAAATGCTTAGCGTGGAAGTAGTAGGGATAATGCTAGCGTGGACGGCCATGCGGTTACAACAAGTTTATTACAAAAGAAAGTTCAAGCCCCTGGGCTTCGCCCATTGTGCTCGTGAGGAAGAAAGATGGCAGACTGCGATGCTGGTACGGGTAATTTTAAGAATATTTATTATTTCAGGAACCGTCCTCCCGACGTCCTGTGGTAAGAGTGCATTAGACTTCAGGCTTGACACTCCTTATTACAGTGGCCTGCTGAATACCCTCCAGGGTTCTCCTTGTAGATTCCATTTCAGGAATTGTAATATATATATTTAAATTTGGCCAGTCACACACAATCTCCCTGGCCCGCACCTCAGGTACTCAGTAACAAGGCCTAACTTCTTGGCACAGTTCATTACATTTAATAACACAGTACTCCACATTGAGTATGGTATGACATCGTAGCTTTTACTAGCACATGTCTCTACTGTCCTTGATTCTGATACTCTCAGTTTTAATGGAACAGTCAACTTACGTGCCCAAGAATTCCATACACACTGCTAAGACTAATCTGACATTATACTGTTAATGAAAGCATAAGGCAGTGATGGTAATCGATCTTGCAGGTGAAATATAAAGATGCCCAAAGGCAATTAACACATTTTAAAAGCAGGTCCTACTGGACACATTCCATGCATACTGGTCAAACGACACAAGCAGACTGCCGGTTAGAGACGCTAGCTTGTCCCAAATCAAAACTGACGTCTGCTGTCAATTCAAAGCAGGAGTCAAGACGTCACTTCCTGCAACAACGGGATACCGTGTGTAAACAATATATATCAGGAAGTGATCGAATACAAAACATGATATGATATTTACTCATATCATTTACCCCCCCCCCCCCCCCCCCCCCCCCTGGATTAAAATAATGAAAAGGAACTTTTCATTATTTTCATAGTACAATCTTACAAGGTCACTGGAGAAACCATATGACAATATCCAAATACTCAACTGTCATCATTATGATAGCACCTAGAGGCGTGCTCCATAATCGACAATTTAACACACAAGGTGTGGTATTTAGTAATAACATAACTAAACCCATTATCGTTAGCAGACGCTCTTTTGACACAAATGTGAGGTAACTACATTAATTAGAAGGCAGTGAAGAAAAGTCAGTATGTCAGTCATGGCACTCACACAGCATACCTAACCAACAAACGCCCTAAGTCATGTCGGTATGTAAGTCTACCTATCTATCAAATGAAATGCATAATAAGCAATCAAAGACAGAATAGAACAAATGAGGCAGACAAGTTAAAATATAAGTGGTGACTGTGACAATATGTCAAAATAGTTATTAATATTTGTATGTATGCAATGTCATGTGGTGAATGACAATGTTAATGAGATGTCATATGAAGATATATTACTTAATATCTACACATATGAAGGATATAGGTTATACTAAGTGTAAGCACCACTGTAATTCAATTCATATAATGATACACTAATGAACCAATGTAATATCACCAGTGTTATTAAAACTGGTCATGTTAGACCATACACAGTTCTTCCTGTAGAGGTATTTAAAAGAATTAAAGTTTCAGTGAGTTACTAGTTCGCACATCAGTGTTATTGATTTCCAGTTAAGTATATATGCCGGAAAGAAATAGTTCATTGAAGAAAATCCATTTTCCATCTATGTCGGTTGTTGATGTTTGTCTTCCATGCAATAGCATATACAGCACAGATACTATTGTTCATTCTGTACTTGAGAATTGTTTAAGTATATGATGAAATATAATTTCTTTGTTATGTCCCTTTTTGAACTTTGTAGTCAGTAATTTTAGTTACTTCCCTTTTTTACTCAACGTTTGAGACAGTTAATTATTGCAAAACATTTTGGAAATTGCAACAAAGTATCTGAATTGTACCGACTTGGATTGTCATACCGCCAAAAGTCATTGTACAACATGTATGAAGTAGCGAAGTATTGTTCTTGAGCAATTGCATTAGACATCATATGACGAACGCTTGAATATATATCTTGATTTTGGATGGACAGTAATTCATCATCATCATGTTGCTTGGCATAGTGTCTCTAGTTTTTCAACCGGTATAAGTGCATGACGAAGCAATGTGGCTGTAATATCTGAAGTATGCACTATATGAGTTAAAAGAAGGCATGTGCCTTAGTTCATGATGCCACCTTTTTGCGAAATAGTTCCTGACTTGTCCCAAAGGAAGTAGTGTTATTATTGAGCATCAAAGTTGGATTGAAGCAGCATTTGCGGAGACAACTGGCAATAGCAGATGCTTCACGCATCTGGATAGAACATCGGCCATCACGTTCACCTTTCCTGCGATGGGTTTAATCTGGTAATTATAAGGTTGAAGAGCCAGTGAGGCACGCGCTGCTTTAGCATTCTTGAATCTCGCTGTTTTCAGGTAAGAAAGTGCTCTTTGGTCTGTCTCGAGTGTGAAACTTGCACCAAGCAGGTAGCGTTGCAGTTTAGAGAAGCAGAACACAAGAGCCAGTAGCTCTCTCTCAATGACCGGGTAGCGTTGCTCCGTCGGCGTTAGCTTCCTGCTAACATAGAATGTTGGATGTAAACAGCCCTTCCATTCTTGCAACAGCGAACCTCCAATGGACGTTTTTGAAGCGTCGACTCTAAGAATAAAATGTTTAGAAGGGTCAGGCAATCTCAATATAGGTAACTTGGAAAACAGACATTTTAATCTATTTAAAGCCACATGACCGTCTTGGCTAAAAACAAACCTATTTGGTGACTCTTTCTTCACCAGTGATGACAACACGGACGTATACTCTGCAAAATTAGGGATAAACTTGCGATAAAAGTTTAGGAGCCCCAGAATACTTCTAACCTGTTTTTTGGTCTTAGGTATATCAAGGTTTAGAATCCTAGAGATAGTAGTATCCTCTGTTTTCAAAAAACCTCCTCCTACTTTATAACCTAAAAATGAAATCTCCTGAAATCCAATCTTAGTCTTAGATGGACGTGCAGATAAATTATGACGACGTAGAGTGGTAAGTAAGGATTGAATACCCTCCAAATGTTCATCCCATGATTGATGAAACAGACAAATGTCGTCAATGTAAGTAATAAGGTCGTCTCTGTCAGAGAAGAGTCGTCTCATCATGCGAACGAAGGTCGCAGGTGCGTTAACTAAACCAAAAGACATATAATTGAATTGAAAGAGTCCTAATGGAGTAGCAAATGCAGTATAAGGCTTGGATCGTTCCGTTAATGGCACTTGGAAATAGCCTTTAGATAGATCAAATTTAGAGAAAAAAATGTAGCTGTAGCTAGTCTATCTAATAAAGACTCCAACACGGGTAGTGGTTCCGCGTCGTGGATGGTGACCGAATTTAGACGTCTAAAATCTATGCATATACGTATAGATTTGTCTTTTTTTTCCTGATCAAAACCATCGGAAAACTATAAGGGGAATGAGATGGAGAAATGACATTTAATTTCACCATCTGTTCTAGTTCCTCTTTAACTTGACATTGTAAATGTATAGGAATAGGGTAAGGTTTCAACTTAATTGGTTGAAAGTCTGTCAGAATAATATCATGTTCGATGATATCAGTGTGTCCTGGGACATCAGTAAGGACATCAGTAAAAGAACGTAAGATAGAAGTAACCTGTTCTTTCTGGAAAGAAGATAGAGTTGGTGATATATCAACATCTTTTCCAACTTTCAGTAGACAAGTAGTGAAGACTAGGTAATACCAATAGTGAGTCATTACCATCAGTCAAATCAGACCCTTCTTCCTGTATGACAGCCAAAGAAGAATGACGACAGACAGATTGATCAAGAGCCTCAAAGACTGGTCTTAGATATGGTGGACGTGTATGAAACTGCTGTAACATATTGATATGAAAAGTTTTCTCTTTTCCCTCTACTGAGACAATATAATCAACATCAGACAGTTTCTCCACAATCCTGTAAGGTCCTCTCCATGAGACTAATAATTTGTTATCTCTCCTGGGTAATAGTACGTAAGCTTCATCACCAGGCCAAGTTGGCGTAATTTGCGGTTTTGGTTAATAAATAACCTCGCCCTAAGCTTTGCCTTTTCAGATGAACCTACTGCTATTTGGCATGCGTCTATTATTTTTTTTCCTCAAATTGACCACATACTGATATGAGGTCTGAACCTCCTTGTTCATCTCAGCACCAATTAAAAGTTGTTTTAATATAGACATTGGGCCTCGTGGTCTGGCGCCAAAAACCAATTCGAATGGACTAAAGCCTGTATGTTCATTTTTTATCTCTCGATACGCAAATAAAATAGCTGGCAGGACTCTGTCCCAATTTTGAGGATATTTAATTGTAACCTTATGTAGCATTTGTTTTAAGGATCTGTTGAGGACTTCTATTTTCCCATTAGACTGAGGATGGTATATTGAACTAAGGGATCTTTGAATCCCAAACATATCCATAACCTGTTTCATAGCATCTGAAACTAACTGAGTTCCTCTATCAGACAGGATGTTTTTCAGGAAAGCCTATTCTACTAAAAATCAAGAATAATGCATCAGCAATATCTACTGTGGTGATGGTTTTTAAAGGAATAGCTTCTGGCCAGCGTGTGCACATATCTATGCAGGTCAACACATATTGATGACCTCTGGCTGATGTCACCTTTAAAGGGCCAATAATGTCAATGGCCATCTTTGCGAAGGGACGCAAAGAAATATCAGATGCTTGAATGGGCGCATCATGTTTTGGTTTTCTGGTTGCTACACTTTGGCAGATGGTACATGTACGACAAAATAATTTGACGTCTTTCGTAATTCCGGGCCAAAAAAAAATATGACAAAACTCTTTGTTTTGTTCTAGCAACACCTAAATGTCCTGCACATTCAATGTCATGTGCATGTCGTAAAATGAATGGTCGAAAACAAGCTGGTACCATAATCTGTTTCTTTAAGGAATTAGCAAATTGATAGTTTCTTACTAAAATCCCATTTTTGATAGTATACCAGTGTTTTGCACAGTCATCTATCATTACATCATTCAAATGAGCAATATGAAAATATTTTTTTTAAGGAAGTATCATCTTTCTGACTTTGTATAAAGGTTTCCTTATCAATGAGCTCCATCTGAAATAAATTGTCATCATCAGTATTCACATCATTCATTACCTTAATATCATCATTATTTTCCTGTTGATAATGAATTATATCATCATTATTATTTTCCTTTTCTTCTTCATCTTCTGAAGTGATATCTTCAGTTATATCTTCAGGTAACACATCAATGACTGGTTTGTGATGATCATTGTCCATGCGAGACTGAGCTCTGGTAGTCACAGCATTTGAACATAATAAATGTTGTCTTTCCCATATTTCAATATCTTCATGTGTACATTCATGCAATTTAGGTATGTTTCCCATAATAATTCCAGCAATTGGATTGTCCAAGAGGCATACCAGTGTTCGTCCTGTAAAATAAGGTGTGTCCAAAAATACCTCTGCTGTGGGGTAATATTCCACAGTTCCACCAAAAGTTATGCATTTCACTTGTTTTCCTGTATAATCCACCTTATCAACCAAGGCCTTGCGCACACCAACAGTGGTTGCACCAGTGTCTCTGAGTAAAGATGCTAACTTATTATTGACAAAACCTCTGTTCAAGATCAATGAACCAGTACTTTCAAAAGATGACATGACTGGGAGAGGGTGTCCGCATAATAATCTTGGCACTCCTTGAGGCTGAAATAAAGAATTGCAATTAGTGCAGTTATCACTATTTGCTAAGTCTACACTGCATGAATTTGCATGTGCTACAATATCATTATGGTTCTGATTATTATCATGAACAATGGCATTGGTACTTTCAGTGTTTCTTGATTGTCTGGAAGTATTGTTATGATAAGATCTTTTATTTGCATTTTGATCATTTCCTCTATAAAATGATTTCTGACCTCTATTTGATTTTGAGTTATATTCTCCTTTATTTTGCCAGTTATTGGACTTAAATGAGGTTTGTGGATAAAAGTTATCCTCCTGATATGAATTCCAATGTCTTTGAGGTTGGTATTTATTAAAATTGTATCTACCTCTATTTTGACTGTAATTATGTGATGGTTTAAATCTTTGATTCCTATCTATGCTGTTTGATCTATACCTAGGTGCATTGTCTTGGAATGACCTGGCCGATGCAGCTGGTAATGAGTCCCTTACATTGTTTTTGCTCAATACTCTATTAGGATGTGCAACTTGATATTGACGCCCTAGGGTTTGTAATTTAGTTAGGTTCTCTGGTTTTCTTTCCTGCAGGAACGCAAGAAAATCAGAACTAATAGATGACAAAACCTTGTCTCTTAGAATTAAATCTGACAAACCCTCAAAAGTTTTTTCAGTTTTGGATAATTCAATCCATCTAGAAAAATTTAATTTAACAGCTGAAATGAATTCAGTGAAATCTTTTCCAGCATCAGGGTACAAAGCCGAAATTTCTGACGATAGCCCTCATCATCTAATTGATACCTCTGCAATAAAATCACCTTAACAGCTTCATAATCCTTTCTAGTCTGGTCATCCAAAGTGGAGACTACAGTTAATTGTTCACCAACCAATAAATTCATAAGTCTACATGTCGATGTAGATTTGTCAATCTTATATTGTTCACAATAAGTTTCGAATCTATTTAGGAAGCATGAAATGTCATCTATGGATGCATTAAATTTTGGCAAATTAATCCTTATGGCAGTAGTATGATCTTTATTTTTATCTTCACCTACTCCAGGATGCAACAGTGGTTGTTGTAATTTTAATTTTTGCAGTTCAATCTCGGCTAATCTTATAGTTTGAGCTTGTTGAGATCTGATCTCTTCTTGAGCTTTCTCCTCTTGAGATCTGGCATAAGCTAATTTTTCCCTTTCAAGAGCCAATTCTTCTGATCTCCTTTTTTCAGCTAATTCTTCTTTACGGAGCTCTTCTTGTCTCCTTAATTCTTCTTTATGGAGTTCTTCTTGTCTCCTTTTTTCTTCTTTATGGAGTTCTTCTTGTCTCCTTTTTTCAGCCAATTCTTCTTTGCGAAGTTCTTCTTGTCTGTTTACTTCTTTATCAATATAAGCTTGCAAAGCTGGACCTTCTAAATTAAGTTCCTTCCCAATCTTCAATAAATCCTTTAATGAAGTCATGGTTGCTTATTCTTGTGTTTATCAATAATACACAATATTTTAACTTTTATATATATGAATATGTCAGCTATATATTCAATACTTCATCCACCAATCTCAGATCAATTTATAATTGCAATAGTAGATGTATTCAGATAAACAATATGGAGTAATGAAAAAAATAGAACTACAACAAGTAAGAACAGTAAGACAGGGTTCGAGCAACTAAAGGAAATACAAATGGTAAACAAAGGAAATAACTATAAAATATATATGAATTAATTTAAACTAAAGCTCTAGTACAAATACACAAGACAAGACGCATATCACAACAATTATGACATCTATGAAATAAATGATAGTCAGATGAGACTGGACAATATTACAAACAATAATGCAACGAACTAAATAAAATATAACAATGACAGTACTTATGAGAACAAACAATAGGTAAACATGACTACACAGCTAACAAAAATGGATCTGTTAAATTCAATAGAGGCAAACCTTTATACAACCAGCAGAGTATGCTGGGTCCTCTATCTGAATCACACAGATACTGCCCTATAGAACGCTTGATTTGCTCATTCGACCTAGCTTTCGCGGTATTGAATAATCACAAATCAAGTCCCTCCATCTAGCCCGCTAGTTACAAAACCAAAAACACGTAATGAAAACACATATGGTGAAGTCAGATATAAGGCAAACAGATTGTATTCACAGCCAAGCTGTATGTAACAATAAATAGACTTATCTGTTGCCAAGAAAACAATCCCTCTTGAGACTTCGACAAGCAAGGGATGTAGTGATGATTGTAGCCTAGTATTTGGTTAGGCTTAGAATTGCTTCATGCTGACAACCAAGGACATCGATCTGGTCCATGATTTTTGATGGAATACTTGATTCTTGGATGAAGATAGTCAGTTCCTATGACTTCTGTGTAATAATGGGTCACTTTTATAACTTAGTGACAACTTGAGGCACATTCATATTGATGGAAATCCCTTCCATTCATAAAACAGTTTGGCAGACGATGCGTGCCGCCATTTTGAAAAAATAGTCCTCGATTCGTTAGGCGCTCTTAGGCTTGTAAGGCATCCAATGGCTTGGCCCCCAGAAACTGGTACGGGTAATTTTAAGAATATTTATTATTTCAGGAACCGTCCTCCCGACGTCCTGTGGTAAGAGTGCATTAGACTTCAGGCTTGACACTCCTTATTACAGTGGCCTGCTGAATACCCTCCAGGGTTCTCCTTGTAGATTCCATTTCAGGAATTGTAATATATATATTTAAATTTGGCCAGTCACACACAATCTCCCTGGCCCGCACCTCAGGTACTCAGTAACAAGGCCTAACTTCTTGGCACAGTTCATTACATTTAATAACACAGTACTCCACATTGAGTATGGTATGACATCGTAGCTTTTACTAGCACATGTCTCTACTGTCCTTGATTCTGATACTCTCAGTTTTAATGGAACAGTCAACTTACGTGCCCAAGAATTCCATACACACTGCTAAGACTAATCTGACATTATACTGTTAATGAAAGCATAAGGCAGTGATGGTAATCGATCTTGCAGGTGAAATATAAAGATGCCCAAAGGCAATTAACACATTTTAAAAGCAGGTCCTACTGGACACATTCCATGCATACTGGTCAAACGACACAAGCAGACTGCCGGTTAGAGACGCTAGCTTGTCCCAAATCAAAACTGACGTCTGTTGTCAATTCAAAGCAGGAGTCAAGACGTCACTTTCTGCAACCACGGGATACCGTGTGTAAACAATATATATCAGGAAGTGATCGAATACAAAACATGATATGATATTTACTCATATCAGATGCCAAGACCAAAAAGGACGCCTACCCTCTTCCCCGTGTGAAGGAATATTTAGACGCTATAGGAGGAGCGAAAATATTTTCTTATTAGATCTAGCAAGTGGCTACTACCAGGTAGCCATGAGGGCAGAGGATCAAGAGAAAACAGCGTTCACCACTCCATTTGGATTGTATGAGTACACTAGAATGCCCATGGGACTAGCTAATTCAGCCAGTACTTTTCAGCTACTGATGCAGAGTTATATGCACGATATGATGTTCCAGCTGTTACTGGTTTATCTAGATGACATTCTTGTGTACTCAACCGGTTTTACAGAACACCTGCAGCGGCTTGAAAAAGTGTTCCAGAGGTTGCTGCAATTAGGCCTGAAATTGAATGCGGCTAAATGTCATTTCTGCAAGCCAAAAGTGAAATGTTTGGGCCATACGGTATCTGAAGAGGGCATTGGAGCGATGGAGGACAAGATACAGGCTATTAAAGAGGCATCAATAACCAGAATACAGACAGAGTTACGTGCATTCCTCGGTCTAGCCAGTTATTATCGAAGGTTTGTGTCCGGGTTTTCCACTATAGCACGCCCACTGCATGAACTGGTAGCTCAGTTAAATGAAGACCAAGATCCACAGGGTAAACTAAGGTCCAGGAAAACTGCCATAGAAGAACTGTGGACCCAAGAGTGTGATGTTGCTTTTAAGCAATTGAAAGCTATGCTTACGTCTACTCCTCTTCTTGGTTTCCCAGATTTATCTGTGCCCTTTATACTAGACATGGATGCCTCATACCAGGGACGGGGAGCCGTGCGGTCACAAGTGCAAGATGGCAAGAAAAGGTGTTAGTATATATCCGTCGCACTCTGCGACCATCAGAGAAAAATGCCAAAAGTAGCATAAAACTAGAGCTACTAAGTATGAAATGGGCTATGACGGAAAAGTTCAGGAGTTATTTGCTCTGTGCTCAAGTTGAGGTGTTTACCGACAACAGGAGTTTGGCTCTGTGGCAAAAGTCTAAAAAAAAGTTAAAGGAACCCGTTACACGCCCATTTAGGCATATTGGGAATATGGTGTTAGGCCCATATTATCTTGACCGTCGGCACACGAGGGGTGGTGTGGTCGGCATCACGCCGGCCGCCTTAACCTTCCCAGAGTAGCTCTGGTACCCATTTGGGGCTGGGTCGACCCAGGAGCCGTTTGTGGCCTAAAAATTTTTCCGCCTCATCTGGGGATCGAACCATAGACCACTGCGCTAGGAAGCCAGTGCACTAACCACTATGCTACCGCGGCTCCTGGCAAAAGTCTAAGCTTGGCGCAATCGAACAGAGATGGATAGCACATATGTAAATGTTCACTTACTCTAACAAACACAAGGCAGTTAGAGCGAACGGGAATGCTGACTACCTCTCTCGGTACCTATTGAGAATCCAGAACACACCGATGAAGATAATGATGTCGCCATCAGTCACATAACATTGGTGTCAGCCCACCCAACAGCTATACCCCCAAGGTAAGGTTTGCTGCAGAATATGGAGTTAAGGGCCGTGTTGGGAGCAGTGGAGATGGAACAGGCCCAGATCTAGGCACAGGTGCGGCACTAACTTTTCCATCCTATTCTCTTGAAGAACTGTTAGCACTGCAGGAGGCTGCTACTGATATAATGACAGTTTCCAGAATTATGAGAGATGGTACTAGATTGCCCAAGGAGGAGATGAGGAGATTATCAAAGCCAGCAAAGAAGCTACTAAGGCAGCGTAGGCGCTTAACACTAATTGGAGGTTTGCTGTATCGGACAGTAAGCGGACCTAATGGGACTAAGATCACGCAGCTTGTGGTTACAGAATCTTTAAACAAGCGAGTACTAGATGCAGTGCACAAAACTGGCCATCAGGGTCGTGACCGCATGTTGCAGATACCGAGAAACAGCTGTTTCTGGGATGGCATAACGTATGATACAGAGACATTCTGCAGAAGGTGCAGTAGATGCAATATAGCAAAAGCCCCGCATCTCAAGATCCAAGGTCAATCGGGTAACCTGCTGGCATCCAAGCCTTTTGAAGTACTCGCCATGGATTTTACGCTGCTGGACAGAGATGCACAAGGCTACTAGAATGTACTCATTATAACTGATGTATTTAGCAAGTTTGCAGTTGCCGACCAGACCAGAGACCAAAAAGCATCCACCGTGGCCTGAGCGTTGGTAGAGAAGTGGTTTTTGTACTTAGGTGTGCCACAGAAGCTACATTCCGACCAGATTAGAAATTTCGAATTAGCTGTCATATCAGAACTGTGCAGAGTATATGGCGTCGAGAAAAGTCGGATGACGGCATACAATCCTCGTGGAAATGGCCAGTGTGAGCGGTTTAATAGGACATTGCATTATCTATTCAGGCCAGTGTCCACCAATGAGAAACAGAGATGGTCTGACCATCTGGCAGAGGTCCTTGCAGTCTACAACGCTACTCCTCATGCATCTACTGGTTACTCCCCTTACTACCTTTTGTTTGGGAGAGAGCCGAAAATGCCCATCGATTTCATATTGGGCCATTCATCAGCTGGAGAAGAACCAGCTACGATTGACCAATGGCTTGAAGGGCACATTTCCAGGCTACGAGAGGCGCACATAATAACAGAGGCACAGTTACAGATGTTGGCTACGGTCAAGAGAGAGAGAGAGATGTGACAAGTTGCCGTGTTCTATTCCCCTACAGGTGGGAGAATTGGCGACGAAAAGAATACACTACGCTGAAAGATCTAAAATTCATTACATGTGGTCAGAAGAGGAGTACATTGTTGTTCGGGCACTCACAATGGCCGGGGATCCATATGTCATCCAACGAGCATATAGAGCGAGTCCGAGCATTAGAGTCACTGGCAACGAACTGAGACGAAGTGAAGACAAAGATGATTCTCCAAATCTGGTAGATACGACACTAGGCCTACCTGATGCACCAGCTTTGCCAGATGAGACAGATCCTGGGGAGGACGTACATGGTCTAACACCCGAACCAAGTTCATATGCCCTGCAGCCGATAGAGGGTCCTGCCCGAAGACGATCTGAGAGATTACGACTGAAGCGTCAGAGGTAGTGCAGTCGTCGGGACGACATCTAAATCAGGCGAGGAAAATGTAACAGCGCCATCTTGTCATCGCCATGGCGTCTGTAGTTTAACAGCACCATCTTGTCATCGCCATTGTGTCCGTGGTTCCCTACCTTTTTACCACAACATCTTCAGGAAGAAGACATATTACTGTGCCACAATAAAGCCTAGAAATAGTTGTGTTTTATATTTGTGTTTTTGCTTCTTCAAGAGCATCCATCGCGTGTGTTATTTTCGTGGATCAATTACTACGCGCGCGCACTACACCGTGAGCGATTAGGCCTAGCGGCCCATATAAAGAGTGCGCTGCCTAGCAGAGGCCTTTTTCTTCGTCAGTCGCCCCAAAGAAACCAGAGTAAGAAAGCAAAGTCGATCTGAAGTTGCCTTGAACAATTAGCAATTGAGCACTGGCTGGGTGTTTGTTTTGTTTGTTGGTTTATTATTTTAATGTTTGCTTTATTTGCTTTGTGTCACCGAAAGGGTTTTATGAATAAATACAGCCCCTGCTTGAGAATCAGAGTTTTATTGTAGTTCGCGTCGGGTGCGAGTGTGCAAGAAAGTGATCACATATCACAACAGCATCATCATTCCTCGCCCACCCTATCACACTATGATAGTAGGAAACACCTGGTTTAAACAGCAACCTAGACGCATTTGGACGTGGAAAAGTCTAAGAGACAATGTTCACAATCAGACTGACTACATACTAATAAGCAGGAGCTTTAAAAACAGTTTGAAATCTGTGAAAACTAGACCAGAAGCACACTGCAACAGTATCCATGCACCAGTAATAGGAACACTTAGAATAAAATTGAAGAAAGTAAAGCGAGCGTCAAACGACATCAAGTTAAATGACATCTACAACAGTGGTCAAATACCTGATGATCTGCTAAACTTCATATTCATAGCTTTACCAAAGAAACCTGGAGCCATGGAATGTGAAGAACATTGAACCATTAGTCTTATGAGTCATGTGACCAAAATATTATTACGAATTATCATGAAAAGATGAGAAATAAAATTAAACCAGAAATCGGTGATGAACAGTGTGGATTTGTAGAAGGTAAAAGAACAAAAGGTGCCATGTATATTATAAGAACTTTAATAGAAACAGCCATAGAAGTAAAAACAAATCTGCACTTATGCTTTATAGAATACACTAAGACTTTTGATATAGTGAAACATGAGGAAATTATCAAAATGTTAGAAAGCATCAATATTGACAGTAATGACTTGAGGATAATAAAGAACATGTACTGGCAACAAATAGCAGTTGTAAGAATTAGCAACCAAAGAGGAAAGTTTCAGGAAGTAAGAAAGGGTGTCGGGTAGGAATGTGTTCAATTTGTACACTGAGATCCCTAGAGGACATGCCAGAAATATCATTTGGCGGACATAAAACAAACAGCTTGAGATACGCCGATGATACAGTCTTAATGCAAAAAGTGAAAGGGTGCTACAGGAAATGGTTGATACAATAGTGATAACAAATGAAAATAAAGGTCGCAACCAATGGTCGTCTCAAAGAAAATAGCTTCCACAGAATGCACTGTCAAAGTAAATGGAACAGTTTTAAAACGAGTCGATAGATTCAAATATCTGGGCACATTAATAACAACGGATATAAGAAACATCTCAGAAGTGAAGAGCAGAATTGGTTAGGCAAAAACAGCATTCTATAAAATGACATAGTTTATGCAACAATTCTTTGTCAATGGAAGTAATAAAGAGAGTTCTTCATTGTTACATACTCGTAGAACCGATCCTGACATATGGGAGTGAGTGACGAACAATTAGTAAACAAGTAAGGAAGGCACTAGAGGCCACAGAGATGTGGTTTTACAGAAGAATGTTAAAAATACCATGGACAGCCAAAACGAGTAACGAGGATGTCCTGAAAGAGGTCAATCCGCAAAGGAAACTTATTTCACAAGTTGGAAAGAAGCAATCCACTTTTTGTGGGCATGTTATGAGAAGAGAAAAGCTGGAATATATCGTAACAACAGGTAAGATTGAAGGAAAAAGAGATAGGGGAAGACAAATAGAGCAAATACTGGACAGTTTGACATCGTGGTATGGAAAGAAGTCAACAGCAGAATTGATAAATTGTACTGGAGACAGGAAGTTGTGGAGAGACATGATCTCCTACACCACTAGGTATAGTACTACATTCCTGGCTTCCTTCAGGCACGCACCGCTCAATCATAGACAAGTGTCCTGCTGGTCGCATTACATTAGATTTGGTAATGTTCGTGTCATTTGGGGGCGGTGGGGGGTTTAAAACCCCCTCACACTTTTACTTTTTCGTCTCGACTTCATCCCCACATTTTCGCCCTCACTTCTTACCTTCGTCCACGGAAACAAAAACGTTCTCCCGTTTATTTAAAGCGGTCAGCCTTTTCAATAAGCCCACCCAAATACGTTTTTTTTTCTGTTTTTCTCTTTACTTTCTCTTTCTCACATTGAGGAACCTTTCCTCACTCAAGCCTAACATGCCTCCTATCACCCCTGCCCTACTTTATAGATCCAGTTAGATAAATGTTTGCCGGTTTGACTTAGCTTCCCCTTACCAATTTGTCTCATTCCTGCCCCAGGGGCAAGGCTTTGATACGGTCCTGTGTACGGCGCGGGCGAGCATGGGATGTCAGATTGAACCGCGTAGTAATCCGCACAGTTTCTCAATGTTGGAATTGATGATTCAGAGCTTGCACAGTGGTTAGGATCAAAGCGTTCTTGCATCTTTCGTCACGTTGTGTTTTCCAAGTTGTGCACTTGCAGTATTAACAATGTTTGTGCACGTACAACATTTACCACGGTGTATACATGTAGTCACGTAAAGCACTTTGTTTAGCAATATCTTTGACAAGTAATGGCGCAGGAGGTTATATATAATAGCGGGGAAAAGATAACTAGCAAAAAGGCAGGCGTAATGGTCATCTCGAAGAATATGGCTTCTCCAGAATGCTTCATCAAATTTAATGGGGCAGCTTTGAATAGATTCAAATACCTAGACACTTTAATAACATCAGATGAAAGGTACATCTTAGCACCACGCCTAGTGGCGTAGGAGATCAAGTCTCTCCATAACTTCCTGTCTCCATTAAAATTTATAAATTTTGTTATTGACTTCGTTCCATTCCACGATGTCAAACTGTCCAGTATTTGCTCTCTTTGTCTTCCCCTATCTCTTTTTCCTTCAATCTTACCTGTTGTTACGATATATTCCAGCTTTTCTTTTCTCATAACATGCCCAAAAATGGATTGCTTCTTTTCAACTTGTAAAATAAGTTTTCCCTTTGCGCATTGGCCTCTTTCAGGACATCCTCATTACTCTTTTTTGGCTGTCCATGGTATTTTTAACATTCTGCTGTAAAACCACATCTCTGTGGCCTCTAGTGCCTTCCCTACTTGTTTACTAATTGTCTATGAGTCACTTCCATATGTCAGGATTTAGTTAAGAGTAGAATAGCTCAGACAAAAGTAGCGTTCAATAGAATAAAAGTATTTAATAAACAAATGTTTGTTAATGGAAGTAAAAGAGATTGTTCTTCAGTATTATATGTAGTCAACCCTAAGATATGGAAGTAACTCATGGACATTTAGTAGACACGCAGAATATCTTTGGAAGCCACAGAGAGATATGGTTTTACTGAAGATTGTCAATAATGCCGTAAACAGCTGAAACAGTAATGAGGACGCCATGAAAAATTACAGTGCTCATGGAAGCTGATTATTTATATTAGAAGAAGGCTGTTCTTCTTCTTGTTCGTACACTTTCAGACATATTTATGTTCACAGGAAACAGTGGTCAACTTGAGGCAATTGTATCTGACTAGAGCTTTTCTAGGAATGGTACCGTTGACGGTCATCTGTGCTTCCTCTGCTTATCATATGTTGGACATCTCTGAAGGAGATGTTCAACAGTCATTTTATCGGTGACACAGTTACACTCATCAGTAGTTCCTATCTTTAGCTTGTTGAATTGGTGGGATCCCAATCTGCTGTAGCTCGTGCGGAATCTGAAGATTATCTCTTCTGCTGATTTTGATAATATGCATCATTTACTTTGTCGCCTGGATGTTCTGCTTCTCATTTGTTTCTGTATCTGCTTCTGATAAAACTATTTGCCTCTTCCATAGTTATACTTGTATCAAGTTGAGGTAGCTTTCCACCTTCCTTTGCCAATCTGCCAGCCTCTTTATTGCCGGGGATGTTACAATGACATGTGATCCTTTACACTACAACTCTTTTGAAACGCTGACTCAAAGGGTTATTCATTTCCGATTAACATGTTATGAGAGGAAGAATGCTGAAATATATTGTGACAACAGGAAAGGTTGAACGTGACAACAGGAAAGGTTGAACGTGACAACAGGAAAGGTTGAACGTGACAACAGGAAAGGTTGAACGTGACAACAGGAAAGGTTGAACAAAAAGACAGAGAACAACAAAGAGATAAGATACTGGACAGTTTGACATCATGGCATGACAAGAAGTCAACAACATGATTTATAAACAGTACTAGGGGCAGGAAGTTGTGGAGATATATGATCGCCTACACCATCAGGCAGGGTAAGTGAAGAAGAAAAGATAGAAGTGAAAAAAGTCAAGGACAGAATTGGCAATGGCGGAACCTACATTCAGCTGCTTGAGACTTTAATTAAGAGCCAAACAAAAAAACATACGAACTAAAAATAGAAAATATATGTTCTTCTTTGCTCATATTCGTTCCTTATGGAGTATGGTACCATCATTGCAACTGGTCCTCTCCCTAAAGTCTGTATTAAAGCAATCATGTTATCTAGCAACCGTGGTTTATGTAGCACAATGACTTTACATGATAAAGACGCAGATGTTGACAGATTAAACAAAAACACTGATAACAGGCGAAAATAAATGATCAGGATATGCGGTAATCAAATGATGAAAAGGTTGGATAACAATTAAAAGTTGTAGTGAAATAACAAGCAAAGGGGAAATAATTATGTTGGGCGCGCGATGAACAAATATAAATGGGGACAATTCTAGAAATGATGTCACAACACAAAGAGAAAAAAAAAGAGAGACTGAAACACCCGTAATAAAGTGACGGTAAGATATGAGTGTTGTTTCAGTGGCCATGCAATTTAGCTTCCAAGCATCAAAGCGGCTTTCCCGGAATTTCCCGTACATGCATCATGAAAATATTGCACGTTGGTGTGAATTTATTACGAACGGGAAACTACGAGTATTAAAGTTATGAGATAACAAATATGTACAGGGTGATAGAGAAATGTCTCCACAGTGGGTTCAGTGCTTTAATAGTACGAATGTAATATTTTATGATGCAGTAAACAGTATTATTTTTAATGATTTTAATTAGATTTACTTTATTACTCATAAAAGTAGTATTTTTTTTTTCATTTTCGCATAAAGCATTAGTGTCTGTTTAAATATATTAAATTGCTATGTAATATAAAGAAATGTAGAGTTGTAAATTACGACCTTTTAATAATAATTTTATCATTTGGATTCTTTCCCTTGATTCATAGTATTCAAGCACTGAACCCACTGCAGAGAGATTTCTCGATCACCCTATATAATATTGGAATATAGTACCGTATGGTCGCATCTTGCGCGGTGGTTAAGTTCTGAGGATACCGCGTAAAGTAACAAAACGTGTTTAGTCAAAAAAGGGTGGTAGTCCTACCAAGGGCCCGCCTTCTCTCTCCCCCCTCCCCCCAACCCAATAGCTCAGTTGTCTAATAAAAACTATGAGACGTTATTATTTTACTGAATATATCGTAAATAGAAAATAAAGTTAAAAAACACAAAAAAACTCCAATAAATAAATTGCAAAACAAGGATTTTCAGTTATTCAACACGTATAAAATGCTGCGACTGGAAAAGTTATCAACTATCCCTAAATGAACGACATATTCTAGCAGGTTGTCATACATTTATATGACCAGGCATTTAGTCCATATAAGACGTCACGCTATTTTTGCTATTTGTAATCCCCTCTTCCTTCTCCCCCTCTCCCCCCCCCCCCTCTTCCCCCCCCCCCCCCCCCCCCTCCCTCCCTTCCGCCAAGCCACATTTCGTCACAAAAACCCAGACTTCTCCTTTTTCCCTTTTATGCGACAACACACATCTCTTAACACCCCCTCTAGTTTTCCCCCAAGTTGTTTCAATAATTGTTACAATAGTTGGTCCCTCCCTCCCGCCCCCCACCTTATTTTTTGTAATACTGAAAAGAAGTAAATGTAACATACGAATGTAATAAAGGGCCTTAATGTTCTGCATCATTTTGCATCAATTCTGGTGGCTTTTCTCTCTTTTTCATACTTCTTTATTTCTTCCGTCATTGTTTTTCCGATCTATATTTTTATGTTTTTGTTTTGTTTCGTTTCGTGCCTTCAATTGTCGCTATCTTATACGTCACTTCCTATGACGCTTTTGTATAGCCATCCTCAGCGTTTTATTCCAAGGATCTAGCTAAGTGACTTTGTACTTGTTTTAATAGTTTTGTTTTGTGCTAGTAGTTTTCTTCATTCTTTTTTTCGTTTCGTTGATTATTTACTTTCTTGTTTCGATATTTCTATCAGGTGTTACGATTTTCTCGTATTATTATTTTTCATTTTATGCTCATCACCGTTGTTGTTTACATTTTCATCTGCTTGTATCGCTCATTTGGTGTATGTTTCTCATCATCGTATGTTTTTGTAGTACCCATATATAATTCTTATCCTTGTCACCTGTTTGTAACTGTGGCTGACGAAGGGTAAAACCCGAAACGTCCCGTGTTTCCTGTTTCCCGTTAACTTGTAAAACTGATTTCATACCATTTTATTTTTTAATTTATATATTTGTCTCCTTACCAGTTTTACAGCAGCCTCCTCACTTATTGTCATATACTGTAAATTAGTTAACTAGTGCAGACAACATTACAATGTTTCAAATAAAATAATCTTTAATTAATCAGGTTTTCACAAAAACTGCCAGAACTGCTTTGCTAGTCAAATGTTACTAATTTAAAAATAAAATATACAATTGTTTGCTTAATTTAATTTCAAACAATAAATAATAAATTACTTGTAAACCTAAGCACGTGAATAACTTCAATTCTTACTTATGTTTCATAAAATAACCTTAAACTTGAGAGAAAATCCACACAAATTCAAGGGTTAAAACTGTCGTTAGCATTATCCCACGGCAAAGTAAGATGCTCCTCCATTGAACGAACCAGAAATCCATTTACTTCCAGATTTACAATCGTTTATTGCCAAGATCTGTATAAAATTATATTTTTAAAAATGTGTAATTAAAAAAAAAAATTTAAAACAGTTAAAGGTTATAACAATTATCCGATATTTCAGCTGAGATTTTGGGGATTGGAGTGGCTAAGAGGTAAAGTGTCCGCCTCGAATTCTAGAGGTACCAGGTTCGATTTCCAGTGGACGGGAATATATTTTATGGAAAACTTTTTTCAGAACCAGTGGTCCTAACAATGTCATACTCCCCTCGGGTTTCATGAGTAGTGAGATCGGATGCCTAGCCTTCTCGGATAAGCCGAAAAAAATAAGAGGTCCCGTGTGCAAGTTGTGCACGTTAAAAATCCCACGGCAGTTGGAAATCGTAAAGTGTAGGCCTATCAGGCCGCTGCCCTGGCAAAATTTAAAAATTAGAAACCTACCCACGACAAAAATATTTATAGAATGTGTGATTCCTATTGTGACGTATAATAAAAAAAAAAGAGTCTACAGTATAATCTGACAGCTTATTGCAACCTAATAGCTGCCCTCTGATTTGCTAGCTAAACAGGCATATATACCAACTGTCTATTTCTGCAACGTACCATTTTGTCCCGCCTTCTTTTCATTTAACTCGAGCTAACGAATTGTTTACAAACTGCGTGATCTGTCAGTCATAACAGGGAAGCAAATCGGGCTGTGTTTACCTCGTCCCCTCTCGCGAGCATCTGTCAATCATAATAGTTCTCAGACAGACAAGCACGTGGGAGAGACAAAAACACCGACCCCTTTTGAAGTTTGACTCAGGGGAAACTGGAACTCTACTGGAAGCTTTGATCTTGAGAAGCGGGCATTCTACAAGGGAACCCGTTAGCCGAACAGAAAGTCTTTTGACGCCGATCGAAATCTTCCGACAAGAAACCTCATCGACCGACAGTAAGTCTTTTATCTTGATACGCCTAGCTTCTGAATTTTGGGTCTCACCGGGACGCAAAATTAACAACATTAGAGATCAGAGAAATTCAATGATATATGTACTGTCATTTTCTTAACCCCATCATCAGTTTTCAGTCAGAATTTTGAATAGTCTAGCGCAGTCCTAGAATCAGTCTTTCTTGTTGGAATATGGTGTACTAGTGTTCGTGGAGATTTTCATTTCTGAATTTTCGGGTAAAAGGATAATAGTGCTAATGTTTTAAGAAGTGATAGCTTTTAACATTTGTTATTCACTTTTCTCGCAAGTAAAATGAGTGAAATAAAGTAACGCGTAGCGATTTAATACCAGATATTCTATTAAACTGTTAAATCACGCCACCTGCATACCTTAGACCGTAATGATGTTAACAGTATAGGCAGACGCGACACTTAATCTCTACAGGAGAGAGATAAACCCGACGGTTTAGCTGACTCGACTTATAGGCAATAAAGTGACTGATAGGGAGAGTCTAGATTACATGTTATATTTCATTTGTGCATATTTGTCATTATAGTGTCTATTATTTTTGATACCATACGACGAACTAACAGAACCGAAAATTTAATAGCTATTTAATGACAGGCGATCATTGTTTAAGTAGCGCGTATGGAGAGATTAAATAATAATTAACATTGTACGCTAAAAGCCAGCGCGAGCAGGGGCGGGCGACTTAACATAATTCAGTCCGACCGAACTCAGCGCCAGTGGCGTCTGCTAACTTGTAGGCGTAACGAAACACCGTGTGCCTTTTAAATTTAATCAGCACTGACGGAGTGGAGAAGAGATCGTCTTGTCCCCGTCTGTGTGTAGATATACTCGTAGTGTTCGTATATTTTTTATATAAATGTTTCTTGTATTCTTTGCAGACCTGATCACAAGGGCGGCCAGCGGTATTTTTCTTTTTTTGGATTTGTTATTTTCTCCTTTTCTTGGCTTGTGTGTCACCGATTTCATTTATTAATGGGCACTCGCCATAGAGTATTGGAGGACAATACATTTTTTAACACTGAACTTATCAAACCCAGATTTATATTTTTACCAGCAACAGTAGTGAACATTATTTTATCTCGACTCCCGACAGTCGAAACTCAAGGGGAGTAAACCTCTCTGAACACCGACACTGTGCAGAATCGGCGCTTTTAACACAGAGTTTGCCGATAGAAGAACCATCATCATCATATGAACATTGTTTTTAGCAACCAGATGTATCCCAAAACTGGAAGTATTTTTTCCCGTTAAAGAGTGAACCTCAGGAACTCTCACAGTTTTAACTGTTTGTAATAACACTTATAGGAGAAGCACCAGATTAGGCGTTCACCTCATTAACTAATTTCTGGGGATGGGCTGGGGCCAATTTGGATCTACGACAACTGGGGTGACAGAATATTAAGTGAAAATAGATAATATATTCATGGACTAATTCTATTACCAAGGGATATTACAGACCTACCATAACAGGCAATTAGGTAAGAGTGTGAGAGTGGCCACTGCTTGAAAGAGCGTGCGAGTATTTTCTTTTTTGCGGGAAAAATATCCATATATCTGATTTGTCTAAAAGTTTGTTTATTTTACTGGGTCTCATAGAGTACCACTACTGTTCATTCTGTAATATAGTGCTAACCTTCAACCTTTGGGTTAATAATTTTTTAGGGTTTTTTCTCTCCATTCTGGGCGTGTGCACTTTTTCTGCTTTATTTCATATGCATGTAAATGACTCTTTGATCTTTTCCTTTAGATATTTTGATGTTGTCGAGTTTAAATGATAATAAACTACAAAGAAATGTACCTTTGTGTGTTGGTCAGACCCATACCCATTTATCCGTAGTTTTTTCACGTTTGTGTGTCTTGTTGTCACATAGCTGTGTGGGTGTAGAGAAACTAATCTATTCTTGATAGGGAGGTAAAAGCTGTCTTGCAACAAAGTACAGTCGTACGGATAGGCTGGAGGAGACAACCTAATCACTCCAGAGACATATCTTTCCCTCAATCTACCACCTGTGAAAAATATATTTTCTATACCTTCTCGCGTATCTGTCGACATCCACTCTACTCAGACAGGCCAAATAAAACAATTAACCTTCCGTACGACATCTATATACACACATTGAGATTCTCGCCGGTGCTACGGAGTTCGTGTACTGTGCGGAGATCCTCCTTGTGTGATCTAAGAAAGGAGATCGGATCACTGATCCAGATTTGGATCTGGCTTTTGTGAGTTGTAGTCATTGCCCATGACTCGCATCCATTTGTAAAGACTGCGACATAGGTGGAGCGGTATACAGCCATCTTCGTTTTCTTACCAACCTCTCTCTTGC
Source organism: Oreohelix idahoensis (assembly GCA_024509875.1). NCBI lineage: Eukaryota > Metazoa > Mollusca > Gastropoda > Stylommatophora > Oreohelicidae > Oreohelix > Oreohelix idahoensis. The sequence continues at coordinate 322,294 of JAMPIV010005591.1, read as the reverse complement.
TGAGAAATCCTCGATTTGTGGCCTGAAAAAGTCTCACAGCTGCTGCTTTTCGAGTGGCCAACTCTTCTTTAATGCCTCTCTTTCGGTCAATAATAGCTCTAAGGTATTTCAAGCGGTCGACCTGCTCCAGGACCTGTTCTTCCAGCTTAATCTTCTTTCTGCTCGTGATATCACCATGGATTTTTTTTAGAGCTGCTTATGACCATCCCTATCTTCTCCAGCTCTTCCTTCCAGACTTGCAGGTTGGATTGGAGATGTGCCTCTGATTTAGCAATCAGGGCAACATCATCAGCAAATGCCAGCTCTGAAATACAGGCCTGTCTCATCTTCCAGTACCCCACTGAATACTTTCTTGTTCTCTCCTTACATGCCTTGATGACATCGTCCATGTTAGTTGCTTATCCTTTACAGGATGTGGCAATCAACCCCAGCTTTTATTGGCTGTTTGTCATTTTTCTAGGCAATTTTTTTTTTCATTCAGTAGTTTGCCGTTGCTTTCTGAACGGTACGGCACTTATACCATTGTTAAAAATCCACACAAAGCGATATAACATCGTCCATGAGGAGTATGAAAAGATAAGGTGACAGGATATCACATTGTCTTACACCAGTGGTGGTCCTAAACTCTTCTGACTTATGGTTTGCTGTCCTCACATAGTTTCTTCAAGACTTGTAGAAGCTCTGTATAGTATAAATCAGAGGTGCTGGAATGTTCTTCCTTGCCAAACAGTCCCAAAGTTTGCTCCACGGGATCCTGTCAAACGCCTTTTCCAGATCTATGAAACAAAGATAGATCTCACTCTTATACTCAAGGGCCTTCTCACTCAGCTGTCTGAGTGTGAAGATTAGGTCTTGAGTACTTCGGTTTGCTCGGAAGCCGCACTGGACCTCATCCAATTGTGGCTCAGCAAGGCGTCGGAGTCTCTGATCTAGGATTCTAGAGTAGACTTTACCAGGGACACTGAGAAGGGATATGCCTCTATGGTTTCCACATTGTCGATTGTCACTCTTTTTAAAAATTGGTGTTATGATGGCAATCTCCCAATCCTTTGGTATGGTCTTGTTGCCCCACGCTGCGTGTAGGACCCTTAAGAGTAATAGGTCGCCTGATGCTCCCATGTACTAAACCATTTCTGGTGTTATACCATCATGCCCTGCTGCTTTGCCCATCTTGATTTTCTCCAGTGCTGCCTTCAGTTCTTCCATCTTTATGTCATCTTCACCATCATTGGTTTTCGCTTCTGTGCTAGTGGTTATCATTTCTGATGCTTGACCTTGCTTACCATCAAGGAGTTCTGAGAAATATTCTTTCCATCTTTCCATTACTTCCTTCGGGGCAGTAAGCTAGTTGCCTTGCTTGTCCTTTACAAATTTGAGAGGGCATTATTTTTTCCTTCCTCATGTTCCTTAGGGTCTTATAGAACAATTTCTATTTTTCTTGAGCATCTTTTTTTAGCTTTTTTCCAAATTCTTCCCAGGACTCCTGTTTTGCTGCTAGCACCTTGTTCTTTGCTTCTGTTCTGAGTGTCACATATTCTCTATATTTCTCCATTTGTTTTGTTGTGTTTTTAGCTCCTAAGTATTGTTTCTATGCCATTTTCTTCTCTCATGTTTTCTGTTTGACCTCCTCTGTCCATCACGGTGTCCTCTTTCTCTTGTTCCCAAGTCGGACTTTACCTCATGCTTCTGCAGCAGCTGTCTTTATGATGTCCTTGCATTTAAGCCAGAGGGTTTCCAAGTCATCAGGTTGTTCTTCCGTGTTGCTAATCGCTGCAGCAATAAGCCCCTGATATCTGGTCTTAATTTCTGGCTCTCTCAGCTTGTAGGTCTTAATGCTCATTTCTCCCGTTCGTTTACTTAGTTTCTTGCGTGATGTTGGGTAGTTCCTAGGCTGAGCAACTCTTTCAATTGTTCTTTTGATTGTAAGCAGGTAGCGATCACTTCCAATGTCTGGCCTCCTCCAGACTCTAGCATCCCGGACATATTTGAATGGCATAGTCGATCACTGACTTCTCATTCTTTGTTGGTTCACATCTAGTGTATGCATGTGTGCGCTTATGGGGGAACTTTGTGTTTGTAATGATCGGATACTGCTCACTGCAGAATCTAAGGAGTCGCTTTCCGTTGTCATTGAGAGTATCTTCTCCATATCTTCCAATAACTCCACCCCATCTAGCATTGTCATTTCCAACTCTGGCATTGAAATCTCCGAGCATGATAATTTCACCTAGGCAGTCATCCACTGTCCTTTGAAGCAGCTCGAAGAATTCCTCCTTGACCTCTGCTCTCTCATCCTCATTTGGCCCATACACTATGACCAGGTTGACTATGTTTTCTCCTTCTTTTAGTTTTACAACCATAATGCGCTCCGAGACAAAGTTCCATCCCTTGATACTATCTTTTTGGTTTTTGGCTACAATGCAACCCACGCCCTCTTTAGCTCTTTCAGATGTGGGTACACCACTGTAGAGCAGCGTGTTGCCATCGAGATCCATGACTCCTTGTCCTTTTTTGTTTGTTTCTGTTATAGCTAGGATTTCTAATTTTGCTTTCCTCATCTCTTCCACCAGCTCCTCTTCTTTCCCATTTATACTTCTTGTGTTCCAAGGTCCATAAGTCGTAGTCCGTAGTCCGTTCTAGTTCGTAACCTTTAGAATCAGTCTGGTTTTCTCTCTTGTAGTTCTCGTAATCATGATTTCAAGCAAACAAGTGATTGGCCTGTTGTGCCTTTGCATGGTGGAGGGGCTGCCTCCTTACGGCCTCTATGGAGGCCGCCCTCGTCCTTTTTCAGCCGGGCTTGGGACCGGCCTAGGCGGAGTTAGGGAATTTTTCACAAAGATAATTTCTGACAATAACGGACAATATCTTGCCAAACAAACAAAAAATGATTAGAAGAGGTAGATATGGTATACTCGAAGTTTTAAGGTATCCTGAAAAATTAACACAACAATTAATAGAATAATCTACTTTGTATTTCTTTGTACATAAAATTTTGAAAGCGGAAGTGACATAGCTGACCTAGAACACACTTAAATTTCTAAGCTTTTGAAGATAAGACTACTCACGCCAGAACATGACCATCTACTATCTCCTGTAATCTCACAGCGATCCTGCTTAAAAATAAAATCCAGCCAAATCCAATTTCTAGCTCGCATCTTCGACTCATACATCAATACCTTGGATGAGCAGCCTGATGGCCTTCGACCTCCATATCTTGAATAAGAGAAACATTTGACATTAGGAAAATGAAACCGTTTCCATACACGTTACTGGGAACGGACGAGGAATACGATATTTCTAGAACACACGTACGGATGTTTGGAGGTAGTTTATCCTAAAACGGGTCATCTTAAACATGGAGCAATGGTTCCAGACAGCCCTTCCTCTTTTAGGGACAAAACATTTTTGCGTCTTTGTCTGTCTACATTCTTTATTAAAAAGAGAACTGGAATGGCCAAAGCTACATTCAACAACATGAGACAGATACTAACAAGAGACAGATGCTAAATACTAACATCTATCTCACAAACTGAAACTGAAAATCATCAAATTGTTGGTATATTCATCATTACTGTATGTAGTGTATGGGTTAGAAACATGGAAAGTAAACACGCAATTAGAAGAAAGAACTTAGCTCATTGATATATATATATATATATATATATATATATATATATATATATCTATATCTATATATATATATATATATATATATATATATATATATATATATATATATATATATATATATATATATATATATATATATATATATATATATATATATATATATATATATATATATATATACAGGGTGTCCATAAAAGATTGTACCCTTTTCAAAAAAATTATTCTCGGTCCCATGACGTCCTACGAGGTTGCTTTCTATCAAAAAAGTAAGATAATCTCTGCACGTTTTTAAGCATACCCTACAAAGACTAAAAAAAGTGCGCATGCGGGTATTTCAAGTGAAACTTTCGCAGTTGAGTTGCAACCGGTAATTGTTACATGTCTCTCAACACACTGGTCAAGTAGGTGAAAACAAAAGAAATATGAACATTCTTTTAGAGTCTTTGTAAGGTATGCTTAAAAACTTGTGTCTCATGGAAAGACACAAGAAAAAACAAAACAAATAAATAGGTCCTATATAACCTAGGAATAAAAATAAAATTAATGAAGGAGATAAAGATTTGACAGTTAAAATATTTTAGCCATGTAAAAAGACATAACACCTTACTGAAGACCATAAAAGAAGGTAGAGTTGAAGGCAAACGTGCAAGAGGAAGACAGCGCTATAAGTGGATAAATAACATCAAGAGATGAACTGGACAGAGTCTATCAGTGCACCATCAAGACATGGGACAGAAGACGTTGGAAATCCATTGCAGCCTTCGATATGAAGATGGCACGTGATGATGATGACATCCGATATTCATAAACAGAATGAAGCAACAGCACTTTCAGAGTTTGTAATCCACTTTCGGTGATAGCCGACCGAATTTTCTGTGTCTCTTTAGAAAAACAAAATAGTAAACATTTATCTCTTACGTTGTTCGTACGCTCGTATAAATCGCCGATTATCCAATGTATCACTTCCGTAATCATTTCTCTCACTGATCCGATATCACGTGATAGAAATGCTTAGCGTTAACGCAGAAGGCTTGTACTCCACACGTAACTGAGGGGTTTTTAATGAATACGTGAATTAGTTTCTCCCTAAAGGTAAAAGTTTGTGCCATAGAGACTTCACAATACTGTGTGTGTCCAACATGGAGAAGCGGATTACCAGTTCCTTTCCTCGCTGCCTTCGGCTTCCGTAACTCAAGAGCAGAGTCAGTTGACCATTTACAGTTAGACAGACTGGAGCGTAACACCACCGTATGGCGAATTTGGTACCTTTGTCGCGAGAGGCCAGCGCTTTAACCACTCTACCAATCGGAAGTTCCTTTTCTCCGTATCTAGAATGATCATGCCCAGCTTCTGAATGTGTCTCTTATAACGTCCTGCTCTAATCACTGCTCCAGCGCTGTTCTGTTTTGAGATCAATATAATATATTGAAATACGCTGGCTATCGATAAGACGTGCATTGAGAACAAAATGCTTTACAAGGCAGTCATACTTTTTGGAATCCCAAAGAAAAGAGAGTAGAGAGTGATCAACAAACATATAGAGACAGAGATATAAGGATGGGGAAGACATGGAAAGACATGATGGCACGAAACAGTAGGACTTAGTATGAGTGTATTGAAGGCCTATGTTCCTTGGGGAGCTTAAGGGTAACTTACTTACCTAGTCGTTCCTCTTCTACCGTGAGGTGTATAGATTTGGAAGAGAGAGCGCCTTACTATCTGTTATGATTAAAATTCATAACATGTATGTCGATATCAAAACGGTTCGATAAGTCGTCATATTTGTTTATGACCGGTGACCCTTGGTTACAGGAAGTACGTCATGACTTTTGGGTCGAGTAGGAGACGCCTAGAGTAGCCGTCTGCTGAAGTTAGCGATCTGTCAAACGGTCTCTTCTCTGGGTGTTTTACAAGGAAGGCGGACGTGTGTGTCTAGAGCTCCTAAGAATTATATTACTTCACTACAGATTCATACCATGTTCGACCACTGGATCATCCATACACCTCCGTGGATGATGCCAGTTTATGTATGAAAGGAATTCTATTATTGTGAAGAACGTGAGTAAATAAAATATTCTGAAAACCTGTCAAGGACAGCGTTTTATTGTCAGACGATATGGAAACGTACTGAGGACTGCCTTACTATATTATGCCTATGTGTATGATGGCTTTACTAATGATACCTGAGGAGCATCGTGTTGTACATTAAAATATGTGTTCAATTGTCCAGCCTGGCCTTTGGCAGTATCATTTATGTTGGTGGAGAAGGTTGTGTGCGGGGACTAAACTACATACCCCTATATGAACTTGACCTGAGTCAATGGGTGACTAATTATGTAAATAATATAAAACACCCCGTAACAGCCCCAAAAATGGAGGCAGCAAGCTGGGGTATGAGCTACAGATAAATCAAGTAAATATTGATTGTTTCAAGTCGTTGGACTGCATTTTTATGCAATATCAAAAAGTTCCAAGATGGCGACAGATATCGTCTGCTAACCTACGTGAGGTTATATTGAACAGTAAGCGCAGTTTCAAGTTTCCAGATTACTGCAGAAGTGGAACATAATCAAGAACCAAGTATTTCCTGCAGAAGTTTCGTTTAACATTTCAAGTTTGATGCCCGAAGATGGCGTATTTTCAAGAAGACGACGGACGAAAGCGAAGTCCAGTTCGAGTGAGCTGTTTGTGAATTCTAGACCTAACCTGGTCTACACTGAAAGTTTTCATCGTTCCCTGGAGAAAGAGGCGTTGAAACCAGGAGGATTTTTTTCTGGCAAAACAGATAAGTACATTTAAGGTTTCATGCAGCCTGAGATGCTGATAGTCTTGTTTGCCAGAGTTCTCTTTTTCTCTATGTATTTTCGTATCCAGATGTTTGTGTCAATAGAGGGGGGCTGGTGGGACTCAATACCTCGTATGTATCGTCGAGAAAGATTCATGAGCGTTCTGTAGGGTTTGGTTTATGATTTTCTCAAATAGCGGGGCCGGCATTACAAAGCTGTGAGTTATCTGCTGCTATTGAGATTATCATTACCACTGTTTGTTAGTTGTGCAGTATTGTTAATTGGCAAGTTTGTTTTTGTGTTTAAGTTAATTGTAACTTTTTATTCAGTTTTCCTTTATTATTGTTTGTGATATTGTTAGCCTAACCTTGCTATCCCTCATTTATTAGATGTCATATATGTTGTAAATATTCGTGCTTGTCTTGTCATAAGTGTGATAGAGCTGCATTTTGCTTATTTGTTCAACAATTTATACATTTCTGCCTTATTTCTGCATTTGCATTATCTTCATTTAGCTCTTGTCACTGTATTCAGTCATCTTGTTTGTATCTCTGTTCTTATGTTGCTCCTAGTATAACATGTATATTAATATCTATTATTACATGCAGTTGGGTGATTTTGAAGTGGGGAAATAATTGTTGAATATATTGCTCACATATTCATTATATAATATTTGCATTATTGTTTAGCTATTGGAAAGCACAATAATTGTGAATCATGGCTACCTTGGAATGTGTTATTAAGGCTGGAAAGGAGTTTGGATTGGAGGGTGAAGATTTAAAGGATTTTGCATTAAAGAAGCTAGAGGAAAAGAAACTCAGAGATTAAAGACAATTAGAGAGAGAGGAGAAGAAGAGAGCTGATGAATTGCAATTAGCTGAGAATAGAAGAGCAGAAGAATTGCAATTAGCTGAGAAAAGGAGAGAAGAAGAATTAGATGAAAAAGGAGAGAAGAAGAATTAGCTGAAAAAGGAGAGAAGAAGAATTAGGTGAAAAAAGGAGAGAAGAAGAATTAGCTGAAAAAAGGAGAGTAGAAGAATTGGAATTAGCTGAAAAAAGGAGACAAAATGAATAGGCTGAAAAAAAGAAGACAAGAGGAAATGGCTCTTGAGGAAAAAAATTGGCCTATGCAGCACAACAAGCTCAGGATGAATTAAAAGCACAACAAGCTCAGGCTGAATTAAAAGCACAACAAGCTCAGTCTAAGATAAAAGCACAACAAGAGCTTAGGATGGCAGAATTTGAGTTGGAAAAATTGCGACTTCAACAACCACAGGTTAATCCTATGAACGGTGACGCTGGAAAAAAAGACCATGCTTCCACTTTTAAGCTCAATTTGCCAAAATTTAACTCAAATATCGACGATATTTCATGCTTCTTAAATAGATATGAAACATATTGCCAAGAGTTTAAAATTGATAGAGCTACTTGGTAAAAGCCTTGTTGCTGGAGAAGTATCAATTGGATGAAAATGGTTATAGGATGAAATTTAAATCATTATTACCAGATTCAGCAAAAGATTTTACTGAATTTATCTCATCTATTAAGCTGTACTTTTCTAGATGGGTTGATTTGTCCAAGATTGACAAAACTTTTGAGGGGTTGGCTGATTTGATTCTGAGAGACAAGGTGTTGTTTTCAATTAGTGGCGAAATTTTGTCATTCCTACAGGAGAGGAAACCTGAAACATTATCCACTATGGAAAATTTCGGACGCCAATATCAAATCGCTCATCCGGGTAGGAACCTTGGTAAAAATAACATTAAAGATTCCTTGCCAGTGGCATCTTCTAGGACTGTAAACTATAATCCACCTAGGCAGAGATCAAACAGTATGGACAGGAATTATCGACTAAATAGAGATCATAACTGTGGCACTAACAGAGGCAGATACAATTTTAACAAAAGATCATAACAGCCTCAAAGAAATAATAACTCTTTCGATGATGGTTATTTTTATCAACCATCATCATTCCGGCTTAATGATTATCAGAACAGAGGAGGATATAATGCCAGATCAGGCAGAGGACAAATGTCATTTTATAGAAATAATGACAATTCCTTTAATAACAGAGGTTCTCAACAGAACAATAACTTCAGACAGTCACGGAATCCTGAACGTTCAAATGCTGTTGTACATGTTAGTGACAATAATCCAGTTCAGACTAATAATAGTATATCTCATGCAAATGCATGTAGTGTGGATTTGTCTAACAATACTAATTGTTCTGAATGCAATTCTTTGTTTCAGCTAGAGCAGTGTTTCTCAACGGAGGTCGCTGCTTCCATTCAGGGGGGCGTTGGGTACATTTTTACAAGAATAAATATAAAACAATTACAAAAGATATTCCCCTTCGCATAGCTTGTAACACGATAGTTTTTATTTGCCTTGCGTCCCATAGAGTGTTTCAAGGATTCCAAACGCAAAGTTTTAGTATCTGGGATGTTACCATTGTCAGGAGACAGTAGGCGGAGATTTGTGTCCCTTCAACACTCGAAACATTCATTAGCCTCTCGACACACCCAAGCTAACCTTCTCTCTCCACTCTCGACACATATTTTCTTCTGGAAACACATTTTTGTTGGAAAAAAATTCCTTTTTCCAATGTCATCGCATGTGCGACAGACGGAGCACCAGCTATGGTTGTGTCGTCATCGTGGGTTTCAGGCCTACTTAAAAAATGTGGCACCAGGTGTTTTAACAATTCATTGTGTTATTCATCGACAACGTTTAGTCGCCAAGCATCTTAGTGACAGACTCCACAAATCATTGAACTGTGTTATCAGTGTTATTAGCAAAATTAAGGCGCATTCGTTGAACGATAGATTATTTTGTAAACGTTGTTGTGATAATGGTGAAGAGTGTGAACGTCTTCTCCTACACACGGAGGTACGATGGCTGTCAAAAGGTAACTGTTTAAAAAGATTATGGGCATTATTTGATACTGTTGTAGAGTTTTTGGATTCAATCAAAGAAGAATTTAGCATCGAAAGAGAAGTATTGCGAAACGATGTGGCCTATATTTCAGATATATTTGAAAAGTTAAATGAGGTTCTTCTTAAGCTAAAAGGAAATGAGACCAGTCTGATTAAAGTGAAAGGAATTATCATGGGGTTCATCAACAAATTGACATTAGGCCTATTTAAATATAATCTTAGTCACCGAGAACTTTCTCATTTTCCATGTTTACTACAGTTAGGTGGGGACAGGCTTAAAGATTCAGATTTATAAGTTTATTGCAGTCATTTGGACGCTATTAAAAATGATATGAGCATAAGATTTAAGGACTTGCAAGAACTAATAATACCGGACTGGGTGATTAATCTGTTTGAATCAGACGTGGAACAAGTTATTCAACATTCACAAGAAGAATTAATTGAGCTACAAAATGACTTCGAGGCAAAAGCACGATTCAGTCACACACATTACAAGAAATTTTGAATCCAGCAGAGGCTTGCGTATCCCGTTCTTTGGCGTGAAACTAAATTGCTAATTACAGCATTTCCAACGTCGTATTTGGTGGAGAAGGGGTTCAGTGCAGTAGTGTTGCTACTAAAAAAAACAACGAAACCGACTGCAGATTTGTAACAGGAGATTTGAGACTTCTTTTAACAAACTTGGAATCAAATATTACATAACTGGCTGTAAGTGAAACTGTAAGTGAATTTTTATATAATTATATCATTATTATCAACTAATAATTTTTCCAATTTTTTCAAGTTTAAAGTGGTTACGTAAGGAGAGGCTTAAATATTCAGATTTGAAGATATATATGCAGTCATTTAGGCGCTTTTAAAATGATAAGATTATGATAGATATTGTAAGAACTAATTTTATATCATTTGCTCCGCCAATTTGTAATTCAAGGATAATGAACCTGTGGTGTATATAATTTCGTACTTAAACACATATTTAATATAACTATGCTTTTATACAGTTGGGCGACCGCAGCTGAGGTTCAAAGATGTGTGCAAGAGAGATATGAGGGCACTGGACATAAATCCAGCAACGTGGGAGGATGAAGCTGCCGATCGCACCAAGTGGCGATGCTATTTACGGCGCCACCTCAGATTGGGCGAAAAAAAGCTCACACAACAAGCCGAAGAGAGGAGAAAACGTCGAAATAATACGGAAAATAAGCAGCTGAGAGCTGTCACCTCAGGGGCGCATTCCCATAGTCAGTTATGACTGAGGGGGCTATTATTATTATTATTATGCTTTTATAAATGTGCTTTCTCTTTTTCTTTCTTATGTAAGAAAAGATAACTCATTAACTGCATTGCTTTTTTAAAAGTATGGAGGAATATATTTATAAGTATTTGTGTGTGTGTTTGTGTATACACGATAAAGAGCAAGGGGATGTTAAAAGGGTGGGGGGCTTTTTTAAAATATTAGTTGTCAAAAGGGGGCGTTGCTACTATTAGGGTTGAGAAACACTGAGCTAGAGGGAGTCTCTAGGCTTTTATGTGGACATCTTTTAGCAGTCATGTCCTCATATGATGGAACAGGTTCACTTGTATTTATTAAGGGTTTTGTGAACAACCAACTTGTGTCACTTCTCAGGGACACAAGATGCACAACGATTGGTGTGCGCAGGTCGTTGGTAGATCAGTCAGATTATACAGGAAGAGAGGTGAAATGCATTATATTTGGTGGCACAGTTGAATACTATCCAACTGCGGAAGTATTTTTGGATACCCCATACTTTACAGGGAAAACTCTCATGTGCCTGTTGAATATATTGCCGGAATAACCTTGGGAAATATTCCTGCTCTTCGTGAATGCACAAAGGAAGATATTGAAAAATGGGAACAACAGCATCTGATCCGTGCAAATGCTCTCATAACTAGAGCTCAGGCTCGTACTGCATTGGATCATCACAACCAAATTGAAAATGTGGTAGATGAGGTGATGGATGATAAGAGTGAAACTGAGGAGATGGTGACTGAAGAGGAAAATAATGATGAGGAGAAGGAAAATGATGATGATCTACAGGTGGAACTTATTGATAAGGATTCATTCGTTCAGAGACAGAATGATAATGAGTCTTTAAGGAAATTTTTTCAGGTTGTAAAATCAGATGATGTGATGTTTGATGATAATGCTAAACATTGGTACACCTTAAAGAATGTTATTTTGATTAGAAATGTTCAAGATTCTACATCTGTAAAAAAACAGATCATGGTAGCAGCTTGTTTTCGACCTTTCGTTTTACGACATACCCACGATATTAATTGTGCTGGTCATTTGGGAATCGCTAGAACAAAACAGAGAGTTTTGTCGCATTTTTTGGGTCTGGTGTGACAAAAGATGTCAACGCTATTTGTCGCACTTGCCCTGTTTGCCAAGATATGGCAACTGAAAGGCCAAAACATAATGCGTCTATCCAGGCATCCGATATTTCTTTGCGTCCCTTCGCAAAGATGGCTATTGACCTTATTGGTCCATTAAAGGTCACGTTAGCTAGAGGGCATAAATATGTGGAGACATGCATTGATATGTGCACACGCTGGCCAGAAGCGATACCTCTTAAAACGATATCAACTATTGACGTAGCGCATGCGCTATTTTTAATTTTCAGCAGATTGGGTTTTCCCGAAAACATACTATCAGATCGGGGAACTCAATTCGTCTCTGACGTAATGAAACAGGTGATGAAAGAGTTCGATATTGATCGTTCTCTTAGTTCAATTTATCACGCCGCCTCGAATGGTAAAATTGAGCGACTCAACAGGAGTTTGAAACAGATGTTGGGTAAAGTTACTATGGTACTAAATATCCACAGGATTGGGACAGGGTATTACCCGCAATTTTATTTGCTTGCAGAGAAATTCCCAACGAACACACCGGGTTTGCGCCATTTGAGTTAGTCTTTGGTGCTAAACCTATAGGACCTATGTCCATTTTAAAACAAATGTTGGTGGGAGCTTACATGAATGAAGATGTTCAAACCTCTTACCAATATGTTGTCAACTTGAGAAAAAAGATTATCGACGCATGCCAGATAGCAGTTGAGGCGTCAGAAAAGGCCAAATTAAAGGCTCGTTTTTTTGCCAATCAAAACAGGAAACTGCGCCAATTATTGCCAGGTGATGAGGCCTATGTATTACTACCTAATAAAGACAATAAATTACTTGTGTCATGGAGAGGACCTTTTACAATTATTGATAAATTGTCAGATGTTGACTATATTTTATCTATTAATGGGAAGGAAAACTCTTTTCATATCAATATGTTACAGCAATTTCATGCTCGTCCTCCGCATCTTAAACCAGTCTTTGAAGCTATTGACGAATCTGATGATCGTCGCTCTTCCTTGGCGGTAATACAGGAGGAGGGGTCTGACTTATCTGATGGTACTGAACCACTTTTATCATTACCAGTCTTACATCGTTTAGCTACTGAGAGTTGAAAAGATGTTTCTATTGCACCAACTCTTGCTTCTCATCAGAAGGAGCAGATTTCTCAATTACTGCAATCTTTTTCTGATGTGCTCACGGATGTTCCTGGGCATACGGATATCATTCAACATGATATCTTGCTAAAGGATTTCAGACCTATCAAACTGAAACCATATCCTATACCTATTCATTTACAATCACAGGTACAGGAAGAAATAAAAGAAATGATCTAGTTAAACATCATTGCACCATCAAATTTACCATACAGTTTTCCGATGGTCTTGATCAGGAAAAAAGATAAATCTATTCGTATTTGCATAGATTTCAGGCGCTTAAATGCCCTGACTATTACAAACGCGGAACCATTACCATTGTTAGATTCTCTTCTGGACAAATTAGCTACTGCTACTTTCTTTACAAAATTTGACTTGTCAAAAGGCTTTTGGCAAGTGCCATTATCAGACAAAGCTAAGCCTTATACAGCTTTCGCTACACCTCTAGGATTGTTTGAATTCAATGTTATGTCGTTTGATCTTGTTAACGCTCCTGCTACCTTTGTTCGCATGATGCGTAAACTTTTCTTTGACCGTGAGAATTTAATCACTTATATTGATGATATTTGTCTATTCCATCAAACTTGGGAAGAACATGTTATGGGAATTCAGTCTTTGTTGAATACCTTGCGTCTTCATAATCTTACTTTACTGCTAGTGCTTCAAAAACCAGAATAGGATTTACGGAAATTTCTTTTCTTGGTCATAAAGTAGGAGGTGGATTTCTTAAACCTGAGGATTCTACTATCTCGAAAATCTTGAATCTTGAAATTCCTCGAACTAAGAAACATGTTCGCAGTCTGTTAGGCTTAGTAAATTTCTATATAAAATTCTTGCCTAATTTTTCAGATATTACTTCAGTTCTGTCTTCGTTGGTAAAGAAGAACTCGCCAAACAGGATCATCTGGTCGCATGCGTGCGATGTCTCCATAAATTTACTTAAATGCTCCTTCTCTAAATCACCAATTTTGAGATTACCTGACGCTCGATTTCCTTTTACCCTCAGAGTAGACGCCTCTGCAATAGGCATCGGAGGAACGTTGATGCAGGAGTTTGAAGGCTACATGCACCCAACTATGTATGTCAGCCGAAAACTGTCGCCCACAAAGCAGCGGTATCCCATTGTGAAAAGGTAACTGCTGGCGATCGTGTTTTGTTTCACCAAGCTGCAACGGTACCTGATTGGAGCCCAATTCACCCTGGAGACCGACCAGAAATCATTGTCATATCTCAAAACATCGAGATTCAGAAACGAAAGGGTCGTCAGAGAATCGCTCGCTCTTCAACCATATGATTATGACTTCACAGCCATTAAGGGAAGCCAAAATGTATTGGCTGATGTTCTGTCGCGTTGCATAAAAGACCCTATATCACCTATCAACTCTACAAATACAGGTGACTCACAGAATTCCATGAAAAAACTTCATGATGTTCTGATCAAGAAACTACTACGTGTATGACGACGTGTTCGTATGACACTACTATATTGTAACAGTAACTATCATGATGGAGAATATTGTAACATTTTGTACGCTAACTATGCTGAAAACTATTCTACATGGTTGCATTTTAAAATATAAAAACATTGCTGATATGAGAAAGCGGTTCACACAGCAACAGGATGATGATGAATTCCCCAATGCTCAAAATTGTGCAATATCTTGTTGAACTCAGCGCACTCCGTTTAGATGTTGTGCCTTAATGACAGTACTTATGGTCTACGTACAAACTTACGTATGCACTTTGCGTGAAGTGTTGAAAATGATGTCATTTCCATACATTTTCGTGCGGACATATATTGTCAATTTTAATTTGAATAACTAACGTCTCCATATTAAGGGACATACCTCTGAGATGACTGACTCGAAGTATCAAGGGGACATAACAACAAAAATGCCTATCTGACTAGTTTTCGATTACTGATTACTGTGTACATTAACAATTGAATTCGTACTGACATACTATCGCATGGAGAACAATCATGGACATTGTCAACGATGTATTTCGGCATAGTTCTAAAAATAGTGCATGAACATTTATTAATTAGCGGAATGACAGTGCACTATAGATCTTAACTACTATGTGTAATATTAAGTGATGATTAATGTGAATTCACTAGAAATTGTTGGGTTTTGACACAAATCTATGTCACACTCACACTAGACTGTGCAACATTAATTGGCTTATACGCCATACTATTATCTATTGGTACAACACATAAGCATAGTCTTATCTATTGCTCACACAAATGTGTCATATACAAGATTACCTGGCTTCTCTTACCATTAGTATGTTATATTGATGACATATATTTTTGAGGTACACATAACCTTGATCAATTCACAAAAATGTAGCATTCACTCATTTCATTGGTTGATTATCTGTCTCATGTCATCTTTTGTCTCTATTACATAATTGTATTAATTTTAATGCTTTGCATTATGACTATTAATCAATATGAGATTAATTGTCTACTATTATCTGACGTGACAGATAGGTGTTTTTTTGGACGGTGTACGGTATGGGTGTGCCTGGACTGATACCATCATTTTTTTTAATGATCTTGGATGTGTTGTGATAGCTACCTCACATTGTTGTTAAAACGATTTCTGTCCTTTGTAGTCAATGGTTTTAGCATTCTTTGCTACTGTCCACACATTAAGTGTTTAATTGCCTACTCTGTGGCACAAACCTGGGTGCTATGCTACTTCATTTTAATAGTAAAATTTGATGATACCATCTTTTCACTCCAGTGATGTTGAAACTCACACCACGGAAATAATGAAAAATTCGTTTCCATTATTTGCCAGGGGGAGAGGGGGGGGGGGGGGTAAATGTTATGATTAAAATTCATAACATGTATGTCGACATCAAAACGGTTCGACAAGTCGTCATATTTGTTTATGACCGGTGACCCTTGGTTACAGGAAGTACGGCATGACTTTTAAGTCGAGTAGCAGACGCCTAGAGTAGCCGTCTGTTGAAGTTAGCGATCTGTCAAACGGTCTCTTCTCTGGGTGTTTTTCAAGGCAGGCGGACGTGTGTGTCTAGAGCTCCTAAGAATTATATTACTTCACTACAGATTCATACCATGTTCGACCACTGGATCATCCATACACCTCCGTGGATGACGCCAGTTTATGTATGAAAGGAATTCTATTATTGTGAAGAACGTGAGTAAATACAATATTTTTTATTTTAGTGTCAGACGGTATGGAAACGTACTGAGGACTGCCTTACTATATTATGCCTATGTGTATGATGGCTTTACTAGTGATACCTGAGGAGCATCGTGTTGTACATTAAAATATGTGTTCAATTGTCCAGCCTGGCCTTTGGCAGTATCATTTATGTTGGTGGAGAAGGTTGTGTGCGGGGACTAAACTACATACCCCTAAATGAACTTGACCTGAGTCAATGGGTGACTAATTATGTAAATAATATAAAACACCCCGTAACACTATCCTATCGGCTATCTTCCCCCTGGCCTGGTTCCATTCATCCTCGATCCTTCAGAGATTGTCTAATGTTGTCCTCCCAGCAGACTCATTGCCGTCCCGAAGGTTCGGATCCCTGGCTTCCAGTTTCCCACATTTTTCGGGGCAGCCGATTTTCTCCCATACTGTAGACATGGCCAAACCATCGCAGTTGGGACTGTTCTGTCTGGGTCTACAGGGGCTGGGTTTTTAGGCCATGGCTTATCATCTGATTGCGGACTATGTCTTTTCATGTTACTTTGACCACCTTCCTCGAATACCTCATTTCTGAGGTTTGGATCTGGCTTCTGTGGGTTGTAGGCATTGCCCATGATTCGTATCCATACGACACGACTGGGACATAGGTGGAACGGTATTAGGCCATCTTTGTCTTCTTGCTAACCTCTCTTTTCCCGAGGAATCCTCGATTTATGGCCTGAAAAAGTCTCCCAGTTGCCCCCCACCCTTCAGCAAAATATTCTTTTAAGGGTGACGATAATGCTAATACACTGATGCTGCATCTCATGGAAATAGAAGAAGTAAAAAATCGTAGAAAAGTTTAGGAATAAAAAAATTAAGAGAGAATCAATGAATGAGATTAAACGCAGACATAAAAAAATATTTTGACCATGTAGGAAGACATAACACCTTCCTGAAGACATTAATGGAAGGAAGAGTTGAAGGCAAACGTGTGAGAGGAAAACAGCGCTATAAGTAGAACGATAGCATCAAGAGATGGACAGTAAAGAGTCTGTGGCCATTACAGTGTTAATCCACAAAGGAAAGTTGGTGCTTCTATTCCAGGAAGTCTCACAAGGGATTTATAGAATGGCAAATGTAACAGAGTCCTCTAAAGTTATAAACTTTGTATTCTACCGCCCCTTCTGTGAGAAATGTATGTTCTGACTCGTATTTGATAAGCCCCCAGCTGAAGGTGATTAAGCAAAATATTAATTGTATGTTTAGCAATGTATATTGCACATGTATTTTCTTTAATCAGTCATACAGGTGCAGCCATCAAATTAACTTAATCAATCGATAGACTCCATCTATGGACTTATTTTTACATAGATAACAAGAGACTTTTTTAAAAAAATAAAATATTGGATTAAAATGGAAAAAGAAATTGAAAAAAAAAAACCAGTTAAATGGTGGCGTGTCCTCCATGGAAAATATTATGTCAGTCGATTTGAAAAAAATAAAGTCCGTATTCTGTGGCAGTATTTTTACGTAGCTAGCATTGTGGTGAGAGTTGAATTCTGGTTCAGTCACTGTTGGTTCCCAGTGAAATTTTGACTTTTCCCTCTCTTCAGGAGTCGAGTGGGTTTGTAGCATCACGTTTCTGGGGTGCCGGCGTAACTGGCCAGATTGTCTCTTGGAGTGTCCTCTAGACCCGTCTGTTATAGACGTGTCCAGCGTCGTATTCTGGCAAATGTTACCAAAAACTGAGAAAAATCAACACCTCTAGTAAATCTTCTGTCTCCTGATGTAAACATCAGGTGACCTCCGCTTCCCTCCATCATCTCATCTACCTCATAATGTTACACGATGCCATTGAGCATTTCATCTCAACCTATCAAGTCAGATGAAAAGTGTGTTAGGAGAGCGGAAGAAGGCAAACTTGTATGTATGTATGTACGAGTATGTATGTATGTGGTAACAGCCGTCATTATCGCTGTATGAATTTATGTAAATTTACTTTATGTAGATTCTCCTATATGCCATGTTGTATTTTATTATATCATGTCAGTACATATCAATGTATTTTCTGATATGTATGTATGTATGTTCGTATGCATGTATGTATGTATGTATGTATGTATGTATGTATGTATGTATGTATGTATGTATGTATGTATGTATGTATGTATGTATGTATGTGTGTGTGTGTGTATGTGTGTGTGTGTATGTGTGTGTGTGTGGTGTGTGTGTGTGTGTGTGTGTGTGTGTGTGTGTGTGTGTGTGTGTGTGTGCGTGCGTGCGTGCCAGTGCAGCTTGTTAACTTTGTGCGTGAATTCAACGTGAACGTGCGTGGGCGTGCACACTTGTGATTATCCGACATGATATGGTGTCAAGTGTGTGTGTGTGTGTGTGTGTTACTGTGTAAGGTACTTCTAGTGTGTGTGTGTGTGTTACTGCAAGGTACTTCTAGTAACTTTGGCCTGTCCTATGCTCGAATCCTTATTTCTAATAATATTCTTACTGTCCGTGATCTCCTCTCTTGACGACTGTAAAAAGTGCAGTGGGGGGGGGAGGGGGGGGGAATCTTTTTATTTTAAGGTATTAGAAGGAGAGCGGGTTAGTGTCAGCAGAACTTCATTGCCTCCGCTGGTCCACCATGTTGGTCTATCCAGTTGTCGAGCTTGAGTAAGAAAATTCTGGCACTAGTCAGTTTCGGACAGCCCCTATCTTATTTTTGAATTTTGTCTACTCCCATTTTTCTCTATAATTGCTACAGCAAGCGTTATTCTTGGATTTAGTATGTCACTCTTACGTTGCACATGTAAATTCCCTCCCTTCCTAGCGAGTTAGCGGTGAAGAATCATTTGTCTTTTCATGTCTTCTCTCATGCTGATCGGCACTTCTTTTAAGTCGTCCCTGGAACCTTTTGTTGCTGGTTGCGGCAAAATTCCTGGAGCCCTTTGACACTGAGCTAGCTCTATGCATCTTCTTCCTTGTAGATGGCGGCAGAGTTTCCCGAGTCTTTGACACAGGATGAGAGCTGGGCACATATGAGAAAGACGTTTTAATAACGATTGGGCATCCCCTGGGAAAATAACACCAAGCACCCTATTCCCTGTAATATCTATATGATGGTTTCTAAAGTACATGTTCAATTCATGCCTCGGTTGATAGTATTTTTTAACAGCGTATCAGGTAGCGACCTATGTAATTTTATTCCTGGCATGCGTGGCAGTGTTGTTCCTCTTTCGTAAAGTATGCCGTACCAAGTCGGAGAGCCACAATTTTCTGTTCAAGGGTATCTTTGGTTTTTCTTTGATTTGGCACGTCCTTGTTGGTTCTTTCAAAAGTTTGAATATATGCCTGCCTTTACTACTTTCCTTCCAAATTGTCTTCCATTCCTCGTTCACAGTTTGCTTCACTTGACTCTTAATCTCCGATTTTCCAATATGCTCTTATGTTTTTTTTGCGTATTCTTTCATGTTTAGCAGTCTGGTCTGCTAACTCGTTACAAGCTTTGCCTATGTGTGCTGGCGCCCACACTAGCATCAATCTTCAGCTTCAATTCACTAGTGATGTATTGATTGAAAGAACTTCTTCCTTGATATCTGGTCGGCTGCATTTGCGTTGCTGTTACATTGTTTGTAATGACGATAGTGAATCTGTAAATTTTGTAACTATCTCTGGCGGATTATCTGCAATTATTTCTAAACTTTTTAAAGTTGCTATCATTTTGGTTATAAAAATTGAAGCACCTTCAGTTACACTATAACTCTTTTTTAATTTTGCCATTGCGGTATTAATACACCTGCACCAAACTGCCCGCTGTCGCCCTTGGATCCATCAGTGTAAATAGTTAAACTTTGTTCTGTAAGTTGATTTATGAATTTTATTATTACCGTCTTGACTTCCTGATCGTGTGTGTATTTTATCTTTTCAGTAAGTGTGTAGTATATAATAGGTGCCTTTAGGTCCCAGGGGAGTATAGTATTTCTATATTTATTACTTTTACTCATTGTGTATGACAGTTCTACTTATTTATTAACCAATTCTAAGATTAATCTACTGTTAAAATGAAATAACTCCAAGGCTAATGAAACAAGATGGTGTCACAGAAACACCACGTGGACTGGTCGATCTCGCTGTAACACGTCTGATCGATCCACAATTCGGAAGTGGATGAGTAGGGGAATGTTCAAAACGTGCTAGGTTTTAACATAAAAACGTGCCCATGCAAAAATATAACCTCATGAGGTCCTTTTGGGCAAAACTAAATCACAATTAAGTTTGTCACATTTCAATTTTAAACCAACCACAAGTAAGGCGTCTGATTTTAGTAAACTCTCCCACTTCCATTCCCAATGAACGTTAGGGCGTGGCCTTATAAAGTAATGCCACTTACGTGCTACATTTACCCGAAACGTTATGTTATACGACCTTCCTTAATGATGAAATCTGATAATTCTTCTCCAAGGTTGCACTCTCTATTTATTACAAAAAGACATCTTCCTTATGATTGTCAAGAGAAATCATTACGTGGTATGTCCTGCCGTACTGTGCCAAGATTGTTATAATCGTTACAATCTTAAAGATGGGCCGTATTTTTTCATGTCGCCTCTCACGTTATCTCTTAGATGACTATCTGTTTTATAACTATCTGACTCATTCACCAGATGAGCGGAAGTACTTATGCAATCTTATGGGGTGATAGACGACTTAATACGACTATGGCTGTCGTCTTGACCAAACACATCAAGATGGCATTGTCTTACGCCTTCGCTAAGTACGGACGGGTCACAAAGAAAAGATAAACAGATCAGGAATGTGCCAAGCCTAAAACGTGTGGGTGTCGAGGTGTGTCAACCTGGGATACGATAATATCGATAGATGAAGGCGTAAAAGCTAGATAATTACCGCACATAAAAAGCAAATTTATGGCATTTGCGTTGTTGTCTCATTGTTTGTAATGACAATAGTGAATCTGTAAATGTGAAAAATTGTGACAGAAAAGTAATGACTGTCGTCACGTCAGTCAATAACAACACAATGAATAATATAAACACGGTAAGATTCAAATTAGAGACCTAGATACAGAAGTGAAAATGATGAGGAAAACATGGAAAGAACTGGAGCGGATGGCACGTGACAGGAGGACTTGGCATGTATTTGTTTAAGGCCTGTGCTCGTTGAGGAGCTAAAGGGTATTGAAGATTCAAATTATTGACTCAATCTGCAAGCATGGATAAAACAACGAATGAAGTTGAAAGTCGCAATTAAGGTGGAGTGGGTTCCATTCCCAGCGCCGGTAGGAAAATATAACAGAAAGTGGGCATTTGGGAGTAAAGATCCAAGTGGGCTCGCCCTTCTCAGAGTGTAAAGAAGATAAAGGGCCGAAACACGTGTCCGACGGGGTGGACCTTTCTAATTAGCAGATTGCCTCCTGTTAGAACGCTGTGTAATGAGTTTCCCATCAAATTCGTGAAAACAGTGAATTATTATTTTTATTATTATTTTTGTTAAGGACATACTTCAGCTTGCTATGTTATTTGTTTCCGCTTTAATTTTTGTCAAGCACCACAACTGAGAGGCACAACTTTTCATAAAATCGACAACCAACATCTCTCCTTGGATACTGATAAGAATATATCAACATTTACATACGTAGCAAATATATATATATATTTATGAAACTATTTTTTTTAAAGTAATCGTGTTCAATCTCGTGAAGTCTCGCGCACGAACAAACGATCACGTGACTCAGGGGTGCCATTGTACCCGGAAATGATTGACATACGTCACAAGGGGGACAACTGATGTATGCGAAATAAATGGGATTTTTCTCCCCTTGCCGTGGAATGAATTTATCCCCAGCCAACCCTTGCGGAATACAATTCAATTTCGCCTTAAAGATCTTTCCGATTATTTATAAAATAGTTTTCTGGCGCTCTCACAGATCGGGAAACAAGTTGGAGAGAGGGGCTGTGAGGCTGAGGCCGATGTGCCTCGTTGTAAAAACAGTTATGGCTCCTTGAAACAATTTTCCTGTCAACAGAAATTCAATTTACAATTTTATGAAAAAAATCATTTGGCCATGAAGACATATCCGCGTATTCCCATCAGCCTGACTTCTTGCACAAATCGCCTTTCTTTTTATTTTTCTTCTTCTATTCTCTTTTAATTTGGGTAGGGGTGCGCTTAATTCTTCATGAATTTATCTATATCCTTTATCATTTATACTCACTGGAACGAATTCTTTTTTTTTGCTGAGTATGTTTAATATTAACAGAAAATTACAAGGAAATTACATTTACTGTGGTTGAAAGGGTTGGTAAGGGAGCCGCGCTGGTGTAATGGCTTCGGCGTTGTACTGGCGACCAGGTGTTCATGGTTCAAACCCGGGCGTCGGCGTTTGAAGAAATGTTTACGGCCGGAAATTTGACTGAATAGCCTGAACGGCTCCTGTGATAAACCCTCTGTGGATGGGAAGGAGCGAAGCTCCTGACCGGGTTGGAAGGAAAGTCCTCAGGTTCCCCAGCCTCGCAATGACATGTCATTGGGCCGAAGGGCTGAAAGCCCAAGGGCCGCTGGTAAAAAAAAAAAAAAAAAAAAAAAAAAAAAAGGGTTGGTAATGGCGAAATAAGTGACAGTTTTACAATACAATTTACATTTGTAACCATTTTAAGTAGGCAGAATGGATAAAACCAGGACTGTATAACCAGATTGGTCATTGCGGACAAGTTGAAAAGGGTTCAATTCTCACTGCATGCCGATGAAGGTTGATACTTGAAAGTCTTGACCAAAGTGGGCCTGCATCTCCCTTCCAAGCGTTAACAAGGCGAGAAGGGCCGACATGTTTGTCTGATGGGGGAATCACTTCTGATGGGCGGAATTAAATCTGCTGCAGTGCAGTGTACAAAGTTTCGTATCACTTATTACAACATTCTCCCGCTCCAGGCTACTCAGGCTGTAAATCTGTGGCTGCTCTTGGGGTAGGGAAGGGAAAGACAGCAAGGAAGGGAACTGGTCCCACCACCTATTAAATTTAGACCTAGCATTGTGAAGTCTTTAACACTTCCCTCCCTTACGTCAGTATCTGTTTGAGACTACTTTAGCCTTACATTTGTAAGATGACCTGACCAAACTCGTTGTGTATTTTATTATGTGTGAATTATATTTAAGTTACATCCGAATTTACAATGCGAATTCTTAAAAAAAAACTTTTTCTCCACAATTAAAAACAAAATTCGACCTGGACTGACAGCGAGGCCCAAATTTGTACGACAAAGAACAGACCCACTGAAATCTAATTAGCAAACCTTGAAAGGTAATTAAGGACGATGTTTCCCATATTTATCATCATTATCTTTATCATCTTCATCAATACCTCTGAACTCTGTGCACTCCATAAGCCTTCCATAAATTCAGACTGTCCCAATGCCCTGTGTCATCTGATGAATGTCTCTCTTTTTCTTTATTCTTCGCCTTTCTGTATATAGTTCTCCTTTCTAAATGGTTTTTTTTTCCATTTAACCTGCACCTTTCTCATACTGGGGATTGCAGAACATCATACTGGGGATGCAGAACATCATACTGGGGATTGCAGAACAAGTAAAAGGTCAAGGTAGTCCTATATTAGATGCTGCCGTAGGGGAGTGAAGTGTTAGAGACTTCACCATACTAGGTCCAGCATCGAGTGGTGGGGTGACCAGTTCCACTCCTCGCTGCCTTTTCCTTCCCTATCTAAAAGTCAGGTACACATTTACAGCTGGTTAGACTGAAGCGTGTCGGTACCATGATTCGAACCAGGACCTTCCACAACAAGTACTGCTTACTAATGATATTAAAACATTTTTTTTCCTCAGCTTGTGTCCTGTCCATCGCCAGCGTCGTCATTTTATCTCCCGTTCCACTGGCACCTGTCTCCATCTTGTCATCAGTTCCATGTTGGATACCTTGTCATAGAAACCTCGAATCTACTGTCCTGGTGATGCAGGAGTACGCGACAATCAAAGAGTTGACAGACTAGCTAAAGAGCACCCATAGAAAGTGCACTGAATATGGATAAGGGAGAGATAATAAGGCCAAATAATGATCGTCTATTAGAGAATGACACTGCGATCCAAGAATCATCAAGGTTAAAATTGCTGAAATTCGGCATCAAACGATTACCAGAGGTTGACGTATGAGACGATGCATCCGGCGTATAAACAACTAATGCGCAAATGAAACAATCGACATATGCTGAGGTAGACTGATCACCTATATGTTTGCCCTGAATGCAATGATGTCGATTCTAATCAACAAGAACAATACCTTGTAATACCATTTCAATCCTTCCATTCTACAGAAGCACCCATTTATGAAAGCCTGAAACTTCTTAGCAGTTCTGTTTTTGGTTGTTGTTGTTTGTTTTCCAAAGTTTCTTAGCCATACAATAGGACTGACTTGTCATTTGAGTTGAAGATTCTGATTTTTATGTTGGCTTGATAACTTTTGATTTCTGAATGTTTCCCAAATTCAGTGAAAGCTCCTCTTTCGTTTCGTACGGGGCCTGAAAGGGAAGCGAAGAACAATAACACCGTAACCTACCAAGCATGTAGTAAAAGACTACTAATGTTGGTTGGGCACAGAGCAAGCTACCACATCCTGTTGAATCATTAAGGTAAAAAAAAAAATTAAGCATTTACAGACAAAAGCCCCACATTAGCACCCCCATAATGTAGAACTGTGTGTTACAGAAACCACTATTGCAAGAGAGCAAAATATATTCTTTCGTGCAGGCTTTTTTGCAACAAGACCAACTGTAAAAATGTTTACATGCTCTCATGATGGTGAAGAAATGAAAAGAGACGACCAGAAAAAAACAGAAGTTTCTCCTTTATACGAGATAATGGTACTACCTGTGTATTACGTCATAATTATCTCGCCGCCAGATTTGACCCAGGCTGTCAGAATTTAATTCACTCATGTACTTGTTCCCTCCTTATAGAGCCACTCCTGTAGCTGACCCCCTTGCGAGATGCCTGCACATAAGCATTCATGTACTCTTACAGCGATAGTTTCTGCAGATGTTTTTTTACATGCCAATCTCATGCACAACCTCATATTAGTCGCCTCTTAAAACATGCTTGAGGGAGTGTGACGGCAGCAATATGCAATCATTTAATTTTTTATGTCTATACTATGCTTCACTCTCCTACGTCAGTACGTTCCGATAATCATTTGTTGTGTACGGAGGTACATTCCTCTAAGATAAACACCCACCTGTTAGGGCTTGGCCGTCCTCGTATGTTTATGTTTTCTAATTATTAAAAGTCTGCTCAACCAGACGCCAACAGGGTCAACCTTTTATTCACCAGGCGTCTTCTTTACACAAGACCAGCAACCGCTAGATAAGAGCCCGACAAAAGCTACAAACAAAATGTGTTGTCGTGTTTAGTAGAGATGTCTGTGCAATAAAGCCTGTGTTTCATTTTGCAGGCACGCCTCGCAAAAAATCAGCAATCCTTATGTTTGTCTTGTTTAAGCCAATATGGACAAGTGGACATATGGCACAATGAGTTCTGGCGAGGTCTCTTATTCTAATAAGACGAAAATGTGGAAGAATTAGGACATAATTGCTTCTGGCGAGGTTAATAATTAGTTAAACTACCAACATATGAGGATGTAAAAATTTATTACTATGCATAGGTGAAACTATACTATATACTAAAATTAGATGCTGTACACAGTGATTGGTTTCAGCAAAAAAAAAAGCAGCGACATTAAATTTCTTTTGGGGGAATTTTTATGTATAACACACTTGTGGTTTTAAGTTTCCCCACTTATTTTCTAATCTCGTCACGGAGAATAAACGTGAGGAAGAGGGAGAGATAGGAAAAGGATTCCATTATACAACGTGCCAAAATAATTAAGAAGTGACATGTAAAATTAAAAGTATAAACCTTTTTCTATAATACTTATTGTGACCAAGTCCGAGGAAATCTTCCTCATGACTTAAAGTAGGAGTTGTAAAGTTGCAATTATTCTTAACTCACGTGAGAAGACTGCACCGAAGGATGAAGAAAAGGCTTTCGGAAACCGGTGAAAAAATGGCTGCATATCAATTCATAACGAAGAGGTAAGTGTGAAAAATGTAAATTTGTGTATTATAATGTATGTAATTACATGAATAGAAATTGCTTATAGATGTAAGTTGTCTATGAGGCAGGCAGCCTCATTATGTATAATAAACTGCCACATAAACCACCACTGCAAGAGCTGGTAACTGCTTTCTTCAAGTTTCCTAGCAAGAAACCAGTAGCAGAGGTAGCCCAATGCTCCATAGGGAACAGAAAATAGATGATAACATCATTGGATATGTATATATAAACACTTCTCTTTAATAATGATGTGTATATTGTACTATGATTCATTTGCACGCCTTTGCTCTCCGAACACACTTTCATCTGAATTGAGTGTCTGACATTTCATGCTCTCGGGCTTCGGAAAAATTCAGATGAAGATGAGATAGTGGAGGAAAGTGGAGGAAAGTGGTGGTCGTCTGATGCTTACAACAGGAGACGAAAGATTCGATTTTATATTTCTCTCAGTTCCTGGTATTAGTTAGTAGTATACAGCTCAGGACATAATTCATACAAGACGGGTCTGAAGGACACTCGAAGCGGTGACATTGTTGAGATTTACGCGAGAAACGAATGTGATCCAAACAGCCATTCGACTCCGGACTTGAGAAGATCCTACTATAGCCATTTTCCAATCTCACTTCATCTGGAAAATGTTCAGATACTATCTGTCAGTAACCTTTGCGCATCGCAATAGAAAACAAACACTGACAAAATATTGTAAATTCATTGATGACTCTTGGTTTTTTTATCTCTATTAAACAAGTAGTTTTGATCATTTGCATTCATTACTTGTGTGTCCTTGATTGATAATTACTTGACTATTTAGTGGTTGTATATAAATTAAGCCTTACATAATTAGCCTGATTAGTACTTTGACATATCATATCATACACAGCACAACTTCTATGAGATGTCTGAAATAGTTAAAATTAGAACTGATATTGTGCACACCGGACATAAATTGGGTCTGAGCGGTCAGGCACTCATATAGTATGTTTCCACGGAAATTGACAAGCATAATGACAGACAGAAAAAGTGACTGCAAACTCGAGCCGAAATAGAAGCAAAGAAACTAGGAGCTGAAGCTGACTCACAAAGAGATTCCAAGCTGAAAGAGAGGCTGGTAGACTAGAACTAGATGCTGAAAGAGAACATGAGCTGAAGATGAAGCATTTAGAGATCTAAGTCTGCAGCACAGTGAGTAGGAAGTGAAGCAAAGAATAATGCAGCAAGTGCCAGTGGAAGCAGCTCACCTCGCTCTGAAAACAACTCCAGCCAGGGTGCTACATGTAGATCTTTGAACTTCTACGTAGATGCATTCATAAAGAAAGTGGATCCTATAGAAGTTTATATAGATCGCTACGAACTACTTGTTTCTATGCTTGGAAAAAAGATAAATGGAGTTTGAAGTTGTTACAACGTCTGCGAGGTGGGGCATGCGATGTGCTTTTGAAGCTAACTTAGGAAGAACAGGATAATTTTCAAGCTCTAAAACCGTCAATCCTTACTTGTTATGAGTTGAATATGGAGGCTGCGGGAAATAAGTTCAGAAATTTCAAGAAAGAGACTGGAGAAACGTACAGCCAGTACACAGGAAGCATTTCTGCTGAAACGATGCAGTTTTTGGAACTTTCAAAAGGATTTCGAGGGGCTCAAGGAGATTTTCCTGAAGGAACAGCACAAGTCCCATGCCTCCAGAAATGACAAAGTTCTTGAATTAGAATGGCTCGGATCGTCGTGATAAGATGGTGAAATATGCCAAACGATTTCAAGCGGACCAAGCAGAGGTTCAAGGATCTCGTAGAAAACGAGGCGATTTTTCCTAGAAGCCTCAAATCCCATCTACAGTGGAAGCAAATGGACTTGCTCAGGACTATGGCTACAAAACAAAACCGAATGAAGAGAAAGGAACCTTCAGACACTTGATAGAAAACCCCCAACAAGTGATGATACCGTAAGTGATGCTAGCATAGTTGCTTAAACAACTACAATAGCAATAAGTGTCGTAAGAAGACCGTCCCCCCGTCCCCCCGTCATCACGCGAATGTTTACTCACGGAGACAACAGTTAGGAGGGAACTGACACCTAGTTAGAAAAGCCTCCAGCATTCGCCCCTTAATGAGACAGTTACCATTAACGACAAATGGGTAACGTACCACTGTGACACAGGTTTGGCCTAAAATGTGGTCATCTGTGCAACACTTGTTATCCCAGAAAATATCACCACCGAAACAGTGGATATTCAGGGGCCAACAAAGGGAGCAGTACCCAGGACGCTGCTCATAGCGAAGATCAGATTAAAATATCACTATGTGGAAGGGGAAAATCAAAGAGCAATACTTGATGATCCTATCTACTTCTTGATACGTGGAAACAACCGTCAAAACCTGTGGTCAAGCCTGCTGTCCAGACTTGGTCAGGTTCCAACGATTTAGATGGGGACACTGATAAATACTCATCCAGCAGAGATGAAGAAGGCCAAATCGAGGATTGCTCACTAAAACCTTGCTTTGGCAATCTGTCAAAAGCTCATAATCCCCTGGATAAGGGAGATTTCCATATGAAGAATGGACTTCTGTACAGGAAAGCTGGCAGAGGACTACAAGGACTGGTAGCTTGTGGTTCCGTCCACATATACCGACTAAGTCCTGAAAATAGGACATGTTATACTCTTTAGTAGCCATATGAGGATTAGCGCCACAATCCAAAGGACAGAATCAAGACAGAATTCAAGATAATTTTATAATGACCTCCATAGTCTTTCCACGTATTTTATTTTTTGTATGACGCACTACTTTGACTGACATGACCACGACCTCGTGGACTATTGTTTCTAAATGACGATTCTGATCAATTGTGGGATGTCATCATCGGAGGATCGTCTTGGCTGTAGACAACAGATACCTTGGTCTAGTCCATATGTTTGCAGGTTCCTTCCCGAGAGTCACAAAAAAGCTTCTGGTAAGAAACTTAACATACTGTAGTGTGTTAGTAACCAAGCACCTCTGCATCGCCTGGAAGTAGCATTGTGTCTACCTGTCCAGGGGAATTAAGTATCTTGGAAAGTCTACATATGATCAATGACGCAAGTGACTATATCGACAGGATCTAAAGGAGAAGTACACGCTCATTAAAGAAGCAAAATCCAGAAGTCACCAAATGGCAGACCTGATGAAAAAGACAATCACAAATTATTCAATTCCAATTTGTGAATTTTTTTGGGTATAAATATCTATCTGCAATTTTTACTAAGTTTCTATTTTAATAATAATTAAAGTGTACTGATATATTTTTTATAAATTACATTTGACCGATTTTGTTAAAATTGCAGTTACAGCTCTAAATTTTTGTTCGTGTGTGGAATTCAAACTTATTTAATTTAAATATCTATCTGCAATTTTTACTAAGTTTCTATTTTAATAATAATTAAAGTGTACTGATATATTTTTTATAAATTACATTTGACTGATTTTGTTAAAATTGCAGTTACAGCTCTAAATTTTTGTTCGTGTGTGGAATTCAAACTTATTTAATATTTCTAATCGGTGGGGATAATGAACGAGCTGCATTTCACGCCAACTATTAATAGAGACACGCTTAGAGCATAGGATAGGTCAATCGAGAAGATGACTTACTTCACAGCTTTCATCTACAGTTACCAACTAGAACTATACCGTTAACTACCTGACGTATCCTGTGTCATTCCTGCCACTAGTTCACCAGTTGTCTTCTCCATTTCTGGGAACTATATTTTTTCTATCTAACGTCTATCTCGCCATAGGCTCAGAGGCTGGACTAAAATTATCGCACTAATTTTCATACTCTTCAATGAAGAAAATAACAATTTTCTAAAAGCCCATATAACAATTTTTTTATATTATTTCTAAAGTAACTCATTTCCAGTTTTAACCTTATTTCAATTTTATTTCATAAATAAATAAACTGTTTGTATCTATGTAAAAATAAATCCTTCGTTGGAGTTGCTAACTAAGTTGAATGAAAGTAATGGATGCACCCATAAGACTCATCTTTTACTAAAATACTTATATACAGAGATAAATTTCTTTGCTAAATTACCTTCGTCTAGACTCTAGGGGCTCAATAAATACGAGTCAAGGTGTTACATCGTGACACAATTACTTATGATCAATGACGCAAGTGACTATAGCGACAGGATCTAAAGGAGAAGTACACGCTCATTAAAGAAGCAAAATCCAGAAGTCACCAAATGGCAGACCTGATGAAAAAGACAATCACAAATTATTCAATTCCAATTTGTGATTTTTTTTTTGGGTGTAAATATCTATGTGCAATTTTTACTAAGTTTCTATTTTAATAATAATTAAAGTGTACTGATATATTTTTTATAAATTACATTTACATATCACAGAAATGGGCTGGGTATGCTACGTTTACACCAAACCTAGTAAACTCAGTTGTTGTACTTGCCATCCTAAAATATATTTGTGAGCCACCGTGAAATAAGAGTATCCTCCTTCTATTTACATCACTATATTTGAAAACCTCATCATTTTACACCAACCGTCAGGCTATTTGTAACCTCTATGGCAGATCAAGGGAGACAACCCGCGACAAGGGGTAGTAGCCCTTTTCTTGTTGTGTCTTTCAGAGACCCCGCGAAATGCACGAGTTCTCTCAGAATTTACTAGAACAATATCTTTTACAACCCTCCCCCCTTTTGTTGTATTGACTTAAGTGCCAAGTCCACTGCTAAGAAGTGTGCAGTTAAATTTTATTTCATAACAACATTGTCGATATAATAACAATAAAAAGAAGTTATAGTTTCGACAGCAATAAATAAATAAATAATCCAAAATGCTGTTTTTATGTTGAGATTTAGTTTAAAGATAACTGAAAGGTAGGAGAGAAACATCACTTTTTTTTAGGGCAGCTGTGTGTGTTTTTTTTCTTGTTTAGTTAGTTTTTTTATTTTTAAATAGCAATATGGAAAGAGATGGGACTAGACTCAGGTGATCTTCATTTGCCTCTACTCATCCATCATCTTGGTTCAACCTAATTGTCGGTTATTATTAGGGTATTTAGTGTCATTTTTATTTTCAACTTTGTGATACATTCAAATATATAGTGTCATTTGCTATTGATTGCTGTTAGTGTTGGTAATTTAAGTTAAAATTTGTTTCCTGTTTACTTCTTGTAATACTTTCTTGCTTTTCAGGGTAACTGGGAGTATTCACAATATGATTTCAATATGTAAAGTAAATTTAGAGAAACAGCAAACAATGAAACATATCCTGCCCATTTGCTGTTCTCGCCATTCCTGAATGTCTGCGCTAGAGAGATGTGCTGTTCTCTCTAAAACTGAATGTCTGGGATAGAGAGATTTGCTGTTCTCTTCAATACTGAATGTCTGCGCTAGAGAGATTTGCTGTTCTCTCCAATACTGAATATCTGGGCTAGAGAGAATTGCTGTTCTCTCCAATACTGAATGTCTGCGCTAGAGGGATGTGATGTTCTATCCAATACTGAATGTCTGGGCTAGATAGATTTGCTGTTGTCTCCAATACTGAATGTCTGCGCTAGAGAGATGTGATGTTGTGTCTCCAATACTGAATGTCTGGGCTAGAGAGATTTGCTGTTGTCTCCAATACTGAATGTCTGAGCAAGAGATATTTGCTGTTGTCTCCAATACAGAATGTCTGCGCTATTGAGTTTTGTTGTTTTCTCCAATACTGAATGTCTGAGCTGGAGAGATTTCCTGTTGTCTCCAATACTGAATATCTGAGCTTGAGATTTGCTGATGTCTCCAATACTGAATGTCTGGGCTAGAGAAATTTGCTGCTCTCTCAGATACTGAATATCTGAGATTGAGATTTGCTGTTGTCTCCAATACTGAATGTCTGGGCTAGAGAGATGTGATGTTGTCTCCAATACTGAATGTCTGAGCTAGAGAGATGTGATGTTGTCTCCAATACTGAACGTCTGAGCGAGAGAGGTTTGCTGTTGTCTCCAATACTGAATGTCTGAGCTAGAGAGATTTGCTGTTGTCTCCAATACTGATTGTCTGGGCTAGAGAGATGTGATGTTTTCTCCAATACTGAATGTCTGAGCTGGAGTGATTTGCTGTTGTCTCCAATACTGAATGTCTAGGTGTAACAATCCCAATTCAGTAGTGTACAGCAAACCAACAATCAGTGGTGTTAATGATGGGTGTTGTAAGTAGGTGAAGACTGGGCGTGTGATGGAAAATAAAGGTCAACTCGACCGACGCAGGGTTGTGTAAACATGGAGTGAGAGTGCAAGGTACGCGAATGATGGAATGTTCTGTAGAGTTGACAAATGGACTTGACACACACTCACTCAGCTGGAAGTCAATGACATAGACGACTGTGGACGTTTCTATGGTTTAATAAGGACGCACACTCGGACATCACGATTACAGTCACAGTACAGGTTGGCAAAATATCATCATATATTTGACAAATGGGTGGCAACATCAGCTGTATATTCATGTAGCATATAAATACAATGGGGCGATAGTAGGCAAGCACTCAATGTTCTGGTGGTCTATCGCCACATGCTTCCACTGACTAATCGCGTCAGTAAAGGTAAATACATCATCACAATGGTTCACTGTCAGAACCTTCTTTTGGCTAAGTTTCACAAGCCGTAAGTTTATCAAAACTTGATAGTACCAATGTTAGACCACAATAGTGGGTTTTCATAATATGTAGATCTCTGTACCATTGTCCGATAATAAGACCTTTTCTGTTCTCCGACAATGATCCGTTTACAATGACGGGAGTTCAAAATGGCTTTCCTCCTTGAGCTTCGCTCACCCAGGATGATAAATGATAATCAGAATTAATTCATAATTCGAGCATAAATGTTCTCATAGGGCTCCCATACATTCTGTTATCAACAAGGCTGCTTCATCAAGTAATCCAGTGCTGCTGGATTACACGTCATCTTCATCTGCATTCAAACAATTCTAATGTGCGATAATACATCTGCCATCTAGGCCTAGCCACAAAGTTCAGCAAAAGGGTCTGGTTTTACCTTGATTTAGGAATAAACACAATAGCGAATAACACACGCCATTCCTTGGCGTTAACAAAGAACATTATGAGAATCTCTGATCATACAATCATGCAGAGACACCATCTCCTTCCTAGAATCATTCACAGAGATCATTCTTCAACGTTTCTAAACGACCAGCCCAAAAACAGCCATGACATGACAGAAGTTCCTTTTAAAAAAAACACCCAGTCTGGGCATGCTCTAAAGTTAACTTTTAACTATATTCAAGAGGGACAACTACATATTTACTTTCATTCGAAGCAAAAAATAAGTATTCGCCTTTTGCCTAGAGTTCTAATCTTAGACCCAAAATATTATTAACAAATATTTTCAAATATACACAAGCATACAGACAAACAAATATCTTTCTATATATATCTCTCTATTCATTGCCAATACAAGAATCTGTGCGTAACACTAGGCTAGAGTGATTTGCTGTTGTCTCCAATACTGAATGTCTGAGCTAGAGAGATTTGCTGTTGTCTCCAATACTGAATGTCTGAGTGATAAGGGTGGAATTAGGATGCCGTCAAACTACCACCTCTATCGACACCAGGTATTACAATGCAAGATGTGGGTGTATCACAGCAACATTCAATACAGCAATAAACGGTAGACCGCATTACAATGATGAGTCAGATGCATGTTATATTTCAAAGTGCTGTAAATGTAGTCAGGTGAACAACTCCATCCTTTTCTATAACAGCCAGGAGATAACCAGATGTATGAGATCAGTTCACTCTCCTTAGTTTGACTTCAGCAAGACAGACACGTCTGCCGAAGTATAAATAATGTCCTCAAAGAATATCCTCTAGGATAAAAAGGTTTTCTTAAACCTAGTTTCATTTAACAATGTAGCAAGTAATTGGTCCTTGTGGTACATGCATCAACCGATGCAGTACAATGCAGCGACATGTGAGCTGGGAAAGAACATCTCGTGACGACGACTTTCGGAGACAGGCTATGAATCGAAATCGCTCACGACCCAAAATCGATAGAGTTAATGAAAAAGTCAATTTACCTTGCTTTCATGAAATACACAGAAATATCACGCCTCCCGACAGTGGAAAACACTAGAGGTATTATCTCGAATAAACGAAATATCCATAAGAGGACTCTCACATTCCTGACAGAACAAAAAAATAGCGGAGATCCCCTCTTCAACGAGGCATCTCTTTCGCCATTCCAAATCGCTCACTCCACTAGTGGTGGGCGGAAACCGATCGACGAAGAAGCAAGACAAGTCATGCGCAGTCCAGCGCAAAATGACCACAGCTCAAAAGTTAACTGCATTCGATACCAACGCGAGAAGACAAATGCTTACCGAGAAAAGTGACTATAAATTACAAGCAGTTGTTGCCCTTGCGTTATAAAACAGATATTGAAATAAAACAATGTTGCGAGAATTTATCACGCAACATATCACCACCTCCTCCCGATAAAAAAAAAATGTGGAACATATTTTTTTTTCAATATCAAAGAGCAAGCGATAAGCGGCTCAAAACGCACGAATTATGCGCTGATAATTAATTAAATTGCCAAACAATAGGCTAATTATAGAGTGTCTGGTGAGGATATACCTCAACAGAAAAATAAATATGTCTCAAAAAATATTCACATCGGGGAGGTGTCACCAACACACTTCACGTTAGCATGTAAACACAATATACGTATGCAAGTTACTATAATCATCATTAAACAGCATACTCTAATATTGTCTTTAAAAATGGATGTACAAATCTGATAGGAAAATTTAAATAGTACATTCTTTGACATGTAATGACATAAGTACATAGTAAAGTTAAACTACATGACGATCCAGGACATATGCTCTGGTATTCCGAGGGTAAGTACACTATCTAGAACTCGTCATGCTTGATACTAGTAAGGTAAGTCCTCAGCTCAACAATGACATTCTGAGAAAGTACAAGCAATATAATGCTAATTAATAACTAATATGCTTCATAAGGTACAAGACATTATTAATAATTGTGGCTGTTTAGTAAACTAACGGCCCTTATATTAACTACTCAGTCCTCCTCTATCATCTTAAAAAACGAACAGAAGAAGATGACAACAAAAGCACGATAGTGTGTACATATAAAGTAAGTTACAGATGTGCTAATCTATTGTAGGTAAATAATAGGAGTGTTTATGACTCGGTACTATATAGGATTATAGGACAGAAGTAGTCAGTTGGAGTCTTGTGGGCATCTAGAGCAAAAATGTTTCAGCCATACACATATATCCGGCACCACGGATTAGCCTCAGAACGTGATGTTGGAAGTGAAAGGGTTGACGAGGCTTTATAGCATTATCGAGTGGATCTCGCGAAACTCCTTCCAAATTCTTAGTATGAATTGCTGTAAGAAGCTTTACTGATCAGTAGTCCTAGAATGAAATTGTGCGCCCAGGAGGAATCTTGTAGCTTTTAAGAATTGGACCAAACCATCGCTAACAAACTCACGGATCTAAAACCGAGAAGTTTCCTCTCTGCCGCAATTTTAAGTTTTCCTAGAAATGTACATAACAGGATTGCTGAGTATTAGGCATATTCTTGGCATCAGTGCCCTGCTCCATTCCCTAAGTGGAAATGGAAGCATCACTCCGAAGAACCAAACGTCCTGAATCTAAGAGTAGGTAATCTTAAGATGGGAGGAGAAGAAAATATATTCTTGATTTGGTCTAGTGAAGATTGGCATTCTTCAGACCAACGGACCAGATTCGGCGAACCTCTCTTCAACAATGTTGATGGAGATGCCATGATCGAAGATAATCTTGGAATAAACCTCCCATAACATTGAATTAAACCTAAGAGACTCCTAACTTGTTTCTTCGTTTTAGGAACAGAAGATGTTCAGTATTATTGGAAGTATATGTGGTCTTCTGTCTTCTAAGAGACCATGACCAGCCACGATGGAACCCAGGAAAAAGATTTCACCAAATACAACAAAAGCATTAGAAGGTTTTGCTGTCAAATTATTCTCACGTAGAGTGGACAGTAAGTCATATAACCCTAAATAGTGATCTTCCCAGGTATCACTGAAGAGACAGATGTCATCTAAGTATGCGATGACATCCGAACGATGTGACAGGAATTCGATCGCATCATGCGAAACGGAATGTGGCAGGGGCGTTACATGAGACCCAAAGGCATAACATTCCATTGAAATAGACCCTTTAGGTGATAGCAAGCTAGGTATAGCAGTAAAGAGGTTATTGGAAGCTCTGCTAAAGGCAATTGCCAATATCCATGTAGACAAGTCAACGGTTTAGTGAAGAAATCTTAGAAAATAGAAAGTCTTACTTCAGTAGATCTTTCTTAACAAAGGCATCGGTTCCAGCCGTTCGAACTTTGGGACCTGATTCAAATGTTGCGATAATCAACGCAAAATTAGGTAAGTGTTTATCCTTCTTCCGGACAAATAACCATGGAAGAAGAATTTGGTGAAGTCGGATGGTTTCATTTTTATTTAATTGAATCATTTTCATCCAATTCCTTTTCCCCTTGAATGCGACCTGAAAGTAGTATAGGAAATAGGATACGGGCCTAACCCTTATATTGGATTATTGTCGGTAAGAATTATGATCATGGTCTAAGACATCAGTGTGGTCCAGGAATTGGTCAGTGTGAACAACCTGAAATGTTTGGTAACATCGACGAGAACTTGTAGGATTGATTTCGTCCACCAGAAAGATTAGGAAGAGAGAACCAGAAACGTATTTCCAAGATCCGTGGAATGTTTATAATGGAACCACTGGAAGGGGAAAGGTTGACATCAGAGAAGGTTAGCATTTCTCTCAATCCCTGAATGACAGGCAGTGGATGAATAAATGGACCGTGAGTGCAGGAGCATCCATCCGTTGCCCTGGAAAATAGGCAGCAAATAGGTCCCGGACGTTCGTGAAAATTCCGAAAGCAATGTTTATGTGGAAAGTTTTTTATGGCTTTCCATCAATATCGACCACATAGTCAACATCGGTAAAAATCCGAGAGGACTATTGCATTACGGACCTTTCCATGCAATAAGAAGTTCTATATTCCCTACTGGGGGAGTAGAACGAAATTGCTTTGTCAACCTGGACAAAGTGTGTCGTAGGACATCTATTTCTTGTTTAGCAAACAGCCTTTGCCTTCTCCTATTTTGCCATTTCTGATGAAGGCAGTTTTTGCTAGCTTACATTGCCTCAATGGATCTTTTGTACTATGAGCAATGACATACTCATATGAAGGGATGGAGTTTCATCGCTTCAATATCAATCGGCAGTGAGGGAAGAGCGTGTAATTAAAGACATAGGGCCGCGTGGACGCGCGCCAAAGACAAGTTCGAAGGGAGAAAATCCTGTTGGTGTTCATTAGGGACTTCTCTATAGGCAAAGAGAGCCGCGGGTAAAACCCTGTCCCAATCTTGAGGATGATCTTTTCAGTTATCTTACCAAGCAAAGTCTTGAGCGTTCTATTCAGACGCTCAACTAACCCATTAGACATAGGATGGTAGATACTACTGAGAGATCGTTCAATATGTAAGGTAGACATTACCTGTGACATAGTGTCAGATATGAGTTGAGTGCCATGGTCTGACAATATTTCTCTGGGGAACCCCAAGCGAGAAAATATCAACCAAAGAGCATCTGCGATATCTGTAGTAGATATGCTCTTAAGAGGAATAGCCTCTGGCCAACGTGTGCACATATCGACACATGTAAGGATAAACTGATGTCCTCTGGCCGACTTGACCTTAAAAGGGCCAATAATATCTATGGCCATTTTATGAAACGGCCGAATAGGAATGTCAGCAGCCTGGATAGGCGCAGCATGTCGTGGTCCTCTAGATTTGACCTCCTGACATACCTTGCATGATCGGCAGTAAATACGAATGTCCTTATTGACAAAAGGCCAAAAGAAAGCCGCAAGGACTCTCGACTTCGTACGGGCAAAACCCATATGTCCAGTACATTGCGAGTCATGAGCATGTTGTAATATTTGGACTCTCATGCTCTTGGGAACAAGAATTTGCGAATGTGCCGACGTAGTCGAATCTTGTACCATACGTACAAGTACGCCGTTTTCTCATTGCAATCCAAGATTTTCTATTTGTATCCTGATTCGGATCACCTTTCTTCGCAAGAACGAAGAATTTTTTTAAAGAAGGATCTTCTTCTTGCAATTTTATGAAAGAGTCACGAGTAATTACTAAGTGACTATCTTGGCTATCAACTTCATTATCACTATTCAGTGAAGTTTCGGGTGTGTTTGTAGAGCTTGTGCTCTTGTAACTACTGCATTTGTAGCTTGCATGTTATTATCTTCCCAAGCAGCAATCTGCTGTGGGGTACACTCCCTAACTCCGTGAATACGACCAATAATAAGGTCCGCAATAGGATTAGGTAAGAGACAAGCATGCACATCTCCAGTAAAGAAAGGAGTGGCAATGCGAATTACAGCAGTAGGATATTTTTCTAGAGTGCCGCCAAATGTGACACATTTTAATAACCCTTCCTGTAGCACAAGATGGATCTACAAGCGATTGTCTAACACCAATAGTGGTGCATCCGGAATCGAAAAGTAGTGAGACCGGAGTATCATTAACAAGACCCTTATGTAGAATTAAAGAACCCCTCCCGTCATGCGCAACAGCAGCAGGAAGAGCGGGAAGTGGGTGACCACAACTCAAAGTAGTTATGGTACCCGTTTCGAATAAAGTACTGCATTGGGGGCATTTGTTTGCTCTTTCAAAGTCAAAAGCAGAACTAGTGACAGCGTCAAAGTTTTTACTATCAACAACATGATTACAGGCTCCCTCAGTTTCCTGTTGTACAGCATTAGCCTGCTGATATCTCTTTTTTTTTTTGTGTTGAGATCTACCCCGACTATTATTACCTCTGAAGTTATCAGAGTTATTATTATCTCTGCAGTTATTATTGTCTCTATTGTAATTGTTATACTGGTTCGAATTCCAGTTTCCACGATTACTATCATGTTCACATTGATGCGAACATCTATTTGTTTGGTTCTGAGGTCTTCGGCAGGAATAACCTCTATTACCATATCCTCTTTTGAAATGCTTATAATTATTAGGGTGATAGTAACGACCACTATCAGGTTGTCTCCAATTCTTCGAAGAAGAATCACCATGAAATTGGTTTCCATGATTTTGACAGAAATTACCGCTGCCCTTTCTATCAAAATTTGGTTGGGATCTACGAGCAAAGTTTTGACCATACGGAGCTGCCGAAGCAACTGGTAAACCTTCTTTCACCTTAGAGTTACCCATGGTTATGTGTGGGTGCGCAGTTACGTATTGGCAACAGAAATCTTCCATTTCTTTTATTGTTTTAGGTTTACGTTCATGAAGGAAAGCAAGGAACGACTCATTGACAGACGACATGACTTTGTCTCTAAGTATTAAGTCCATAAGTCCTTCATAAGTTTTTTCCGTCTTAGATAGTTCAACCCATCGTGAGAAAGTAATGCGTATTCTTGCAATAAACTCGGAGAATTCAACTCCATTTTCAGGTAACATGTTTTTAAATTGTAGACGATAGCCGTCTTCGTTAAGCTGATATTTCTTTAACAATGCGGCCCTGACAACCTCATAATTGTTCTTGTCAGGTTCATCCACCATATTTAATATACTTAGAGCTTTACCTGTCAGTATCCCTGATAACTGATAAACATATTTTGCTTTGTCTATTTTATGAGCTGTACATGCTTGTTCAAATCTGTCCAGATAGAACATTATGTCATCACTGGAAGGACTAAATGTTGGTAACTTAATCTTAAAAGTATCATTATTAGCCTTACCAGAAGATGAACCCTTGTTTGAATCATTACCATTACTCATGCTCGTCAATTTCAATTTCTCCAACTCTAAAGCTAAGAGTTTTTCTTCATGTTCCATTTTTGCTTTCCTCTCATCAGACTCTCTTTGTAACTTCCTTTCTTCAGCTTGAGCCTGCATTTGAAGTCTTTCATTTTCAGCTTCTTTTTCAAGTCTTTTATTTTCAGCTTCTTTTTCAAGTCTTTTATTCTCAGCCTCTAGCTGTAGCTTTCTTTCCTCAGCTTCTGATTCCCTTTTTTGTTTTTCCATTTCCATTTGGAATCTCTTTTCATCCACCTGCATCTGCAGTTTCTTTTGTTCAGCTTCCATATGCAGTTTCTTTTGTTCAGCTTCCATTGCTTTATCATATCGAGCAGTTGCAAATTCTTCTAACTTATCACCAGTCTTCCCAAGCAATTTACCCTGCTCAATAAAGTGCTCAAATGTAGACATGTTGTCTAACATATGAGTCCAAAACCTGAAATAATTAACTAATTTATTTCAAACCTAAGTGTAACAAGTATTAATTAAGCACTTGTATATTCACATCACATTATATTATCCCAGTCTCTGTGGGAAACAAGTCTCCAATCAAAGAACTTGTATATGAAATATCAGCACTCAAATCTTGATCATAAGTGCACTTCTCATTCAATAGTGCACGACACTATTCATCATTCATTTATCATCAGTATAGTAGTAACAGTGCATTAACATAGCCCATTAACTAATTACTATAACTGTAAACAATGACTATGTAAACACATGCAGAATGTAAACATTGAAAATGTAAACAATACAAACAATGTAAACAATAACAATGTAAACAATAACAAAGATCAGCAACAATACAAAAACTTTCGCAGAAGTCAACTAAAAATAAAGCAGAAATTAATGAAATATCACAAAAAATGTGACGATATCTGCGCTATAATTAAACAAAATACATGACACCACAGTGTATAAACAAAAATGTTGTATGAAACTAAATTATAGACAAGATGAGGCTAACAAATACAAACAAATCAAACAAAACTAAAGAATGCGAAATAATAACGACAACAATATTAAAACATGTCATCACAACTAACATAAATAGCAACAGAAGTCGCTTAGCAAATTCCAGTATCGGAAATTTGCAAACCCTACAGAAAACGCTCACAATAGACGACCTCTATGACGTGGCATAATCTAACGGAGACACCACCCAACCGAGAACCCGCTGAAATATAAACATATAAATATACAAATAACATATAGACATATAACATATAGAATGAGATGATACACAGAAGACTCAGCAGAAGTATAAGGGCACAGTTTACATACAAACAGGCCACTTAACTTATAGGCTTCCAATCGTAGAACAGCAGAAAAACGGATGTCAATCAACGTCCTAAAGAGCGAAGCTCCAACGATGATGGCACATCTGAACTGCTTCCACTGCTAACACGATGGTACAAGAGCTTCTGAAATACTGTGTGTTGAGTTGTTTCGGCACTTGACCTTCTAATCCAAAAGTAAGTTGATGGAAATCGGTACTTGGCCTTCTTCAGAAAACAACCCGTTTCAACCGGCACTTGACCTTCTCAAAAAACGACAGCACTGGAACCTTGACAGCAGCAACTTGCTTGACTTGCGTAAAAGATAACAGCAGTCCGAGATATCCGGCAACATGTAACAACGCCGGGTACTGTCAAATTCTTGTTTCCGTCAAAAAGTTGAAATTTTGACTTTTACCGGGCAACGCCGAGTACTTTAAAAATTTTGAAGATGTTGACTGTATTGAAGAATGTTAATTTCTTGAAGGATGCTGATGAATTCTTGTTGAAAATGAAGTGGGTAAGGGACCCCGTGTTTGCTGGTACCAGAATCAAACCAGCTTATGGCCACCAAATGATGCGTGATGCCATATGATGATGGATGGCATCCGAATGTCTGGTTTTGTGTAGTGTGTAGATGTGTTCAGTCAAAACAATGTTCATGCAACAATAACAGGGCAATCCACATAGGACGTCAGTAAACTCACGACGTATAAAGTCAATGAGTCTTGAAACAGCCGTTGACATTTTTCTTCATTATTTATTGTGGACGCCACAGTGACAAAATGGTTACGCAAATGTGTAGGCACATCAAACAGTCATTATCACAGCAACATTCAATACAGCAATAAACGGTAGACAGCATTACAATGATGAGTCAGATGCATGTTATATTTCAAAGTGCTGTAAATGTAGTCAGGTGAACAACTCCATCCTTTTCTATAACAGCCAGGAGATAACCAGATGTATGAGATCAGTTCACTCTCCTTAGTTTGACTTCAGCAAGACAGACACGTCTGCCGAAGTATAAATAATGTCCTCAAGAATATCCTCTAGATAATAAAGGTTTTCTAAACCTAGTTCATTTAACAAAGTAGCAAGTAATGGTCCTTGGTACATGCATCAACCGATGCAGTACAATGCAGCGACATGTGAGCTGGGAAAGAACATCTCGTGACGACGACTTTCGGAGACAGGCTATGAATCGAAATCGCTCACGACCCAAAATCGATAGAGTTAATGAAAAAGTCAATTTACCTTGCTTTCATGAAATACACAGAAATATCACGCCTCCCGACATGTGGGAAAAAACACTAGAGGTATTATCTCGACTAAACGAAATATCCATAAGAGGACTACACATCCCTGACAGAACAAAAAAAGCGGAGATCCCCTCTTCAACGAGGCATCTCTTTCGCCATTCCAAATCGCTCACTCCCACTAGTGGTGGGCGGAAACCGATCGACAAACAACAAGACAAGTCATGCGCAGTCCAGCGCAAAAATGACCACAGCTCAAAAGTTAACTGCATTCGATACCAACGCGAGAAGACAAATGCTTACCGAGAAAAGTGACTATAAATTACTAGTTCAGGTATAAAGATACCGGTGACTTAATCCTAGTCAAAGTACCTCTCCATTTTGAATCACACAGGCGAGCAAAAAGGCGACAAAATGACGAACCTCTAGATGATAGCCTAAAGTTCGATACAAGAGGAATTACCTTATTTCGGAAAATCAACCATGAACATATGCCTCCAGGCAGGCTTGAATAATACGGGGAAATAGTCTAGTTAGCTAACTAACTCACAAAGACAATGTATTTCCCTCAGAGAATCACAAGACGCAGTCGCGTCCGCTCGCTAATCAGTCCATTTCTCAACTGCCCGACCTGGGCGGAACAACAAACGACAACCAAGTCGAGACATGCGCAGAGTGACAATCTCTGAGTCGCTGTTCACAATAAGACGATTCTAAGAACATTCGAGATAAAAGTCTTACACAGTCGCGCCTTTTATGGACATGAACAGAAGCGTTAAGAAAGGTTTCAAACATCTACAACAGTTGACTGATACTACCAAATAAGGAGATATGGTCACGCTTCGTTCAAGACATTATAGACCGAACGTGTCTCTATACAAGAGGAGGTAAACTCATAAAAAATAGCAGTATCGATATATCGGATTCTGTCCCTTTGACCATAAAATATATATAACATGCATTTCAGTCAAATAATGATCATACATACGAAAAACGATCATACAAAGACTTTGGAAAAAAGTAATTATTTGTGCGTAACATTACCGCACCCTCCCGGGAAAAAAAAAATGAAACATTTTTTTTTTTTTAAATCCTGGAGCCGGAAAAATCTAGGCTCCTAACGCACGTATGATGCGCGGATATACCTAACAAAATAGCTCAACACTTGGAGCAAAACTGAGATCATATCCCAGGTCCTTAGAGAAAAATTTATCTAAGTATACGCGTATATATCCCAGGAAGGTGCCACCAACACAAACCACAATGCTGGCAACATCATAATAAAAGTCAAATTATTCTCATACCAATATATGAAATCAAATATATTATTATGATATCATACAATGTGTTGCAAATAGCGGTGTAATATATTAATATACCGCACTATTTTATTACATTATGTAATGCATCAGTAACTAATAAGTAATACATGTGTTGATCTTCGTTGACATAAAACATTCAATAGAAGAAGATGTGGACATCATCCGCTCCCAATCTAGGACAGGACTTGATATACTCAAAGTTCCACAATGGACACAATCTCGCATCTTCAATGATGTGCTGCGAAAATATCAATAACACAAATCTTAAAGACAACTGGTAAATCTCTCAATACAATCCTGAAAATAATTTATTTAAATGTGGCCGA
Source organism: Oreohelix idahoensis (assembly GCA_024509875.1). Lineage (NCBI taxonomy): Eukaryota > Metazoa > Mollusca > Gastropoda > Stylommatophora > Oreohelicidae > Oreohelix > Oreohelix idahoensis. Next base: position 278,030 of record JAMPIV010005591.1, on the reverse strand, counting down.
GTGATCTTTTGGCCCGTATATCACTAACTAAGCCTTCTTAGATAATTACATGGAACAATGTTATAAATTCCCCCTCAAAAAAGTGAGAAAAAAAAATCTACCAACATGTCATTATAACATTGGACTGTATATCAGGAAATATATATATGACAGAAGAATCATGTGGAATCGTGTGGGCATCTGGACAGAATGTCCGCCATTACATTATCCGAACCACGGATAGCTCGAACCGAGAAATGAAATGGTTGAAGAGCTATGGCATAACGAGTGGACCTCGAGCTCTTCAAGTTTTTGCTCTGAATAGCAGTAAGCGCTTTCTGGTCGGTTTCCACAATGAAATGTGCGCCTAGAAGAAATCTTTGTAACTTCAGAATAGACCATACCATAGCCAATAACTCACGGTCTAAAACCGAGTAATTCTTTTCTGCAGCATTTAATTTCCTAGAGATATACATCACCGGATGCAGAGTATCAGAATACTCCTGCATTAGTGCTGCCCCAATCCCAGTTGACGAGGCGTCACTTCGAAGAACAAAAGTCTTCTCAATAGTAGGTAACCTAAGAATAGGTGGAGATGAAAATAGGTCTTTAACCTGGTCCAATGAGGATTGACATTCTTTTGACCAGCGGATCAAATTAGGCGACCCTTTCTTCAATAAAGTAGAAAGCGGTGCCATAATGGAGGACAGATTCGGAATGAATCGTCCGTAGAATTGGATCAAACCTAATAGACTCCTTACTTGTTTCTTTGTCTTAGGGACCGAAATGTTAAGTATTTTTGAAACATTGTGGTCCTCTGTCTTTAAAAGACCATGACCAACACGATGACCTAGGAAAGAAATCTCACTAAATCCTATAAAGGCTTTAGAGGGTTTTGCAGTCAAGTTATACTCGCGAAGAGTAGACAGTAATTCGTATAAACCCAAATAGTGATCTTCCCAGGAATCACTGAATAGACAGATATCATCTAGATATGCTATGACATCTGTACGATATGCGAGAATTCGGCGCATCATGCGTACGAATGTAGCAGGGGCGTTCATAAGACCAAAAGGCATGAAATTCCATTGGAATAAACCCCTAGGTGTAGAAAAAGCTGTAAAAGGTTTGGCACGTTCAGTTAGCGGGACTTGCCAATAACCTTTAGACAAATCTAGTTTGGTAAAGAATCTAGAATTAGAAAGTTTATTGAGTAGCTCTTCTAATGAAGGCATAGGTTCAGCGTCGAACTTCGTAACTTGGTTCAATTTGCGATAATCTACGCAAATGCGAATGTTATTATCCTTCTTTCGAACAATAACCATAGACGAAGAGTATGCTGAAGTGGATGGTTCAATGATTTCCAAACGTATCATTTCATCCAATTCTTTCTCGACTTGAGACTGGAAATGGATAGGTATTGGATAGGGTCTGACTCTGATAGGATTATGATCAGTTAGCACAATGTCATGTTCAATGACATGTGTGTGTCCCGGGATGTCTGTAAGAACATCCTGAAATGTTTGCAACATCGAAGAAACTTGTCGATGTTCCTCAGCGGAAAGATTTGGAGAAACGGTCACGTTTTTCCAAGATTCCGTAGAATAAAGTGGGACCATAGAAAGAGGAAGATTGACATCAGAAAAAGTAGTTTCCTCATCCTGTATAACTGACAGCGATGAGTATTGACCATGAGGTACTTGAGAATTGTCCGTTGCCTGGAAAATAGGCTGCAAATAGTCCGGTCTTTCATGAAATTCCGTGAGCATATTTATGTGGAAAGTTTTATGCTTTCCATCAATATCGACAACATAGTCGACATCAGAAATTTTGGAGACTATTGCATATGGACCTTTCCATGCAATTAGAAGTCTGTTCTCCCTTGAAGGAAGTAGAACGAGAGCTTTGTCACCTGGACAAAGTTGTCGTAGACATCTATTCTTATTCGCAAACTGCCTTGCCTTTTCTTTAGCAAATTCGGAAGACGAAGTTGCTAGTCTGCATGCCTCAATGATTTTTTTCCTAAGAGCAATGACGTACTCATAAGAAGACTGAGTCTCATCGCTAATATTATCGGCAGTGATTAGATCGTGAAGTAAAGACATAGGGCCGCGCGGTTGCGCGCCAAAGACAAGTTCAAAAGGGGAAAACCCCGTATGTTCATTGGGGACCTCTCTATACGCAAAGAGAGCCGCGGGTAAGACCCTGTCCCAATCCTGAGGATGATCCTCAGTTATTTTACCCAGTAAAGTTTTTAGAGTCCTATTTAAACGTTCGACCAACCCATTAGACATTGGGTGATAGATACTGCTGAGAGACCTTTTTATATGTAGCATAGACATTACCTGTGACATAGTGTCTGATATCAGTTGAGTGCCATGGTCTGACAATATTTCTCCGGGAAAACCCAAGCGAGAAAATATCAGCCAAAGAGCGTCTGCGATATCAGCAGTTGAGATGCTCTTGAGAGGTATTGCCTCTGGCCAACGTGTGCACATATCGACACATGTAAGAATAAATTGATGCCCTCTAGCCGACTTAATTCTAAAAGGACCGATAATATCTATTGCCATTTTTTGAAAAGGGCGAATTGGAATGTCAGCAGCCTGAATAGGCGCAGCATGTCGTGGTCCTTTAGATTTGACCTCCTGACATACTTTGCAAGAGCGACAGTACATTCGTATGTCCTTGCTCACAAATGGCCAAAAGAAAGCCGCAAGAACTCTCGACTTTGTACGGGAAAAACCCATATGTCCAGCACATTGCGAGTCATGAGCATGTTGCAATATTTGCACCCTCATGCTCTTAGGCACAAGAATTTGTGAATGAGTGGATGTAGTCGAGTCTTGTACCATACGTACAAGTACGCCGTTCTTCATAGAAATCCAAGATTTTCTATTAGTATTTTGATTAGGATCACCTTTTTTTGCTAGAATGAAGAATTTTTGTAACGACGGATCTTCTTCTTGCAATTTGATAAATGAGTCACGTGTAATAGTCAAGTGACTATTTTGTTCATTTACTTCATCATTATTAGTTAATGAAGTTTGAGGTGGATCCAGAGCATGTGCTCTTGTGACCACCGTATTGGTAGCTTCAATGTTTTGCTCTTCCCAAACAGCAATCTGCTGTGGGGTACATTCCCTAACTCCGTGAATACGACCAATAATAAGGTCCGCAATAGGGTTTGGAAGTAGACACGCGTGGACCTCTCCCGTGAAGAAAGGAGTAGCAATATGTATTATGGCAGTAGGATATTTTTCCAACGTGCCACCAAATGTGACACATTTGATGACCTTTCCTGTAGCACAGAATGGATCTACAAGAGATTGCCTAACCCCGACAGTAGTACATCCAGAATCAAACAACACCGAGACTGGATTACTATTTACAAGCCCCTTATGTAATATAAGAGAACCTCTCCCATCATGAGCAACATTAGCAGGAAGAGCGGGCAAAGGATGACCACAGCTTAGAGTACTAATGGTTTTCGGATCAAATAAAGTACTGCATTGGATACATTTATTTGCCCTACCAAAGTCAAAAGATGAGCATCCGATAGCATTATGGTCTTTATCATTATTAACCTGTTTATCTGCTCCCTGAGATTCTTGTTGAACAGAGTTTGTCTGTTGATATCTTTTTCTCTTCTGTTGCGATCTACCGCGACCATTATTGCCTCTGCAATTATCATTAAAGTCCCTACTGTAATTTTTATCCTGGTTTGCGTTCCAGTTTCCATAACTGTCATTACCATCTCTATGCTGTTGAGAACCTCTATTATCTTGGTATTGAGGTCTCTGCAAAAAATATTTTCCTCTATACCGATTACCTTTATGAAAATTTCTAAAGTTACCGGGAATAGAATACCGTGTAATATTAGGTTGTCTCCAGTTCTGGGAAGAAGAATCTCCCTGAAATTGATTACCATGGTTCTGGGCATAATTACGGTTACTCTTTTTATTGAAATTTTGCTGGCTACCCTGAAATTTACGCATAAAATTCGGGCCATAAGGTGCTGCCGAAGCAACTGGCAGACCTTCTTTTACCTTAGAGTTGCTAATGGTTATGTGAGGATGTGCAGTAACATACTGGCTACAGTATTCTTCCATTTCTTTTATATTTTTAGGCTTACGCTCATGAAGAAAAGAAAGAAAAGCTTCATTAACAGAAGACATAACCTTGTCTCTAAGAAGTAAGTCCATGAGGGCTTCAAATGTACTTTCTGTCTTAGAAAGCTCAACCCATCGTAAAAAAGTAAGACGTATGCCTGAGATGAATTCTGAGAATTCAACTCCAGTTTCTGGTAACATGTTTTTAAATTTTAGACGATATCCGTCTTCGTTAAGTTGGTACTTCTTTAACAATGCCGCCCTGACAACCTCATAGTTGTTCTTGTCAGGCACATCTACCATACCCAACAAAGTCAAAGCATCACCTCTAAGTATCTTGGACAGATGATAAACATATAATGTTTTATCTATATTATGCACCTTACATGCACTTTCAAATCTATCTAGATAAAATGTTATATCATCAATTGAAGCATTGAATGCTGGTAAATTAAGCTTGAAATCAACAGCATTAGACTTATTAGCAGATGATACCTTATTAGCATCATTAGCATTACTAGATAATTTCAACTTTTCTAACTCCAAAGCTAAGAGTTTTTCTTCATGTTCCATTTTTGCTTTTCTCTCATCAGACTCTCTTTGTAACCTTCTTTCTTCAGCCTCAGCCTGTTTTTCTAATCTTTTATTTTCAGCCTCTATTTCAAGTCTCTTATTTTCAGCTTCTTTTTCAAGTCTCTTATTTTCAGCTTCTTTTTCAAGTCTCTTATTTTCAAGCTCAGCCTGAAGTCTCTTCTCCTGAGATTCTGCTTCTCTTTTTTGTTTTTCCATTTCCATTTGTAATCTCTTTTCATCTACCTGCATCTGCAGTTTTAAATTTTCAGCATCTATTCTCTTTTGTTCAGTTAGTTCTTTCATTTTCTTTTCCTCCGACTTCAATGCCTTGGCATATTGAACAGTCGCAAATTCTTCTAATTTATCACCTGTCTTCCCAAGGGCTTTACCCTGCTCAATAAAGTACTCAAATGTAGACATGATGTCTAAAATGTGAGTACAGAACCTGAAATAATTAATTATCTTATTTCAATCTTAATAGCAACAAGACTTAATAAAGTGCTTGTATAATTACTATGTTCACTCCAATCTCTGTGGGAAACAAGACTTGACACCAATTTGTATTATCAGTTGTACAATAATATCACAAGTCACCTCTTAATTATCAGTGCACTACCCAAATCAGTGCATAACCATCAGTTATTTATCATAACTGCACTACAATAGTGCATAAGGAAAAAACCACCAGCTAGTTATGATAAGTGCACTATAGATCAATAGTGCATGAGCATATATGTAACAATAGTGAAAGCTAACTATGCAAGAACTATGCAAACAATAACAAGACAATGTAAACAATAACAAAGTACCAACAATGTAAACAAAACAAAGATCAAAGTCAATGTAAACAATAACAAAGATCAAACAATATGAAAACATTCGCATAAGTCAAATAAATAAACAGCGAAACTAAAAAGAATATGATGACAGAATGCGAAGATATGACAAACAAATGACGCTACAGTATATACACAAAAATTTACGTGAAGAACTGAATAATAGAAAAGAGGAGACCTACAAATACAAACAATTGAAATCGAAACTAAAAAACAGAAAGAAAGAGAGAAACAAAAAAAATATACAAAAAACGAAAATAAAGCACAACTCGTCACAACTAAACAGATATAGCAACGATTGTCGCTAGCTAATTTCACAATAGGAAATTCGCACAGTCCCTAACGAAAACGCTAACAGTAGAACCTCTGTGACGTGGTATCATCTACTGAAAGACACCGCCCAACCGAGAAAACCCGCAGAAATATAAACATATAAATACAAATCCAAATAACATATAACATGTAAACATATAAAGAGTGCGAAAAATGAGATAGACAGAAGGCTCAGTTAGAACATAAGGGCACAGTTCACAAACAAAACAGGCCACTTAACTTCTATGTATCCACAACGTCAGCACAGGTCAGAACAGGATGTGATCAGCATTCTTAGGACAATGATCCAACGTTGATCCATATCTGCTCTCGTAAACTGCCATGACGAAGGAAATGAGCTTCTAACAGGAAACAGCTTCTGACAGGAAACAGCTTCTGAACTTGACCTTCTGAATCTGCAACAGTAATTCTGAGACCGGAACAGTTGTTACGGCACTTGTCCTTCTTCTCAACAGATCAGGAAATGCATTCGCTCGGTACTTGTCCTTCTATTTGTAGACAAACTTCAATACCGCCGAGCAGCGCCGGGTAGTTTCAAAATATCAACAACTGTCAGTACTGCTGCGTCTTTCAAAAAATTTCATCAAAGGTGATGAATAGCAACTGCAATGTTGTCTTGTAGTCTGCTGATGATGTCTGGGTTTGTTGACCCCCTTGAGAGTTGGTACCAGAATAAACCAACTATTGGCCACCATGAATTGATAAGGGTGGAATTAGGATGCCGTCAAACTACCACCTCTATCGACACCAGGTATTACAATGCAAGATGTGGGTGTCTTATCTGGTTTAGATTGTTGCTGTGTGTGTTGCAGTAGAACAGTTCACAGGGTACACCACAGGCAACATGACGTGTAGAGTCATAAAATGGTAACTTCGCTTTAGGTTTATACCATTTATTGCACGCCACAAAACAGTCATGATACTTATGTTATCATCAGCATAGTATAACGAATGCAGCATTCAAACTCATGTTAACTGACAGTCATGTAGAAGTCAATACTCAATAGTTGTATGGAAAACAAATATCATAGCGAAGCTTGATAAATAATACATATAACTTCTGCAACCGTGGTCCGCTGCAGATCCTTAATGTTCATAGACAATAATAATTATTCCTTCCTGATGCTAGCAGATCAGATGTATACAATACGTCCGTTTACTGTCTACACGTGAGTAGCATACATGGATTACAGGTCAGCTCGACCTTTATAACCTTCCTAAGTCTAACCATCTGACTTGGACGTGATCTCTGATATAACGAATCCTGGAACACAGACAATAGTCTTGTTGGTCTAGAGCGACCCATAGATATATAACTAGTTCAGGTATAAAGATACCGGTGACTTAATCCTAGTCAAAGTACCTCTCCATTTTGAATCACACAGGCGAGCAAAAAGGCGACAAAATGACGAACCTCTAGATGATAGCCTAAAGTTCGATACAAGAGGAATTACCTTATTTCGGAAAATCAACCATGAACATATGCCTCCAGGCAGGCTTGAATAATACGGGGAAATAGTCTAGTTAGCTAACTAACTCACAAAGACAATGTATTTCCCTCAGAGAATCACAAGACGCAGTCGCGTCCGCTCGCTAATCAGTCCATTTCTCAACTGCCCGACCTGGGCGGAACAACAAACGACAACCAAGTCGAGACATGCGCAGAGTGACAATCTCTGAGTCGCTGTTCACAATAAGACGATTCTAAGAACATTCGAGATAAAAGTCTTACACAGTCGCGCCTTTTATGGACATGAACAGAAGCGTTAAGAAAGGTTTCAAACATCTACAACAGTTGACTGATACTACCAAATAAGGAGATATGGTCACGCTTCGTTCAAGACATTATAGACCGAACGTGTCTCTATACAAGAGGAGGTAAACTCATAAAAAATAGCAGTATCGATATATCGGATTCTGTCCCTTTGACCATAAAATATATATAACATGCATTTCAGTCAAATAATGATCATACATACGAAAAACGATCATACAAAGACTTTGGAAAAAAGTAATTATTTGTGCGTAACACTGAGCTAGAGAGGTTTGTTGTTGTCTCCAATACTGAATGTCTGAGCTAGAGAGATGTGATGTTGTCTCCAATACTAAATGTTTGGGCTAGAGAGATGTGATGCTATCTCCAATACTGATTGTCTGTGCTAGAGAGATTTGCTGTTGTCTCCAATACTGAATGTCTGAGCTAGAGAGATTTGCTGTTGTCTCCAATACTGAATGTCTGGGCTAGAGAGATATGATGTTGTCTCCAATACTGAATGTCTGGGCTAGAGAGATGTGATGTCTCCAATACTGAATGTCTGCGCTAGAGAGATGAGATGCTGTCTCCAATACTGAATGTCTGAGCTAGAGAGATGTGCCGATCATCACCTCTATTATCTAAAATGTGAAAAACTAAAGTTAGTCCCATAGCATACCATGCCGTAGGGGAGTAAAATGTTAGAGATCTGACAGTACTAAAGTTCACCTTCCTGAGGTGCGCTGACAAGTTCATTACCTCACTGCCATTGCCTTCCCGAGCTAAATAGCAGAGTCAGTTATACTGGAGCGTGGAGCGGTCTGATGTAACGTCTGCTGATCTAGTTTCTTACGTTATTTAATGATGATCTAAACTCTTGTTTATTTATATATGATCAATCTGATTTTCTATCATATGGTCTGGTTCTTTTAGCAGGAAACATGATTACTACTATAGCAAGTTGATTTGAAGGTCATATGTTGATGAATATACAGTACAGCGTCGATTATCCGAACTAATTGGGACCATGGTTTATCCGGTTAATCAAATAGTTGGGATAATCAAACATACATGGAAATATCCAGTTTATACGAAACAGAGTGTGTTAGGCCTGCAATTAAATTATTGTACGTAAGGTGTTACTCCCGCATTTTGAAATTTGAAGTATTATATAAAAAATGATTGATTTAGCAAATGGTTTATAAATTAAAAAAAAAATTGTTTTGAAGAATAAAATGTATATTTTATTTATTTAGAACTTACATAATTGGTTTACATGGTTATACTGTAATTTTTTTATTTTTATATTGGCAGCAGTGGTTCTGACAACTGACGGTTCTGATAATTGACGATTCTGATAATTGACGGTTCTGATAATTGACGGATCGGATAATCGACTCTCTACTCAGTATACGTTTGACTCAAATGTTGAAGACCATTTTTTGTTATCATGAATGTATCTTATAGCATTAAATATGTCTACCCAGCCCCATATAAATATTTTGTTGTACAAATTTATCATTTTAATTAAGTGAGTCGCGATATTTGGTTGGTGCCCCCACCCTCTTTATAAATCTAAAACATGCCCCGCGGTGCAGAAAAGGTTAAGGATCCTTGTTCTACTGTATCTACATCTTCGTCCAGTGCCTTAGCAGGAGGCTTGATGTGTTGAAGATCTGTGCACCAAGTGAAACGGTATAGTAATGGATGAATGAATATGTTGACGTCACAAGTCATGCTTACATCACAATATTACAAAATGTCCCTTAAAAGTGCATTAATTCATTCATTACATTTCGGCGCCCTTTGGTCTTGACCAAATACACCCCACGTCTGCCTGTCCTGCGCCCTTCGTTAAAGTCTTTCCATGTCTTCTGTTACCCTGTCAAGTCCATCTCCAGTTCTCTTCACCATGTCTATTTTCGTCTCCCTCCATTTCTCCTACACTTGAGATTCCAGAACAGAAAATACCTTGTAATACTATGAACATGCTTTTACCAATAATTCAATACCATAATACCCGCCGTAAGTACGTCGGTCGGTCAGCCACATTTTGCACACCGTCATTTGCGCACTTTTTATATTTTCAAGAGAGTACATCAACTTTCAACCACAGCTAAGGGGTGCAACTGTGATTGTAAGTTAGACAATAATTGTATTGTTTCCCTTATATGTACTCTCTCAAAAATAGAAAAGTGCGCAAATGAAGGTGTGCATGAACAGTTTGATTATGGAAAGTCAAGATATTAAAAAGATGCACGAACAATTACGAGACATGTTGTCATAAAAGAAATGTTAGTTATTTAGTCAATTTATGGTCCATTAGATCAGTATCACTTCTCCACATGTCATTTAGGTAAGGTTACTCCATGTCTTCATATATAATACATCCTTATAATTTTCACTAAAAATATCTAATGACGGTCGCCTACAATGAAATGACCACAGGAGGAATAGTATCGTCTGTAATACACTATAATTAAAAACCTGTCAATTTTGACAGTTACTTATAATTCAAATTACACAAACAAATTAATGTTACACATAGTACCTCATATGCTCAGAGTATTGTTAGATTAGCAGTCTGTTTTGTATTGCGAGGGTTCTAACCCCATGATCATATCTCACATTACTAGTCTCTTACCGCGCCTCTGAGGCAGCGGAGGTTCTAATCCTCCTTCTCATAGATCGTGACAAACTTCAGAGTAAGGAGAGGTAATCCCATACTAGATACTGTTGTAAGGACAAGAGTGGTGGGAACTTAACTATACAAAGTCCAGCTTTAGAGTTGATGGTGACCAGTTCTCTTCCCGACTGTCTTTGCCTTCTCTGGCTCAAGAGCAGAGTCAGTTATCCATTTACAGCGTGGTAGATTGGAGCGTTACGCAACCCTATTTCGAACACGGAACACAGTACTTCTACTACCTTGAGAGGCAAGAGCTCTAGCCGTTCTGCTAACTGCACGCGCAAAGAGCGAAACCAATAATGTTATGCAGCAAGAAGACAGGGTGAAAAAATAAATGTCAGTTACAGAACAAGAACTCGGATTAGAAAGCGCGGAAAAATTTTCTCGATTACGCCCCATTTATAAGCTATGCAAATACGGTGAAGTGGTCAGACACCGCTCCGTTATTCCTTTTAATTAATTAAACCTGTTTGACATTTTAAAAGTTGGCTTCTTTCTTCTTCTTTTCTGTGATCGTTCCTTAAAGAGCATGGGCCATAACTGCAAGTGCACCTTGCAGGAAGCCTGCATTAAAGTATTGGTATGATCATGCACCGACAATTTATGTAGCTATTTGTTTGACATCACGACTTTGCCATCACCAGAGAACAATATTCTACTCTCTTTTTTTTCTCAGAGGTACCCGAGAACTGCATGGGGCACATCGTTTGTTATAGCTTTCAATCTTTGCAATTAGTTTATGCAAGGGCGGCTCTAGGGTTTTTGCCGCACTCGGTAAAGAGCTCGTTTGTAGCCCCCACCCTTCACAAACAGCTCATGTGCTCCCTATACATACATACATATATATATATATATTTTGTTGTTGTTTTTTTTTTTCCTTAACCAGCGGCACTTGGGCTTTCAGCCCTTCGGCCCTATGACATGTCATTGCGAGGCTGGGGAACCTGAGGACTTTCCTTCCAACCCGGTCAGGAGCTTCGCTCATTCCCATCCACAGAGGGTTTATCACAGGAGCCGTTCAGGCTATTCAGTCAAATTTCCGGCCGTAAACATTCCTTCAAACGCTGACGCCCGGGTTTGAACCATGAACACCTGGTCACCAGTACAACGCCGAAGCCATTACACCAGCGCGGCTCACACACATATATATATATATGAACTTTTCTAACGAGACCTTTGATATCATCTTGAACGGGGAAAAACTACAGAAAGTTGAAAGTTTCAATTATTTAGGCAGTAAAATGACTCAGGATGGTGACACAACAAGAGAAATCCATACTAGAATTGCTTTGGCAGCTAGCGCCTTCAATAGATTATCTAACATTTGGAAATTACGATCATTGAATATACATACCAAGCTTCGTCTGTTTAATTCAAATGTTATCTCAGTGTTAACATACGGCTGTGAGAGTTGGAAAAATACAAAATCATTGGAGAACAAGCTGAATACATTCGAGAACAAATGTCTTAGAAAACTCATGAACATCAGTTGGAAAGAATTCAAGACTAATCGACAAATAAGAAAAGACTCTAGGCAGAAATATGTCTCCGACTATATAAGGAAAAGACGATGGTCATATATCGGTCATGTCCTACGAATGCAAAACAACAGAATACCACTACAGGCGCTCACTTGGGTTCCTGAGGGTAAGCGGAAAAAAGGAAGACCAAAAGAAACACTCAGAAGAACAATCATAAGAGAAGGAAGAACGTTGGGCCTAAATAATGTGCAAGAGCTAAGAAGAGTGGCGTCACAACGAACAACCTGGAGAGCACTGGTTTCTGCCTTATGCGCCGTGTTTGGTGCTTAAAGAATTTATTATTATTATTATATATATATATATATATATATATATATATATATATATATATATATATATATATATATATATATATATATATATATATATATATATATATATATATAATCAACACTACACTTGAGTTGCCAAAGTTAATTTATTTTTTGAATGGCAATAGCGCTGTGATATAACCTGCAGACTTCAGTCTAAGCTGAAAGGTTCGTGCCTCGCCACAAGAAGGCAAACACCTCGACGAAATCCTCCCAAAATAATAAGAAACTAAAAAATAAAATAATACACACACTCATACACATGAGACATACATATAAATGTTATGATACAAATATATGTGTTGACGCTTAGCTACAATGTCGTAGAAGAGCGAAAGAAAATAAGATTTTTTTTTCGCTAGAACTACAACTTATTCATTTATTATTTTTTTTTAAATCCTCGATTTTGCACTCGATTCATTACATTGGGAAACACAAAAGGAGCAACCCAGAGGAATCTCTAACCCAAATGTTTACCAAGAGAAAACGCTTTGACGATTCGCGAAACACATGAAATAGAGGTAGTATAATGAAAATATAGATAATCATGTCCAGCCCTAGAATAAGGTTTCTATACCCAAATGTCAAGTGGGTCCTATTGTATGTCTCTTATCACCAAGAGAAAACGCTCACTGATGGTCGGTTTTCTATTTTGGTCCTTTTCTTCATTTACTGAATGGTTAATGTTATCTTTTCTTGGCTTGCGCTTCCCCAAGTTCATTTGTGAACAGGATTGGCCAAAGATATACCAGAAACATTTAACGTGTAAATTTAACTGAACATCAATACCCAGATATTTTTTTCAATTTTATCAGTCCACACGGGTTGTGCAGAAATAATAAAACTATCTGACTTTTGACAGTCGTATCAGCTGATTTATCTAGAAAGTTACTCTGTTTCAAAATCGGCGCTCACCATAGAATCAGCCGATAGGATTTACTATCACTTATAAATTGTAACAGTTTTTTAGCAACCAGATGTTTCCCAATACTGGAAGTAATATTTCTCTGTTTACTGTGAACACAAGATCTCGGATTCTACACTAGCTACTCGAAGTGACATTTGTCCATCCAGGAATACACCACCAAATTAGGCATCCACCTTATTATTTCTATTTGTCCAGAGTGGACTGGGGCCAATTTGGAAGATAAAAACCCTGGCAATTTTTATATTCAGGATAATTGTATTTCCAAGGGAATATCACCAAGAGTGGGTAAGGAGTGAGTGAGTGAGACAGAGAGAGTGAATATTTTTCTTTGTTACAGGAATGTAATCATCCTTGATTTTGCTTTAAAATTGTTTACTTTACTGAGTAGCATTTATTAGAAACTTCGTTTACCTTACTGTCTATTCTGTAACATAGTGCTAAACTTTGACCTTTGGGTTATTAACTTTTTGGGTTCTTTTTTCTCAAAAAGGAGGGAAAGATTGTCTTGTACTAAATTATAGTCGTATGGATAGGCTGGACTAGAGAAATTTACTCATTCCAGAGACAGATCTTCTCCTTAAACTATTCACTCGAAATCTATTTCTCACACCTTTATTTCTCACGTACTTATCACCATCCACTCTACTCAGGCAGGACCATAAATAACTTCCAGACCTATCTGATTACGACAGAAGGATTGAAATGGTTTGACAAGGTCACCCATGTGGAACTGATGACAAGAGCTGGACAAGTGCCCGTGGGACAAGCGATGAGATAGGACTGACATTGAGAAAACCTGTTGATAGCATAACAAGGCAGTCCTTCTTCTGGAATCTGCAGGTTAAGAGAGGCAGAGGTAGACCAAAACACATGGAGAAGGGAGCTGAAGACAGAAGTGAAAATGATGAGGAGAACGTGGAAAGAACCTGAGCTGATGGCACGTGACAGGAGGGCTTGTCACGTGTTTGTTAAAGGCCAATGCTCCTTGGGGAGCTAAAGGGTATTAATTACTTTACTTAATTTTGTCCCCTCCCCCCTCCCCTTCCCCAAATTATGCCACCCTAAGCGACTGCTTTCTTCGCCTATTGGTATAGCCGGCCCTAGGTCTGGATGCGTTTCTTTGCACGCATGTTTCCAGAATGCCTCAAACAGTACTTGTCGAAAACAAGATATAAATAGTAGTGTAAAGCCCTGACCTAAACAGAGACCAGCAGACGTACTTAAGAAGTTTCTTAAAAATTAGCCCAGCCGTGCATTTCACCCAGGTCATTAACTTCACCGTAACCGACTCCTTGGACACGACCTTGAAAATTCCTCGTGCCATGGTGTCGTCCAAGCAAAATTCGTTGTAAATTAACAACAAAACCTGGTTGCCCGTCTTCATGCTAGTTTTGACACACCCACTGACCCATTTCTCTGTCGAATATTAACCCTCTGGTGTCATTTGCTAACAGGACTGTGCTCTGTGTACTCAAGGTGTACCGGGGAGTTCGGAAACAAATGTAAACAGGTCTGGAAGGAGGTCAAAACAAGTGACCAAGCAGTGTAATAAATCATCTAGTGTTTTAACCAACGTAAAAAATGTTACAATTATAATATATTTTCGTCGTGTGAACAAAGCTGTATTTTCTAACAATAATAGTGCGTGATTTTTTTGAGTATTTATCGTGTAGGCAATAACCGCTTGTTTATGTAAGTACACTTTCTCATTCATTCATTGATTCACTCGTTCTTTCGTTCTTTCGCTCATTACTTCATTTATTTCATTATTCATTCATTCTAATAGTGTCAACTTTGCTATTCTAATACTGTCAACTTTGCTATTCTAATAGAGTGAACACTTATTCTTCTCCTGGTGAGATCACGACAGAGCTTGGAGCAACTACTGCAGCAGAAAAGCACATGCTCCTGCAACAGCGGTTTCCAGAGTAACTTGTTTGACATTATGAGATTGCCAGGCCCACACACAACCTCACACTAGTCGCCTGATACGACACGCCTGAGTAAGCACTAGGCATATTCTTTCTTTTTTTTCATCAGACCACCCCACTGATTACATTATATGTGTTTCTTACTTAGTCTTTCATTTTCTACTCTGGGGAGTAAAGGTTGTCAGAGAGCTCCATACTACCCTCCTGGCCTTGTTCCAATCTAGTACTCGGTCCTTCAGAAATTATCTAATAATGTCCTCCCGGCGAACGATGAGTCGTCCTGGAGGTCTGGATCCCTGGCATTTGGTTAGCCAAAATTTTGTCGAGGTAGCCGATCTTCTCCCATTCGGTAGACATGACCAAACCATCTTAGTTGGTACTGTTTTACTTAGGTCTGCAGGGCTGGTTGCGGACTATGTCTCTACGTAGTTACTTCAACCACCTTCCATTTCTGAGGTTTGGGGCTGGTTTTCATGGATTGTAGTCATTGCCCACGACTCGCACCTGTAAGTCAATACTGTTTTTTGCCATACATAATTCGTTCCCGGCGACAATTAATTTTTTTACATCTACTTTAATTTTTTTCCACTTTGTATATGTACTCTTCAGCTTCCTAAGGAACATAGGTCGTTAAAATTCATGCCAAGCCGTAGTGTCCTGCGCCATCCGTTTAAAATCTTTTCATGCCGTTTTATCCCTTTCGTATCTCTGTCTAGTTCTCTTCTCTGTGTGCTTTTCTGTAACCCTTGACCTCTTTTACCCGAGGGTTTCCAAACCAAGGACTGTCTTCTAATGCTATCAACAGATTTCCTCAGAGTGTTGTATCCAATGTCAGCAACATTTTCTCATCCCTTGTTCCACTGACACTTGTCTGGTCCTTGTCATCAGTTTCGCTTTGTCACACAAGTTCAATTTTAGACTACCCAAGCACTAGTTAATGTACGTCTGTAACGTCCTTATTGTTGTTTAATTATTATTTCCTCCCTAGTCCAATGTCAAAAGAAATATACACACAACACGATTTAATGCACACCGTCACACTTTGCTATTGTCGCGAGAGTACATATAAGGGGAAACAATACAATGTTATTGTCTAACTTTCAACCACAGTTGCACCCCCTTAGCTGTGCTCGAAATTTAATGCACTATCTCGAAAATAGAAAAAAGTGCGCAAATGACGGTGTGCAAAGTGTGACAGACCGACCGACCGAAGTACCTTACGGCGGGAATTATGGTATTGGATATGAAATATAACAAAACAGTTGAAGGGCAATAATAAAGCAAGGAAAATACAAAAACCGAAAAAATATAATGACAATTAATTCAACAATCAACGAAAATCAAATGCAGAAAATGGAATAACAAAACAACACGCCCTGATATGACACTATCGGCAAAAGATACGGAGAAGCGGTAAATACAATGGCGACAGGAATCACAAATAAACATGACGGCAAAAATGGACACAAATGGGACAGGAAACGAAACACCTCGTGTTTTATATACGGGTTAACGTGTAATGTTTTATATTCGGGTTAACGTGTAATGTTTTATATACGGGTTATAACAGGCGTTAACAGGCACACGCAAAAATGCACAAGACGTGACGAGACCCCACAGGTAAACTACACAGTTTCCTACACTTTCTATCATCATACAAAGCTTCCTTCCAACTTATATCGCTGTAATCCTCTTGCGCTATGGCCTTCAACTTTCCCTGTTATTACCGTCTTCAAGAAAGGGCTATGTCTCTTTATAAGTCAAAATATTTGATCTGTGTTATTTCATGTCTTTCGTTAACTACCATTTGGTTTCTTTAGTTCCGTGTCTGTCCGGTGGTCTCCGTGTCTTTCCGGTGGTCTATTATGAGACAAAGAAAGAATAGAACGACTTTTCCCTCAAGCATGTCGTACAAGGCGATTAATCTGAGGTTGTGCTTGTGGTTGATAACCTCATCATGTAAAACAAATTGCTGCAGAAACGGTAGCGTACTAAGGAGGAGGGGGTGTGATGGGGCGGAACGCTCCAGGTAACAGCCGGAAAAGAGATGGAAAGGGGGGGAGGTGCCGTCGGACATTATTATGACCATACCGTAAAGTTTAAAAATCAAAATACATATTCTGTGTGTTTATTTATGGGGGAGGGGGTGTCAAGGGTAGGATCCGCATCGAGTGCTAACTACTTTTTAAGTACACCCCTGTAAATCACGAATCACCAATCACCACTGCAAGAGTATGTGAATGCTTTGTGCAGGCTTTTTATAAGAGGATCAGCTGCGTTGGTGACCCCTTGCTCCATTGGGAACAAGACGGACAATGATAATGATGAACCTGTCTCTATATTAACGTGACTGAGTTTTTCTTAATTTTTGTTTTAATGGTTTAATTAGTGTTGTTCCTTGTCAACGTTCAGCTTGATAGCCTCCGCATACGTAGCTAGCATCTAAATTACCCGGTCATAAATAGGCACTTCGGCAGAATGGACGGTTTGAAATGGTGTAAAAAAGATCACTATTGTGGAACTGATGGAAATAACCAGACAAATTCAAGTGAAACAGGAGCTGAGAAGAAGGCGCTGTCGAAACATATTTAGAAAATAAATTGATAGCAGTGCACGGCAGTGCACATTCTGGGGTCTACAGAGTTAGAGAAAAGGATGAAGACCAAAACGTACGTGGAATAGACAATTGGAGACTGACGTGAAAAGAGATATATAAGATCTGAAACGGATGACACGAGACATGACTGCTTGGCATGTTTTTTGCTCAGGACCTACGGTGTACAGGGAACTAACGATATTAATGATTACCTTGATCTAAATTAAAGTTTCTCAACAATGAAACTCTAGTACCTGTCAAAGTATACTCATAGGTTCTTCAAAACGTTACGTCGTAAGCAGATAAACATGTTTCAGTAATGACGAAGATTTCTAAATATCCATGGAGGTATCCCAAGAATTTTAGGCAGTACCTGTCAACACACCTTAACTTCGTCAATAAACGTTGTCATGTTTTCTCACCTGTGACAAATATCAAAAGCAAATAACAGCTCGTCTGATGTCTTTCGTAGGCAGGGGTTCTTAATCTGTGTTGGGCCAAAGCCCCTTTGGTTGTCCGATGAACGCTAGGGACTCTGATTGTCCGGTGAAGACTGTGGACTCCCAATAAAGGCTACTGACCCTTTCTTAGAAAAATTGTTCACCTACACATTATTAAAATTATTGCATGCAAAAAGTATGTTTTATTATAAAAATCATCATTAATCTTACATATAGCCATGCTGAAATACAAAAAGTAAGTTTTATTATAAAAATCATCATTAATCGTACATATAGCCATGCTGAAATACAAAAAACAATCTGTAAATAGAATATTGCGACGAAATAAACGTCCTATTCTTTCCTCCTAATTTTCTTCCTACACTCCTCTTGGTCAGTACATATTCGATCATTCCTTTTTTTCATCCGGTCATTATTTTACTCTTCTTCAAACTACCGATGCTTATATTATCCTCGGGTAGGCACCATGTATTTACCAGCTTATCCATTTCTGACCTGCTTATCCTTTCTTTGTGGACCGTTGGCGTTTAGCATAGACGGGGAACAATGCCAACTTGACTTGTTTGCTCACGACGCTAACAGTAGACGTATTAAGTCGTCTACTACTACATTAGATCGTATATTACTTACGCTCATCTGGTGGATGAGTTTGATAGTGGTAGAACAGATGGTCATCTAAGAGATAACGTGAGGAGAGACACACAAAATTACGGCCCAACCTTAAGGACGTCTGTATTATAATAGTCTGGGAAAATTAGGCCCAGACATATCACGTAATGATTTCCTACAGATCTTTGAACAATTTTAGGAATGAACTCTTGTCATGATAAACAAGGATAGAACAAGAGAGTACAACCTTGGAGAAGAACTATCAGATTTAATAATTATGGCAAGTCGTACGACATAATGGGTAGGGTAAATGTAACACAAAAGTGGCATTTACGTTATATGGCCGTGCCATAACTTTCATGGTGAAAAACGGAATATGACTATATGTCGTTGCCCCGTGCAGTTCCCGAAGTTGTCTAATGAGACAAAGAAAGAATATGGACATTGCTACCTTAGGCATATTGTACAAGACGACTAATATCAAGTTGTGCATTATGCTACCAGCTTCATCATGTCAAATAGATTGCTACAGCAAGCACGGCTGCAAGAGCTTGGGAGTGATGGTGCAGGCTACCATTAAAGGTCCCCCCTGTAGTAGTGGCTCCATGCTCCGTACGAAGCGTAAAGGAAAATGATATGCCGTTACCGGCTGTGGTCCAGTACTGTTGTAGGCTCGTATCGGGCTCCATTCTTATAACATGGCCAAACCATTTAATGTTCTGTTTCACTATACTTCAAGCAGAGAATGTAGTTGCTCCAGTTTTTCTGGTGTCATCACGTCTCATATTGTCTCTCCTGTTAACACATTAAGGGCTTTCCTTATGACCTCGTCTAGCGGGATGAGACTTTACTCTCCTGTGGCCAGGTATGACACTCAAGGCTAAGTGTTGGTAAAAATAGACTACATTTATCAGCAGTCGGTGACATTTTTTTAAACTCAGTTGTACTGGCTTGTTGACATTCTGTAATTAATTTTTCTGTCAAAAAAAAAAAAAAAAAAAAAAACACACACACACACACGCACGCACGCACGCACGCACGCACGCACACGCACACACACACACACACGCACACACACACATATATATGTGTGTATATACAAGGGGATTGACATAAGTCTTGGGCCTGACCATGAAGGAGTCACAGGAGGAAGATGAAACTTGGCACATTTAAAGTTCATCATATTTGCACTGAATGTGTAAAGTGCGCGTTTGTTTCTTCAATGGGTTTTCCCGCTACGGTGCACGGCGCAATGTACCCTATTGACCGGATCTGCTGCTCCAAAGATTTGACAAACCAATGGAAAAGAAGGAGGCCAGAGCTGTGATAAAATTTCTGATGTTTCAGGGAAAAACACCTAAATTTTGTGGAGACCATGGTGACAGTAGATGAGACTTGGGTACACCATTATGAACCCGAATCCAAAATTGCCAGCATGCAATGGAAAACCATGGGCTCCCCAACACCTGTCAAGCCGAGGGCGCAGAAATCTGCAGGAAAAGTGATGCTGACTGTTTTTTGGGACGGCAAAGGTGTCCTTTCGAAACATTATCTGCCTCGTGGCAACACAGTTAATGGACAGTACTATGCAGATCTTCTCACAAAACTAAGAAAGGTTGTGACCAGGAAATGAGGGATAACGCGCACTCAAAATCTTCCTTTGCTTCAAGACAACGCGCCCTCTCACAAAGCACGGCTTGTGCAGCTAGCAGCCAACGATTTGAATATTGAAATTCTTCCACACCCACCATATTCTCCAGATTTGGCTCCGTAAGACTTTTTTAAATTCCCAAATCTTAAAAAAACAGCTAAAAGGAAATCATTTTGACAGCGATGAAGAGGTTATACTGGCATGTTAAGTTTGAAAAATAGGGTGTTCTACTCCCAAGGTCTTTTCGAGGTCAAGCAGAGATGGCAGAAGTGTGTCATTTCAAACGGTGGCTATATTGAAAAGGAATAAATACTATACAAAATTTCAGCTCTCTGTGACATGTCCTTCATGGTCAGGCCCAAGACTTATGTCAATCCCCTTGTATATACACACATATACAAACACATACGTACATATACTCTTCTTTGATATTTAGCCGCCGACTGTCAAATCAGTCAGTGGCCATCACGCCTAGTGGCGTACGTACATATACATTTAGAAGTAGTTCCCTTACAAATACATACTCTTGACATTAATTGTGATGTAAATAACAAAACATACTTGCTATGAATGTCTTATTCCCGTTGATTCGAGATGAAAATTTAAGATAGTATCTATCAGTGGCTTGGTAGAGATATATTAAAAATTAGTTTGACAGAATCAGAGAAGAGAACTGGTGAACTTTAGGTAGGGATGGCAAGGACAAGGCAGGTTGTTAACCACACAGTTCGTGCGATAGCTTAGACTAGAACTCTTAGGTAAGTTACTTTCCCGCTAAACCTATCCTGAGCTCCTAGGGTATTAATGTCAAATTGTAAATGTGGCTCGTATTATTCCCTACCAATTTAATTATTGCTATTCAACCACACAACAAAGAAATGTATACATGAAACGTTAAGAAATTCCATAGCTGTCGTTATAAAATTAAATTAATTTACTTTAATAAATCGAAGGTATAATAATAACAATATTAATAAATGCAGGAGATTATACAGTTGTCACAATAATACATAAATGTCATTTATTGTCACTCTATCACCAATGATGTGGATTGCTTCTCGGTTGTATTTTCTCATATAAGTTTACTCATCTGGTGAGATAGGTAGTTGACTCCTCACAGTCGAAACACCTGGACATCGAGGTTACAATACCTATGCCAGGTGACAGTGTTGGTCGATTGATGACAGTTCACACCAATTTGTGCCACGTTCTCACCACAAAGTTCAACCTACAAATACATAGCGAGGGGTTGGCACTTGTATTTGACATTCAAGACGTCCATCCGATGCTGACTGACCACGGAGAAATCAGATTCCTCATTTATAGACCACACGGTCTTGAGACTGTGGTACGTCAGTCAAACGTGGGTACGTCATGCACAATACAATACATTCAAACTCAGTTATAACTAGCAAAGTTGTCTTTCTGATAATACATTGACAGAAGAAGCCTTGACGCACATCTTGTGCACATCACCCAGTAATAAAAACCTGAAACAAAGAACTGGTAGTCTGAGAAGAACGTTCTGGTTATGTCACGAAATGACCGAGCTATTCATTTTATCTGTGTTCTAGCTATCTTTTTCTCTATCTTGTGCCTTCCATTTATTTCTGCTTTACCCGTATTTTCTCTCATTTCGAACGCATGACTCAGGTTTCATGTTGTTATTTTTGCATCACCTATCCTGTGTGGAAAACATTAACAGCCCAGCTGGGAGCAGGCAGATAAATCTGTCTTACCTGTGAAATACAAACACAGGCATGACAGTACTCGCTCACCAAGCTTAGCGCCTATACTTCTTGAAAGGATAATCGAAAGATAAACTGCGAATGTACTTTCGGTGTGGCAGAAATGTTGTGCATCATTACTACCGGTGGACGCCTGTTTGTTAGCACTTATGATAATAAATACAACTGAGGATTTGTTATTAATTACAGACATGAGTCATCTAAAAAGCGGTAGCGTGAATGACTTATATGGGAGTATTTTGAAATTACCTGAGTCATGCGGAATTTCATGGGAAGTGCGAGAGAAGATAAATACTAAAGTCAAATATTTGAATCTGCTGGGACTAGATAAAATATATTAAAATAGACTACGTCTGATTGGCGACTTCCACAGTGTATAAAGCAAGGAGAGCGTGGGCAAAAAGTTCCTTATATTGTAGCACAAGTTTAGACTGCGGCACTGTGTTTTATTGAGTCAAGACGACACCTTCAGATAAGCCAGTACCGAAAAAAAACTAGGATTTCAGTAAAGAGGATTAGACCAAGTATTGAGTATCTTATGATATTAACAAGCAAGAAAACTCGACTTTATAATACTAGAAACCACAAAGTCCTCGGAACCTATATATAGGATAATAGTGGGATTATAAATAATATTAATATCATAACTACCTGTAAGACGGCCTCATAACCCGTGGCCTAATATTATTCGGAAGTCTTCATGTGCCGGACGTCTGTAAATTATAACCCGATACAGGATGAGTTGTACACCTTATCATTTTATATTTTTCATCTGAAATCTTTAACTTGCTGGTGGTTGTACAGGTTCAAAAGAGTCTAGGAACCTCAGCATATGAAAATAATAGTCATGAACCACCACAGCTGGTGAGTGCGTCATGCCGGTTCTCTCAAAGGGAACCAAAAGCAGTGGTAATCCCAGGCTCAAAGTGGAGCGGGGAATGGATGATGATGATATCATGGCTTACATATTCATTATATTAACATTTTAATAAGCTTATATGTATATTTAAACATGTGTGAACAAGGAAAAAGTCATTTCTGCTGTCCAGTCACATTTTTAAAAATCAAATTAACTGAAAGTAACGATGATTTTTCATCCAATCCATTGGGATTATGATCTTTGTTCAGGGAGGGTTAAATTACTGAGAAACAAGGAAAAGGGCCGGTGGAAGTGACAACAGAAAGGCGCCTCACTAGTGTCAAGAAACCAATTCTTAGGAGAGACATGTGTTTCTTCTCACGTTTGTGTTGCAAGTTGGAGATTCAATTGTGTGGTACCAGTTTGATACAAGTCTGTCGGTCAAGGGCTTGAGGTCTACGCTGGTGCCTGCCTTTGACAGATTGTGAAGATCTTGAGACGTGACCTCACCACAGAAGTCGACAATTGACGGAGCAGTCAGCAAACCAGTTTCAACATCTGGCGAGTTAAGTTATTTTAACCAGGCTAATGTAAAACAAAATCATTCTCACCACCACAGCAAACCACCCTCATCAGTTTTTGTTGTTGAGGAAAAATCTATAGTTTAAATTCACTAACATAACTTTTTTT
Source organism: Oreohelix idahoensis (assembly GCA_024509875.1). Lineage (NCBI taxonomy): Eukaryota > Metazoa > Mollusca > Gastropoda > Stylommatophora > Oreohelicidae > Oreohelix > Oreohelix idahoensis. The sequence goes on along the minus strand of JAMPIV010005591.1, from coordinate 254,433 downwards.
AAATTTAGGCGTGGTAAACAATAATTAATTATTAAATTTGTTATTTGTATTTACAAATAAATAGTTTATTTAATTATTACAGAGAGAAGTGCACATGGATGAATCAGTTATCTTAAATTATATATATATATATATATATATATATATATATATATATATATATATATATATATATATATATATATATATATACACACACACAACAGAGCTACCTAAGTTATATTGTACTGAATAATTCAATTGGCGCCTCAGAATCGAGTTAATAAATTTTTATCTTCATAGAAGGGCAGGCAGATACAAAGTTTACCACAGCCTTGATAAATTCTACGTTGTGCTTCATTTATAAAATATCCCATGAAGACTCCCTAAAATAGAAGCGACAATCCTTCTATTTAAAACTCTGCGAAGAGTAATCTTGAGCGAAGGTAGATACTTTTAAAGACCCTCATTGTATGCTCTAAATTTTGGCCATTGCTGTACCATCACTGCAGAGCGGGGAATTCAATCCCGTGACACGCTATGTGGTTGAATACGCCATGTTATACGAGTATATATATATATATATGTGTGTGTGTAGATAGACAATATCCTCAGACACGTAGAACGACACTGATGACAGCTGTTATGAAGCTGAATTGAGCACAATGGTAGTATTACTTTTCTCTCATATTATGCTGTAGTAGCTTTGGATGATTAACAATAAGATCTCAGCTCACTAGATACTTTTGGCAGCTTCGTCGACTAGTTTTAGGAAGTGTATCTGATTTCAAAATTTGAGCGGTTTTATATACTGCTCAAAAAAAGTTAAAGGCCACTTTCAATTTTTAGGTCATTTCAACTAAGCTGTTTTTTTTAAAACCTGAACACTCAGTCAAAAAAGTTTTGCTGCATTTTGTTGCATGCTTAAACAGTGTTTGTTAATCTGACAATAAATCAAATCTGTGTTACGTGTGTGTACCTCCAAGGTCAATCAAATGTACGTGGTGGAAAGGGAAATAATGCATGTTTGAAAATGCTTCCTATGGCAAAGCCTGTTGATAACATTACTGAAATTTGCTTTTCACGTGCAAGTCGTGACTATGGTGAACACATTTCACCCACTTTTCGGAAGGAACGGGCAATGGGTATGTTGTGATTGTTCTTTGTCCGAGAGCCAATACAACATTAAATGTGTCTTGCCGTCTTGTGGTAGACCTTGGACGTCCTGACCTGCGTTGTTCTGCGACACTGCCGGTTGCATTATAACGATCACGCAGAGTTTGTATGACAGAGTGGGCAACTCCTAATCTCCTAGCAACTTCTCGCAGCCCTACATCATCCTGCAGCCATGCCATCGCTCTCCATCTGTCAACATTGGTCAAGCGTCTTCGCTGAGCGGTGGCTAAAATGGTAATTGTTACAAACATACCCATTGCCCGTTCCTTCCGAAAAGTGGGTGACATGTGTTCACTATAGTCACGACTTGCACGTGAAAAGCAAATTTCAGCAATGTTATCAACAAGTTTTACCATAGGAAGCATTTTCAAACATGCATTATTTCCCTTTCCACCACGTACATTTGATTGACCTTGGAGGTACACACACGTAACACAGATTTGATTTATTGTCAGATTAACGAACATTGTTTAAGCATGCAACAAAATACAGCAAAACCTTTTTGACTGAGTGTTCAGGTTTTAAAAAAAAACAGCTTAGTTGAAATGACCTAAAAATTGAAAGTGGCCTTTAACTTTTTTTGAGCAGTATATAATGGTCTTTCCTACGTATAGGAGACATGAGCACAGAATTTCTTCCGTCCACCCAATTTTTATCTATATTCCGCTGGTTTGTGCTAATTTCGCTGTAAACTTTACAATATTTCAAACATAAAACCACATAATATTCTTGCGTAGGACTGAAATGGTATGACAAAGACACAAATGTGGAATTGATGACAAGAACCAGACAAGTGCCAGTGGAACAAGAGCTGAGAAGAAGACGCTGGCGATGGATAGGACACACATTGAGGAAACCTGTTGAGCATTACAAGGCAGTATTTGTTCTGGAATCCACAGGGAAAGAGAGGCAGAGGTAGACCAAAAAACACATGGAGAAGAGAACTTGAAACAGAGGTGAAAATAATGAGGAAAACATGGAAAGAACGAACGAATGGCACAGGACAGGAGGACTTGGCATGTGTTTGTTGAAGGCCTATGCTCCTTGTGGAGCTAAAGGGTATTGATTGATTGATTAAAAACAACATAATTATTTCCAACTGTTATTCTTGGATCTATTAGTGGTTGTAGGTTATATTCCCATAATATGATCCGATTCCAAGCAAACTTCACCGAGATAATTCAAATAAACATGAATGTTAGTTTTAGGCGAACATGGGCCAGAGCATGAAATTCACAAGTCCATCGAGTTTTCCATAGTTTACGTGTTTCCCGGGCAAGCATAGGGAGGTAAGTGGACGTGCTAAATTAACACATAATTATACCGATACTATTATGGTACCCGTAAACGTTTTTATTGTTATGGATTGGCCAGGTGATTAAAATTATTTTCTAGCTTCCTCCATAAAATGTTGGGAAACATTTATCTAAACACGCAGCCCTTGAGAGCGTTTTCCCAGTGTGTGCCATTTCTCACATACTCTCAAATTATTGGTTGCCATGGTAATGGTCAGTGTTCGCAACAGATTTGGGATCAACAACGGGGTTATGTACCATAATTACGGTAGGTCACAAAACGTCATGCCTACGACACACGGTTTCACATTCCGATTAACTAAATCTTCACTATTCATGACTTTCAGCAAGTTCTCATAAATAGATTTAATTTTGTACGTGCGTTTTTATAAATGTTTAAAGGCCCGAGCAAAAACACCACGCTTAGTCCTGTTGTAGAAATTTGTAACACTGATTTACGAACGCATTAATTATACACCACGTACCTAACTTAAGTTAAATTTGGTGTTAAGCAGAGCTAAATTAATATTTTCTTACTTTCTCTTTCCTTGACCTGGTAATAGTTTACATTAGTGATAAATTTATGGATCAATTATCTTGTTTGTTGTCACTGTCCATTCTATTGGATCTATGGACTCGCATGTTCTTACATTGAATTGTTGGCCAAGTGCTAATGAGTCCTTATTTGTAGGAATAACGCAACACGAACTGGGCTCATACATGTATCTTGGCTGCAGTATGGACAGAGTTTGATGACAAGACAGTATTATCGAAATAAAAATACATAAGGTAAGTAGTGCTGCAGGGTGGTGATGATGATGATAGTGGTGGGGTGGTAATGGTGATGAGGATAACGATGACGACGTCGACGAAGATGATGATGGTGGTGATGATGATGTTGATTCTGCCTCTGCTGCTGATGTACTAGGGAAGAGTAAGATTGCAGTATGAAAAGATCAGTTAATGTTGTTGTTGTAGATTTTTTGATAGGAGTATTAAGACTTAGGTTGGTCCCTTCTGAATAGGTTGGAATGAGTGAGAGTCCCAGTGTGAGGTAGTAAAATGAAATAGGCTTCCACGAGTGAGATGATAGAATCGTGATAGAGGCTGTCTTTGAGATGCGAGAAAATCTTCTCTCTCTCTCTCACCTATCTTCTACGACAGTTTTAAAGTAGTCAGACAGTCTAAACACAGATATATATATATATTACATATATTTCTATCTAATCACGGGCGCGCACATGCACGTGACGACAGTTAAACACACAGACGTGGGAAATCTATAACAATGGATATATATATTTTTTTAGAACGAGCTGACCAACGCACTGATTAGTTCAAGAGAGATTTTTATTATTATCATCAAAAAAAATTCTTCTCGCAACACCAAAGAAATACATCAAGGAGAAACATATACAAATAGTTATAAAATTCAAGAAAATGCTACAAGGATGATAACCCGTTAGAATCTTACTCTAGGTTTAGCCCACAGCCCCGTTAAGAGAACAGATGATGGCCCAAAGAGTTATAGATATATAGGGTTGAGTCTAAGAGGTTTCTTTCTTTCTCGTAAATGTATGAACAGAGTTGGATAAATCTGATTTAGCCTAAGAAAAAAGAAACTCTAGCATTCGTAACAAATTGTGCAGATTAAAAAAAAATTTAAGATAGAAACTGGGTGACAATAATACACCGGTAAAATAACACTCTGACCTGTGTACTCTCATTCATTCAGCCATGGCCTTTCTCACACATATATACTCACAAATTTGCTCGCTGCCTCTGGGAACATAATAATTCTAGGACCTTCACACAGACCCGAAAAATGCAGTCAGCGACCAAGAAACTCCCAGTTCCAAAAGACGTACTGAACTCTCTGTCTCAGGGAAACGATTCCTTGGGTGTTCTAATTTTTTCCGAATGTCTGATTAAGTCACATAAAATTTGTCCAGGCACGAAAGTTAGCAGAGCACAATGTCATTAGCTTTGGAATCTAGGATTTAATGAATGTCAGATCGGTGTCTTCTATCAGGCAGGTACTATATTTGGTCACCACAATACTAGTCACAATCTCTGTCGGAATGTTAATGTTATTCTTGGAATATTCTCGCCGCCAGGCAGCATGTACATTTAAATTTGTGGAGCAATATGAACTGGCTCAAAAGCCCAATATATATTTCTAGTCCTTAGAAACCGTTAGTGGGATTGCTATTACTGTCTCTCTCTGATGGCATAAGCACTGTCAGATCAGTGTTACTTGAAACAAAAAAAAAACCCACGTGGTTAAAGATAGGAACTGTCTATGCTTCACACAAATATGTCTCTTTACTAAACGCTGGCAAGTTGGGTACCACCGTTTCACTACATAAAAGAAAGAACACATATCAAATAATTTACATATATGTACTCAATATAACTTACATTTTGAATAGCAAGCCGACCGCTTGACTTATAATTAAAACTTCCCGTAAAGTAAGTTGTATAAAAATCAATCATCAGGAATTAGGAATATCTTCGTATTCCGTCAATATTCACTGATGTCGCATCTAGCATTTATAAGTTAGTTATTAAAACAGTTTCGACTGAGTATTTAACAGTTAAATTAAATTCCTTATAGCTACTAGTTTAGTAAGCTAAGGATATAATTTATTATGTATTTCCACTGTAGCTCGTCGACTTAGAGAATATAACAAACTATAAATTAAGCACTCTGTTCAAAAGAAACTAGTTAAAATGAAATGAGCGATTTAACGCTTTAACCACTTTCCAAAATACTAGATATCTATTTTATTAATCTCACCACAGCACTACGGTAACACCACGACTAGGATAATTCACTAGATAGGTATTTAGAAGCTCGTCACAAATCTGACGAGAACTATGAAATTCGCTATACAAGCTTCATTCGCTAGAACGCATGTTTCCGTCTACTGAAGATGTTGAGGACTGAAATGAAATCAGATTTCAGCTCCTGGGTGGATATTTGAAAACAGGGGCAAACAATCCCACATTTTCTCAAACTCCGAAATCATCTCCCCTTTCCCGTGTAAAACACCTTACGTTTAACATTACCATTACTAGACGTCTTCCATAACTGACACTTCTGCATTTCCGCACCTCGCGCTGACCCGGCCAACAGTGGGTGTCTTTTTCAGGTGGAATTCCCAGACCAATGTCTGAAACTACGCCGTGGAGCATGGGTGTCAGATGCGGGAACCCCGACACTCCGTCTGCTCTAGCGAGCAATGTCTGCCGCGATTCACGCCTCTGGCGGGATTGAGAGCGATTTTCACACTGCCCAGCAACTCAGCCTGTGAAAACCGCGGTGACAGGTGAAAATGCTATAACGATAAGTCGGCCCTATGTCTGAGATGGACTACAACTTAATCGCACTTCTCGTCTGACTGACATCTAAGTAATAGAATTACGTATTGGGATATTGGGATGTATGAGAAAAACACAACGTAAAGTTTGAGGATACTGAAGAAAATATTTTTCGCAAAACAAGTGATGCGAAAAATACAGGAAAAAAAACAAGTAAGGAAAGATAATAAAATAAAGGATGCGGGTGAGAGAATAGGAAGAAGATGTTGGCAATTTAATGATATAAAGACCTACGTGACAAATAACTATTGTCTTTTGCAGTTGCTGGTTTTAATTTTTATTAGTATTTGTCATTTTATTTTCAGTTTTGTATTGTACATAGATAACTATTGTGCTTTGCACTTGGTTTTAATTTTTTCTTTTTGAGTTGCTGTTTTTTTAAACCTCCTTGTCTTTCCTTGTCCAACGAGTAGTTAGCAAGTTTGCTAGTTTTTCTGTTGTTGTTGTTTTTTTAAATGATTTAATAGTTTTTGTTGCTTAATTTCTATTTGGTTGAATGATTTTTTCTGAAGTATTATTTTTGTTATTGTTGTTAATATTGTCGTTGTTACTAACCTTATATGTTTTCCTCTGTTTTCTTTATATATCGTTTAACTATTGATTGGGCTTCCCCTAGGGCATCTATACTTAAAACCTTATCCCCTGTCATGTCTATATTGTGATTTCTATAGTAAGATTTTAATTCAAGCCTTTGTTGTTCGTACTTTTTACAGTGGAGCAGGTAGTAGTCTATGTCATATGTATATTCTAACATTTTTAATAAATGCAATTGTCGTTTTCCGCTGCCCAAACGTACTTTCATCACTCACTGGGTTTAACATTAATTCTCAGGGAGGGTAAAGTTTCTGAAGAAGATGAAGTGGTTGAATATAAGCAGAAGTGCCTGATTCTCATGTCAGGAGACCCTATACTTAGAACAGGCATTTGTTTTCTCTCAGTTTGTGGTACAAGTTTATTGTACAAGTCTGTGAATTCAAGTTGCCAGCAGTCTACGCTAGACGCCTTTATCAGACGCGCCTTGAAGAAACTTCCTTGACAAATGGAGTGGTTACCCCCATCATTACCACCACGGACGTGCTAACGCCACAGAATTTGACGATTGAAGGAACAATCTACAACATTCATGGGAACCAACAGTAACGGAACCCAACACCAACAACAAATCATCATTAACACCTGGCTAGTTAAGTCTAACTGTCAGGTCCAGGGAAAGAACTTTTTTTTAATGATAGCCGCTTTAAATTCACTATCTCTAATGAAATTATCAGAGCTTTATGGTTTCATAAAAACCGTATTTTAACTTTATTAACTATAATTGATTATTAAATTTGTTATCAGTAAATACAAATTGAAAGCTGATTTAATCCTTATTTAGTGAATTGCATCAGCTAAAGAGTTCGTAAGGAAAAATCTTATCAGCATTTATTCATCCGACTGCCTCCTTCATCTATTAAGTTTGACGCGTTCAGTTACAAATACAACAGAAAACAACAAAGGGGGAGGGGGGGGGGGAGAGGAGGGGGGGGAGAGGGTCAAACCAGGACCCTCAAGTCTAACAACGCGATATACTAAAGACAAGCCACACAATGCTCTTACCACAACTACGCACAGCCTCAAACATAAGTGGTTAACTATGTTCGGTAACAAAGGTTAATCAACCTTGGCATCTAGCGTATAGACAACGACTGCCCAACCGAAGAAAATCCGGCTACATGAATTTGTTAATTTAACTACATAACCATTCAGACTATTAAAGTAATATTTTACTCAACAATGTCAGTTGAGGGCTAAAAGAAAAAAGCGAGAAAATTTGTTTACTCATAGAAGGGGCAGAAACGAACGAACGAACGAACGAACTTTATTTTCAAAGGGTTTAGAATTGGGCACGCAGGCCCGTCTAACATTCTGCCCTTCCTTTCTCTCATCTTCCATACTGAATCCATTTATTCTCACATGTATCCTAAATATTACTTAAATAAAAAAATAAAAAAATAAAATAAAATCCCAACATTGTAACAGTACAATAACAGTTACTCAGATTTACAGTCTTTCTTCTTCTTCTTCCGTCCTTAGCCACCGACCGTCAAAGCAGTCAGTGGCCATTACGCCTAGTGGCGTCTTAGGGCAACAGCAGATAGGTTTTCTTTGCCATTGTTTCCCATCACGCCTATTGGCGTCTTTAGGGCAACGGCAAATCAATCCATTTGCTGTTGTTTCCGTAATCGAAGTGACTGGCAAACGGGTGATCAGCCCGTTGGTCAGATTTACAGTACCTTATCATAATTAATATTAAACAGAACAAAATTATCTTTAAAACATACATATGATGTTATGTACTTATTTAAGAACATAACGAAATTAGGGTGGCATATAATCTGCACTCATGATGTATTTGAAAAGTCTGTGATTGAATGAATATGGACTAAGAGTATTTTTTAAGTCGTGTGGAAGAGTATTCCACAGATGAGCAGCAGAAAAAGCTAAACTTTTCTTGAATAAGTCGAGCCTAGGCTTGGGCATGTGTAATTTATTTAAGCGTTGACTGCGTCTTCCGCTGTATTTGAAAATAGGCCACAGATACGTTGCAGCCATTATGTGACAAGATTTTGTGAATAAATTTGGCTTTGTTGAAGAGAAGGCGCTTTCTTTGTGGGTTTTTTTTTTTTTTTAACCAGCGGCACTTGGGCTTTCAGCCCTTCGGCCCAATGACATGTCATTGCGAGGCTGGGGAACCTGAGGACTTTCCTTCCAACCCGGTCAGGAGCGAAAATCGCTCCTTCCCATCCACAGAGGGTTTATCACAGGAGCCGTTCAGGCTATTCAGTCAAATTTCCGGCCGTAAACATTTCTTCAAACGCTGACGCCCGGGTTTGAACCATGAACACCTGGTCGCCAGTACAACGCCGAAGCCATTACACCAGCGCGGCTGCCCTTTCTTTGTGGTAATGTGTTAAGATATGAATATGCGTCTACACACTGTGTGAGGTTTTTGTCTGAAATTAGGCGCACTGCACGTTTTTGTAATGAATAGAGTCTTTTAGTGTTGGACATGGTGCAGCCATCCCAAATTGTGGAACAATAGTCTAGATGTGTTTGTATCTGGGATGTATAGAACATTTTTCGTGTCTCCTCATCTAGGAAATGTTTGATTTTAGCTAACTGGTAAACTTTTTGTGCCGTTTGTTTGGTCAGTGCTTGTACATGCGAATTCCAACTTAAATGTTGGTCAATTATGAGTCCTAGTGTTTTATTTTCATTTACATTTTCAATTAAAGAGGTTCCAACGTAGAGCTGAAGTGTTGTTTTTGGTGAGTTTTGTAATTTTTGTCTAGTTGATATTATCATACATTTTGTTTTAATGATATTTATTTGCATGCAGTTTTCATTGCTCCACTTAATAAGATTGTCTGTGTCGCTTTGTAATAATATTTCTAGCGTGTTGCAACTTTTATCACTAGTATAAATGGTACAGTCATCGGCAAATAGGTCGCAGGATGAGTGCTCCATGTGTAGTGGAAGGTCATTTATGTAAATGGAAAAAAGTAGAGGGCCGAGAATAGAACCCTAAGGAACACCGGTGTCAACAATAGTTGGGTTTGACAAGAAGTTATTGTACCACACTACTTGCTGTCTGTCAGACAGGAATGATTTAAGTAATGTCACTAGTTTAAAGTTAACTTTCATTGTTTCTAATTTCCTTATTAAAACAGCGTGATCTAACATATCAAATGCTTTCCTAAAGTCTACAAAGATTGCTCCACATATGTTATCGTTATGTATGTTTAGTTGCAAGTTGTCTATCATCTTAGTTAGAGCTGTGTAGCATGAATGCTTTTGTCGAAACCCTGACTGACTGTCAATTAGCAAGTCATTGCTAACTAGGTAATGTAGTGTTGCTTTATGTATGTGTTTTTCTAGTGGTTTAGAAAGCGATGATAAAAGAGAAATTGGTCTATAGTTACCAAGATTACTGTTATCTGACGAGCCAGGTTTGAAGAGAGGATATACTTTGGGGATCTTAAAGGCCGAAGGAAAATAATATTTAGCGATACATTGATTATATGTAAAAGTTAGTGAATCACTAATAGCTGGTGCGGCGTAACGCAGTATTCGATTACTAATTCCGTCAAGCCCTGATGAGCTATTATCTTTAAGGCCAATAAGATAGTTATACACTTCATTAACTGTCATAAAAGGAATGTCGGGTGGAACTGAGTTTGTACATTTGTTCTTACAGAATGCTGAAAGTTTGTCTAAGTCACTAGAGGAAGGTGGTATTGTGGATTTCAGACTGTTTATTTCTGCTTGAAAGTGATTGCTGAAGTCGGTGCAAGTAAATGAAGTGTTGGAAGAGAATGAGTCTGGTGCATTACGTTTTTTCGCTAAGGTGTTAATTGCCTTCCATATTTCCTTACTATTTGATTTGTTCTGAACCATATTTCTAAAATGATTTTTCTTTTCTTTGCGAATTAAATATTGAACCTTGTTCCTGTATACCCTGTATGTGTTGAGGTCCTTATTTTTGTGCGCTTGATCTCTCTGCCTCATAGCCTCCAACACTTCCTGCGTGATCCACGGAGATTTTAATTGTCGTTTGACGCGAATTTCCTTAGCTGGTACGTGCGTGTCAAAAACACTATAAAAATTTTTTCTCCAGTATGCAATAGCGTCATCCGGATCAGGAAGTTGGTAAACACGGGCGAGAGGTGTAGTTAGCAAGTCATTTAAAAGTAATTCCTTACTGAAATGTTTGAAACTTCTAAATTTGATACTTACATGTTTATTTTTTGGAACTTTACATTTATTCTTTGACCATGTACAGCATACTGGATAGTGGTCACTCATTGCAATATTAGGGACAGAGCATTCTATGATGTTTTCTGGGCAAGTTACGTAGATGTGGTCAATTAGTGTGGTTGATGCTTGTGTTACTCTTGTAGGCTGGTTAACTATTTGTTTTAAGTTGTACGATAATATAAAAGGTTCATGACAGCTTAGATGATATCATGGTGACATTACTTGGGTCGATCTCTGCTTCACTCCGACAGTAATCAGTTACATTTGTTGTACTGACTTTATTACGTGCTTTTGTTAAGAGAAAGATTTCATACTGTTCTGTTGATCATTTCTGGATTATATCTAGGTTGATATTTGCTCTATGAGTGATTTTCGACGATTTCTTTCTCTAATATTTGTACTAATTTTTGGACGTAAGTTTCCATATTTTGATTCAAGTTATCAACAGAAAAATCTGGTTAGTCGTATTTTTATATTCAATCTTGTACTTTAAGTATGAAATAGAATTCTAACTCCCAAGCACGGAAAACTAGCAAATACTGAATGTCATCAAGCATGAATTATACAACTTCTCACAAATATGTCCAAGACCACATAATTTCAAACGACTCTCAATTTTATTTAACATCTACAAGTAATATGTAGTAAAGCATTGCTCTTTTCATTTTTCATTATACGACATGGATATTTTATCCCTCAAATATCATTGCTACAAGATACTTCAGATTCCGATAATGTTTATTCATAATCTTGAACCATCAGTTCAATGTTCCTTTTTTCTCCACATTTTCAATATAACTCCGCTTATTTTATTATTCTTTAGTCTTTTACCGACATTCATAATTTATCCGCATTAATCCCTTGTATGCTTCTGTCCGCAATATATCCATAGTCATTTACTGACATTTATAATTTCTCTTCTTCTTTCTTCTTCTTTGATCCATAACCGCCAACCGTCAAAGCAGTCAGTGGCCATCACGCCTGGTAGCGTCGTGTGGGCAGCAACAAATTGATTCCACTTTGCTCGGTCGGCGGCTATCTTTCGTACAGTTCCTCAACTCTGGTTCATTCTTTGCAACTCGGCCTCCACAGTTCTCCGCCAAGTTGTTTTTGGTCGGCCTGTCCTTCGCTTTCCCTCGGGGGTCCACAGCATAGCTGTTCTTGTGATGGTATCAGGGTCCCTTCTGAGGACGTGGCCAACGCAACTCCAGCGTCTGCCAGCTATGATGTTGTGCATGTCCTCCTGGTTACTCCAAATAAGTAGTTCTTGGTTACTGATGGTATTTGGCCAAAAGATTCATAGCACTTTCCTTAGGCAGATTGTGTGGAAGGAGGACAGTTTCGACATTTCCTTCTCTGTTACTCTCCAACATTCCGCACCATAGAGAAGCACAGAAAGTACACAGCTCTCATACAGTCTTAATTTGGTGTTTGTGCTGTACTGGGAAGACTTCCACATGTTGTTGAGAACAGCAAAGGCTGTTCTCGCTTTATTCATTCTGTTGTTAATGTCCTTGCTTGTTCCGCCGTCAGGTGTTACTATGCTTCCTAGGTAAGTAAATGTGTCTGTCTGTTCTAACTTCTGGTTCCTTACTGTTATTGGCTCAGGATTGCCCACATTTAGTGTCATGACCTCTGTCGTCTTCAAATTGATGTTCAGGCCAACCTGCTGGCTATACTTATTCAGTCTATCGGTTTTGTCTTGAATGTGTTGATGTGAATGCGCGAGTAGTGCAATGTCATCTGCATATTCCAAATCTTCCAGTGTAGAAAACGTTGTCCATCTAATTCCTCTTAGACTGCCCTCTGTTGTCTGGTGCATCACCCAATCTATGGCTGTCAAAAATAAAGTTGTTGATAAGGGGCATCCCTGTCGTACTCCTGTTTTCACTTCGAAAGTCCTATTACTCAATCTAACACTGCATGTAAAGTTAGAATAGAGGCTTTTTATGATGGAAACAATGCAGCTAGGAATTCCATAAGCCCTCAGTATTTCCATAGGCTGTCCGTGTGCACGCTGTCGAAAGCCTTTTCAAAATAAAAAAAGTTAATGTATAGCTATCTCTGCCATTCTGTGCACTGCTCTATAATGTTCCTGAGGGTAAATATATGATCTGCATTTCTTCTGTTCTTTCTAAAACCCGCTTGTTCTTTCCTCAGTTTATGGTCAACTGCTTTTGAAATTCTCTGGATGATTATCCTGCCTAGTATGTTGCTGGGAACTGAGAAGAGAGTAATTCCTCTCCAGTTGTTGCAGTCTGCAAGGTCGCCCTTCTTGGGCAATTTGATAATTATTCCTTTATTCCACTCTGTTGATGTTGTCTCAGTTTCCCAGATTTGTGCTAATAGTGGCTCTAATAGTTCTGCTTTTAGTTCAGGGTCTGCCTTAAATAACTCGGCATTTAGATTGTCGTGACCAGGTGCTTTTCCATTTTTTAACCCTTTGATAGCTGTGATGATTTCTTCTTTTCGTGGAATGTCTGTATTTACGTCTAAGTCACTTTCAGCCTCAGGAACATTCAGCTGAGTCTCTGGTGGTTCCTTATTCAGTATTTCTCTGAAGTGCTCTGCCCATCTTGTTTCCTGCCCCTGTGCTGTGGTGATGAGATTTCTTTGCTTGTCTCTTATTAACGTTATGTTGTTTGCACCTCGTTTTCCACTGATAGTTTTAGTTATTTTATAAACTGTGCTTTGTTAATTTCTCAGTGCTGCCTCTTCTGCCTGTTTTGTGTGCCAGGGCAGGTCACGGCATCAATTAGTTATGATATGTGCCAGCGTCAGTTACTTGTTCAAGTAGTTATATTCAATTAGAGTTAATCCATTTCATGTTGTTATTATTCAAGTGCTAACAGGCCTTCCGCCAGAGATGGTAACACTTGACTTTTGCTCATTTTCTTCCCAGGTTCATTCTTCCCTTTAGGTTTAGTGATAAGCAGTCTCGTATAATGGTTTTCATATTTGATCCAACTGTAACACAGCAATTGTAGAAAATTATATTAGAGTTTATTGATGTCATTAGACAAACACTGTAAATTTCACAATGATGGTTGGTTATCCAAGAGGAAACATTTATATATCCACAATGAAGTATATATACTAACTTGTCTACTTAAAAACTTGTCTTGATATTCTCAAAGACGAAGTTCACTTAACACTATTTGTAAAATCCTCAAAAGTCCAAAATCATGGAATCATAAATCCTGAAATCACTGCCCTTTCTCGCACATCTCTCCCATTTATACTATTTCTTCTTTTTTTTCCCTCCAATTTTCACACGATGCTTTCTTTTTTTTCACACGGTACAATTATTTACATTTGCACACGTTTCCTCAGCTTTTCGACTTTTTCCACACGTATCTCTCTCTAAACAACGGAAAAAAAACCAAAATAACATCTCTCACTTCACAAAATTGTCCATTCAAAACATGCATTCAATTTTTTTTTCCTGGGACTGCACTATCTTCGTCTCTCTTCGTCGTGACTGCCAACTGAACTTTAATGACCCTGCGTTTTGTGCGAAAACGCCTTATTTGCTTTACGTCTGTTATTTCTATATTCTAACACGTATAAATGGTAGTGTAGAAGGCCATGCGGTCACACTTGCAAGGTCGAAATGTCCTTTTTTTAGCACGGGTTTTACTTGTCCAGCTGACTATACTGTTCACTCGATATTGCCTTTAACCTGCTTCTGTTTCTGTCTTTTCATTTCCTTTCTCTTTGCTATGGTGTTTAGCGTGTCTGGTGTTATCCAGTCTTGGCTCTTTCTTTCCTGGAATCCCAAGCATGACTTGCTGCTTTCCTTGTATATTCTTGAGATGGTGTTGAATTTCTGGTCGACATCATCGGTCTCTGTTCTTTCCTGGCTTTTGGTAATCTGATATCGTCTCTTTACGTCGACCACGAAAGCTTTTCTGGTGAGGGTGTCCTTAAGTTTCGTGATGTTATATCTTTTCTATTTGACTGCAACTGGTCGAGTAGCTCTGAGTTTCACCTTCAGCCTTGCTACTAATAGGTGATGATCACTTCCCACATCTGCGCCTCTTCTTACTTTCACGTCTTGTAGTGCATGTCTCCATCTGCCATTGATCATTATGTGATATATATGGTTTCTGTCCCGTACGTTTGGTGATTCCTACATTAACCTGTGCACTTCTTTGTGTGGAAAAAGTGTTCCTCCAATGACCAGGTTGTTAATACTGCAGAAGCTTATTAATTTGTCCCCATTCTCATTTACTGTTCCACTGCCGCATTTCCCCATTACTCTTTCGTTTTATTGTATGTTCCAACTTTCGCATTAAGGTCTCCCATTACTATAATACGATCGTACTTGGGTGTAGTTTCCATTTCCTGTTGTACATGTTGATAGAACTCGTCCTTGAACTCTTCATCGCTGTCGTTTGTTGGTGCATAGCATTGTATAATTGTGGTATTGGTGAATCTCCCTCTCAGTCTTGTTCTTATCAGTCTGTTTTGATGGGTTTCCATTCCAGTAAAGACCTTTCCATTCCTTTCTTCGGGATAATGGCTACACCTTCGTTGTGCTGACCATCCTCTCTACAAAAAAAGTACTGTTTCCCCTGTAGCTGTTTTTATTCTCCCAGTCCCGGTCCATCTGCTCTCGCTTATTCCCAGGATATGTAATTTGTAGTTCCTAATCTCAACTGTGATTTGTCTCAGCTTTCCTGCCTCATTCATAGTTCTGACGTTCCAAAATCCAATTCTGGTTTCGTGTTTTGCAGTCAAGGCATCCGTTTTCATGCCAATGGCTTCCTTATGGCTTTCACCACTGGCAGTCATACGAGACTGAGACTACGGATGTCCGTCCCGCATCAAAGTTGTTCCATTTGTTGCCGTTTCCGTAACATGTGCGATTTTTTTACATAGACAAGGGTGTCGGCCCTGTCCTAAAAACCCCAACCTGGGGGACCAGGGTACCAGCTATTGTCTGACCCCTACTCATGCAGACTAGTCCAGCTTGGTTGAACCTACCAGTAGTAAAACTCCCGCTGGCATAGCTCTGGGGATTGTCAGGGTACACATGCTGCCATATCGCTACAAGGTATTGGTGTGCCCGTGTCAGTTAAATGTGCAAGAAGTTATATTAATTTGGTTTTCAATCAGAGCTAATCCTTTATATGATGTTATTCAAGTGCTACAGGCCTTCCGCCAGAGATGGAGATTCTTGACTTTTGCTAATTTTCCTTCCCAGGTTCGTTCTTACCCTTTTAGGTTTAGTGATAAGCAAAACGGTCCCAAAATGACAAGGTATATCCAACAGAAAATTTGTAACGTTCCAAAAACAGCAATGCAGTAAATTCAACCAGAAGTTTATTGAACGTCATTCGACAAGCACTGATATTTTCACAATGACATGATCGTTTACGTACGTATAAACAAAATAGTGAGTTATATCCAAATGAAAAAAAAACTACTAATCTTCATAATCTCCAAGAAGAAACTCGAATCTGGTTTGCGTAACACAACACAATGAATACCTAGCAAATCTCCTGTTCACGCATTTTTCCATCTTTTATACAGTTCCTTCCTTTTCTCGCCATTTTTCACACGTCTCGCTCATTTTACACACGTCTCGCTCATTTTACACACGTCTCTCTGTTTTCGACATTATGCACACGTCTTTTTGTTATTTCGACGTTTTTTTCACACGCCTCTCTTTTCCATCTTAACAATTGGAAAAAACCCAAGATCACAACTCTCACTTCACACTTCCCGCGCACAACACCAATTCATTATTATTTTCTGGGACTGCACTACCTTGCTCTCTCAGAGCAGTGGCTGCTAACTGAACTTTTAATGATCCTGCGTTTTGTGCTAAAACGCCCTATCTGCTTTTAATGTCTGTCATTCTTATATGTAGCGTTATAGCACGTATAAATGCTAGTGTAGTAGCACTAATAATGCTAGCGTGGTAGGCCATGCGGTCACATAGGTACCATTGATGGCAGTATCATTTATTGACACCATTTAACTATAGTCGATACTATTCGAAGGCTATACAAACCTGTTGAAATATTCACACACAATTCTGGCAATTATGCGATTCCATATTCAGAAATTTCGTATCCTTATGAAATATAATTCTAACACATATCCTCGTAACGTTACTTATATTTTGGAGTCAATCTCGACTCATACACATTGTATATCTGTATCATTCTTTACACTTTCAAAAGTGGACACTGCCACACTGGCGGACACCAACGTAATCCTCTTTTCTTCACGTAGCCACGGACACTATCCCGTCATCATTAGCCACAGTGCTTTGTCATACAGTTAGCGTTTATGTGAGACACTTCATGGTGCGAAGCAGTCATTTTAAGTATAACTTTATTAAGGTTGCCTCGCCCCATGATGTGCACTCAACAGCTTTTCAGTGGTCAGCACCTTTTTTCTTTCTCTGCCATATAGCATATATTTTATATTTTCAAACATTCTTACATTCCTCTCAGCGATATGCCGTCATGTCTGTTTACTTACCTGTTCCTCCCTGCTGGGGCTAATTTCGGGTGTGCCCGACATCAGGCTACGGAGTAACATTAAAATCGCCCAGCGCAGTTGTTTAATCGCTGATAAGGCCAGGGTGCATTCTCTGCCAAGATGGAAAATAGACGGATTTTGTGTACTAAGCGACAGATTACGAGATTACTCGTCTGTGCGACACATTTTCGACAGACATGCATGACATCATCGTTTCCGGCACACATTGTTACAAAGACATTACTTTATATTAAAGTAATAATACGGTATTTGTAAACAAAGCCGAGAGAGGATCGGATGTTTTCATTCCATGTATGGGAGACGTGACCTTTTGCATCACGCATTTATTTGAGGCGGAAATAATTTTGAAATTACCCCACACAACAGGCATGTTTGAACGATTGGCGCTTTCGTAGCATCGCAACAAAACAATTGATAAGTGAAAATTGCTAAATGGATGTCGAAGTCATTTGAGGCTGGCAACCTCATCATATAGAATGATGAATTCATGAACCGCCACTGCAAAAGCTGGTGACTGCTTTTTTGCTAGTTTCTTAAAGAGATCTAAAAAGCATAGGTAGACCCAAGTTCCATATGGAGCAGTGAGGGAAAGATGAAAGAAATGATGCACATTCAAATTATAATATTTCATTTTCAAACAAGTGTAAATGTCTATTTAAACATACTCACTTTAAAATTAATTAAAATTTCAAAGCTTTTCAACCAGTGTAGATGTAAATGAAAACATATTCAATCTATATTATGAACAATTTCCAATCATTGTAGATGTAAATGTAATCAAGTTCTATCAATACAATTGACCTTTCCATTAGAATCTAAAGTAAAAATAAAGCTATTTAATTTAAATGTAAAGAAAGTTTCCTCTGGAGGGATTAAGTTTAATTCTCATCGATGGTAAAGACTGAGGTAGATAGAATGGTGGAATAGGAGAAACGGACCCATAACTATGTGTCGGAAAACGCTATACTCAGGAGAGCGTTGTGTTTCTATTCTTTTACCATAGTTGTTGGTGGTACCGGTTGCGGGTACTAATCTCTGGAACAAATTGAGGGTAAAAGTGGGCTGACGTAGAACTAGACACCATCATCAAAGGGTCTTAGAGACGCGGGACAGGTTTTGCCGTTACTCCCTGATCTTACTTGGAACGTGCTGCGCCCTACAATCTTGACCAGAGACGCGAGAACTCCAGGGACCTATCTGCACAGAATCCACAAAACCCAGCGGGAGAAGAAACTACCATTGGCAGCTAAGTGAAACCTATAAGCTGCCAAGTGATTTCTTACATAAAATAATCAGTCCATCACAACAGTGATGATATTTTTTCCTGAATAATCATTATTCATTTTTTAAACTGTTAAACTTAGTTGAGTTTTAAATTTGTTATTTGTAAATATACAAATTGAACGTTGATTAATAATTTTGAATTTACTGCATGTTTGTCTCAGTCAATCTACTAAATACACTCTAAACAGAGCTATACCATAATAATAAGAATTCCTCTGAGTAAATCAGAGTGGGGGCTTGAACGTCCTGAAATTAATAAATGCTTAATTCTTCATAGAAGGCGGCGGACCAATATAAGTTAACAATTTCCCTGCCAATGCAGCATTGTTCTTGACTTTGAAAATATCTTATTGAGATAGAAGCATCATTATCCTTCGATTTACAACTGTGCCAAGAGTAATCTTGTGCAAAGGTAGACACATTTGAAGGCCCGTATTAGATACTCTTGAATTTTGGCCATTGTTGGACCACTACTGCAAAGCAGGGGAGGCAAATCCGTGACACTCAGTTGTTATGCTTGATATCTTAAAATACCTGAAATAGAAGCATTATTCTTCTTGTTGTATCCCTTGCCAAGAATAAGTTTTAGCGAAGGTTGGGACCTTTGAAGGTCCTCAATTTTATACTGGCCATTGTGGACCACTGCAGAACAGGGGAGACAAACACTCACATGCTCATGCTGCTGTGGTTCCTGTGGCAATTTATGTTTACATGTTGAGGTTTCCAGTCCCATGCACAACCTCATATTAGTAGCCTTGTACGAATTGCCTGATGGTGTTTTAGTCTTAATCTTTCTTCGTCTCTTCAGAGACCTCAGGGAACTACACAAGACTGCCCTATTTAACACATCCTGTCAATTCTTCTTCTTCTTCCTCGTTCGCTATCAGACGTCCACATTAATGACTATAATAAAGGCAGTAGTCAGCTCAAGGTTCCTGGCATTTCCAAACAGTTTTTCATTGAGAGAAATATGTTGTTTTCATATGCTTCTCCGTTCATTGCTGTATGTTGGAAAGGACTGCAGCTAGATGTTCGGCTGTCATAGGGTTCGTGCCACGTGTGCAGAGATTTGTTGCAATAGTCATGTATGTACCTGTCGTATAGATGGTATCATAATTAAAGATAGAACAAATGTTATACTTTATTTATGCAGTACTTGACCATTTCTTCCATACCTTGCACTTCGTTAAAAAACAAAAATGAAGGTCTTTCTTTGAATGAGGTTAGCAAGGATTATGAAAAACAAATTGATACTGAAATCAAAATTGCAGGAATGTTTTAGCTGGTCGTGTTTTTTTTAGGTTAAAGCGCGGTGTTTTAGCTGGTCCCAGTGTTTTACCCAGATTTAGGCCTCAGATACACGGGATAACGCGGTACTACCAATTTTAACTGTTATTTATTTTTACTTCACAATTATAAAAAAATGATTTTATTAACACCCCAATATATGAACTCTTGAAAATGAGATATTTTAACAGTAACATACTTACAGTAGTTACATTACAAAATGTTCCTCAAATCAAATATAACATGTTAGTTGCAACTTGTTACTTCCGAAAATTGTCA
Organism: Oreohelix idahoensis; assembly: GCA_024509875.1. Lineage (NCBI taxonomy): Eukaryota > Metazoa > Mollusca > Gastropoda > Stylommatophora > Oreohelicidae > Oreohelix > Oreohelix idahoensis. Next base: position 234,433 of record JAMPIV010005591.1, on the reverse strand, counting down.
CTTGTCAGCGACTCGGCATCCATGTCGACAACTTCTCCTTCGTCAAGATCATATGCATGAATTAACAACATGGAATCTTGATTGTGGAGTTCCAAAATCTTTGCATATCTCTGCCGACAACGTCATTCACGCACATCTTCAACCACGCTTTTACTAGGATTAAACTTTTGACAAACTCCATTTTTGGCAACTGCTTGCTTGGCTAGTATTCGATTGGAAACTGTTTCACACAAAAGCTTGTTGGTTTGTTTAGTTTTAACTAAGTTAACCTTCGAAAACATTCTTTCTACGCATGCTGAGGAGTGAGGTAGTAGTATTTGTTACTTATTAACATCTGTTACTTGTTGAAGTCCAAGCCAGAATGCGGGCGGATCCTCATCTACCACATGTCCAAGATCTTTTCGGTACGATGCCAGTTCTCGCCATTGATCAGACAGACGATCAAGGATCTCTTCTAAAACAACTGTTGGGAACTGCGCTGCTAATGGGATGACGATAAATAAGAAAATAAATAAATAAAGGTAATTAACAGGTACTCGTTGGACATAAAGGGTGGCACTAGACAACAGAAAAGAAAATATGAGTGATAGGCTTACCGGGAATCGAACCTAGGACCAACCAGACGGCGCCATCGCCTTGCTGTGACAGTACATCGTGAATGGACGCTGAGCCAATTTTGCACCCCAAAAAAGTGCATTATTGGCTGAGGTCATTCTCGTGACACTCACACAACTATGGTATAGGACCCGTGGACGACCCAGACAGTTTTAAAGACGCAATCACTAATATAACTTTCCTATCAGCAAGTATAGACCAAATAAAGGCCGAAATACTTGTGTCCAGTAATGTGTAGTGGAAGACGAATAACAAAGAATAGACGGGTAGGTTGAAGTTACGGATGGGTGAAAAATAAATAATGAAGGACACCTGAGTCCCGTGGATAGTAAATAAATAAGTAAATAAATAAGTAAATACAGGTAATTAACAGGTACTCGTTGGACATACAGGACATTTATTTGTTTATTTACTACCTAGGTTTCCTTTATTATTTATTTAATGGAATGACAGACGGTTTGTTGATCTCGAGACCTTGCTTTGGATCCAACAGCTGCATTTGCACCAAAACACTGTTAATGTACAGTAATAGACTGTACAAATCGCAGCATAGCGATTGCCAGAGTCCGGCTTTATCCAATCCTTCAGTTCGCTGTCTGTTAGCCATTCCTCACAAAAAGCCTGCCGATACCATGGCTTCACTTTTTTACGCGGTGGCGTCTGTGTCGTCATGCTGTTACAACTACCTAGCGTACCTTCATCATCGCTCATTTTATAATCTTAATTTTATTTATTTTTTGACAAAAAAAAAAACCCAATATGCTGTTTATCTGCTTATTTAAAAATAACACTTTAAAACACATCGCAAAAGTGACTGAGTATTGTAGATGACAGCCATTAACAGAATAAAAGGAAATAGATAGCTGATGTATACGAGTAAAAAAACATCGTAATTGATGTGGTTAAAAACAAGAATTAAATTTAAGTGGAATAAAAAATATATAGCACATAATGTTTTACATTTAATTATAATATAAATATAATGTATAATGCTCAGTGTACAGAATATACATACATTGTAAATGTCAATTGTCAAATATACCCAGATTAATGCAGATTTGGAAAAAAAATACCCCGATACCCAGACGGAAGCCAAAAAACCCAGATCTAGTAAAAAATACCAGCTGTGACAACCTGTAAGTAAGCCCCTCCTATGTAATGCTGTTTTCACGCGAACGTATTGCTCTTGTGCCCATGAAAAACAATACAGATCTACAGTAAATCCTCGCTATTCGCGGAGGTTAGGTTCCTTGAAAACCCCGTGAATACGGAAATGCGCGAATACGGAACCATTGATCCTATAGAAAAAAGAGGGCTAGGTTCCTGCGGGACCCTGTTCACTATACACATTAGCTATCGATCACCATAAACACGTCATTTTTGTACCTTCCTGTAAAAAACAGTTTGTTCATTAGACTGTGCATTTTATAAAAGCATTTTATACACTGTTTTCTTTGTAATAGCGCAGTATGTACAGTCATTTGGTTTAACAATACTCACTCAGTCTCTCATTACCTCACACTGTCACTACTCATTCACACATCCACACGCAAACACATATGCACAATTACAAAATCTCAGGGAAAACAAACATTGAAAACATTTACACAGAACATTTAAAATAAATAAAGAAAGAAAATTTCGAACAGACGTCCCAGAAAGAGGTTTATCTAACACATGTACTTTATCACTGAGGTTTATCACAGCATTCTTGTTCTTAGGCACACTCGGCAACACACTTGCATTACGCTTGAATGCTATTATTAATTCCAAAAATATTCAATAACAGCGTGCAACTGCAAAAAACGTGGATGAAAAGATGCTCGACAAAGACACGTGTAAACACAACGAATACCACGAGAACAAGGAGCCAGCTCCTTCTTGCAACGCGGTAGGCATCTCGAAATTTTTTACCTACTGCGCACTGACGCGAATACCCGCGAGGTGGCCGCAAATGGCAATAAATGGGTTATCCTTTATCTCGCGCGAATGAGCGAATCGGCGAATATGGAACACGCGAATAACGAGGATTGACTGTATATTCTTTTGTCCGAACACCTGAAAGCGAAATGTTAAGAAAATCGGAAGTTTCTTTGAGCTACATTTGGGCTACTTTTCTATCACAATGTGGACAATTTATGACTATTTTGGGCAAATTTGAGCTACTTTGCGAATCAGATTTGTGCGACATCTGAAAACCGAAAAAATCGATTTCCGAAATACAGATGTCCCCGAAGATTTGAGATAAAAGGAAACAGATCTTATGTTTTGCTTTTATTCCATACCCTAAAGTTCCTTATGGAGGTCCTTTCAAATACCTTCCGAGTCTTCTTTATCTTTTCTTTCTTATTTATCATCTGTTGACTTTTGTATCACCTTAGTAAATAATAACCATTAATTATATTTGTTTTTTTATGAAATAAATTTCTTTCTTTCCCGATGGCAGACCGTGGACCACCAGGCCTTGTGCTTTGTCCAACAGAAAACTAACTCATGGAAGATCACAACGAGGTTTGCAATGGTACAGATAAGTTAAACATTCTGACCAGCACGATTCATTCGACTCCGCTGGACAGTGTCCATTGCCACGATGTTTGCGACGGCGGGCATGATGACGCATCATTGTCTGACTTCATCATCGCAGTACCATCTTCTAGACGTGATAAGGCTCATAGATGTATTAAGGACAATATATTTCTTTGGATCGCGATTTTGGCGGTGGCCAAATTGATCATTCTAAACTGGGTGTTGATGGTGATTCTATCCAGAAGTATGAAAGAAGGGATCAAAGACGTAAGTTGACTTAAATACAAGACATGTTATTTTGTGAGATATTCTTTTGTCCTTCCACTTCATTCCAGCTCTTTCACCTATCTTTTTCTCATAATCTTTGGACTTACTTCTTCATCTATCGTCTTCTCGTAATCACTGGCTACAATCCTTCATCGGTCGTCATCTTTTAATCATTGGCCAAGCTACTTCATCTTCTCTTAACCCTTAGCCATACTCCTACATCTTCTTGACTTAATCATTGGTCATACTTCTTCATCTATCCTCTTGCCTTAATCATTGGCCATTCTCCTTCATCTATATTCTTCTCTTAATCCTTGCCAAACTCCTTCATCTATCTTCCCCCCCCCCCCCACCCCCCCAGTTTTCAGCAACTCTCTGCCTTATCATCGCATCTCGCCCATGTCTTTTTTTTCCCTCATGTTTATTTCCATACGGAGCATGTGGCCTTTACTGTAGTTGGTTCCCTTGCAAGAAGATTGAAAATAAAGGTCAGCATATGCTCATGCAGTTGTGGTTTCTGTAACAACATTTTTATACAACGACGCTGAAAGTCCCATTCACACCACTGCATTAGACATAGCTGTGGGAACTGTGTTGCTGTTCTGTATTCAACTTCGCAGAAATATCCAGCAACCACAGATAAATGCTGCCTGTAATTAAACTCAAAAAATGCACCACTGCAGATAGTCCCCGAGGGAAGCTTGCTCCAACGCAATAAAACTTGAAGCATTTAATTCTATAGCAACTTATTTTAAATGATAAGGATGCCAGCCAGAGCACAACCTCATATTAGTCTTCTTTTACGTCATGCTCGACGGAGCAATACTCCTGAATAAATATGGACTGGGCAGTTCTAAAGTTAATGTTCATGCAACTCTGAACTAATTACACGTGTGTACTACACATGTCACGGGTTGCCTCCTCTTTGCTCTGCAGTGATGGTCCATTGTTATTGTTAATCAAAATCGACGTCATTGAATTCCGGGTAAACCCATAGGTGCTCAGTCTCCCGCAGCAAATGCAGAAATGTATAAATGCTAATTGTTCCTGTTTCGCACCGGTTGTATACAAGGATGCGTCCTCTCATACGTCCATGCCTGCTGGTCTTACGTTTGATGCCAAATTCCAGCAATCTTAGCCTTGATGATTCATCGATTGCAGTGCAATTCTCTAAAAGACGAACATGAATCGCCCTCAGTATTTCTTCCTTATCCATGGCCAATGTACCTTTTATGGGTGCTCTTTAAGCTAGTCTGTCAGCTATTTCATTGCCAGGTACCCCGGCATGACCAGGACAGTAGATCCATTTCAAATCTTGAAGATTCGATGCTTCTTTGGAAGTTTTCCATTCATGTCGAAGCCAACCATTTTGGACCTTTCAAAGCATGGATTGTGAGTCTGATACAATAACTGCCTATATTAATTAATAGTGATGGTCCAACAATGGCCAAAACCTACTGTATCTAATGTTGGTCTTCAAAGGTGTCTACCTTCGCACAAGATTACTCTCAGCAGAGATGCAGATGATGATGCTTCTACCTTGAGGGCGTATTCACAAGATATTTCAGTAGTCAAGAACAATACTGAATGTGTCTTAGCAATGTTAACTTTTATCTGCCCGACAACTTTTGTGAAGAGGTATTATATAATTTAATTTAGCTCGTACAAGCTGTAACTGAATTAACAGTAAACTTTTTCTTATTACGTGGCTGTACATATGTAAGTATAGATATATTAAAGATGTTGATTTATCCGTGTGCACTTCTGTCAGTAATAACTAAATCAACTACGAATTTGTGAAAAACCACATATAACAAAGTTAACGATTAATTATTTTGGAACAAATGTAAATATGTATGAACTGGTGATTACTAAAAAAATAGGTTTCGTCATTGACTGATCTCGGCTTTATGAAGCTTAGTTGTGAAATGTAGATCAATATGTTCTATTGTGTTGGCCTGCTAACAATGCCACTTAGCTTCCAAACTTTTGAAGTATTGATGCTGCTGTTTCCGTCAATTCGTCTGTGTGGCGAGGTCACTTCTCCTGGTCAAGGCAGGTATCTTCACAACCCGTTGATTGTAGGTTTTCAGTGTCGACCGCAAGCTTTGAACCACAGGACAGCAGTTGTGGCGTGAGGTTTTAATTGGCTCTAGGATCAGTATAGTACTGACAATTACACAAATAGAATTTCTGCAGAAAATGGTGAAGTCCCAGTGTCTGAGAGAACTACTGGTATCACAAATTAGTTACGGCTGTGAATGATCTGATCTCGAAAAATTAGGAGAGAGGAGACCGACATAAATTGCCACCTCCGCTGTGTAACTAACTGTGATATTAAAAAAACAAGGAAACAGATTTTACTTAACAATGATAAAATTGACAAGTCGTTCAAATACAATTTCCTTATTATTTATTTAGTATATACACTATCTACTCTTGTGCTGAAGGGTGATTGTTGAAAAATGGAATGTAATGGATTTGTAAGTTTACATATGATTTACAAATATTTATATTTATATAGATATGTAAATATATTACAACAAGTTTTCCAATTATAGGAACACAAATTATATCAGCTGTGCTGTTATTCAATTATAGTACATGTATCCGCTGTGCTGTTAATTAAGTATATAACATTTATCAGCTATGCTGTTAATCTTGTCTCTTTCTACGCTAAATCTCTTTTTCGTCACTGACAGTTAATTTGCTCACAATTGCCGACGGAAATGGTACTAATGTGTACTCATCTCTCAAAACGTTCTGTTCTCCTTAGTTTGATTGACACACCACCTGCTGTGGATCGTTCCTTTAGCCCACCCAAGACTGAGGGGGACTAAAGATGTAGCTCAGGTACAATCTCTGTGCTCCTGCGAAGTTTCAGGCAACTGGATTGACTCGACATACGTCCTCAGGTTGGATGACACGAATAAAACCTGTAACAAGTAAAAATAGGGGCTAATTTCTGTCCTCAAGCCCACCTATTCCTAGTGTGGGTGAAATGAGCGTGTCTCAGGTGTCTGCATGTAGGATGAATGATAACATGGCTCAGTATGATTTAGCAATAGCGAGACAAGACAGGTGTCTACTTGCAAAACATTCTTTCTGATAAACTAATACATGGATACATTCAATAATATAAATTCAATACATGAATACATTCAATACATGAATACATCCCATAATATAAAATCAATACATGAATACATCCAATAATATGTACACCTAGGTGTGATACAACCATTTCCTTCCCCCTATAATATACCAGGCCCTCTCTGACAAGTGCTGTACTAGCTGGTAACATATATCCTAAAAATATTGTTATGTTCTTATGATAGGAGTATATGAGACGAGGACTGTTTGGTTATATTTCAGGTGGGAGTAATCTGAATAGACTGAAGTATGTGAGACAATAGATTGAGTTATATGAGACAATAGATGGAGTCCTAACAAGGACTGTTTTGGTTATATTTCAGTTGGTCTGAGATAATAGATTGAAGTTATAGGAGACAATAGGTTGAGTCCTAACAATGACTGTTTTGGTTATATTTCAGTTGGTCTGAGATAATAGATTGAAGTTAGAGGAGACAATAGGTTGAGTCCTAACAATGACTGTTTTGGTTATATTTCAGTTGGTCTGAGATAATAGATTGACGTTATAGGAGACAATAGGTTGAGTCCTAACAAGGACTGTTTTGGTTATATTTCAGTTGGTCTGAGATAATAGATTGAAGTTATAGGAGACAATAGGTTGAAGTATGAGTCCTATTAGTCTTCGTCTTCATCAATCATATCAGGAAATACAATCATTATACCTAATGCCCCAAAGATACAATCAGTAACCTGATACATTCATAGTGAGCCAAAATATATTAAATATATACAGGTGTAGGTAGTATAAAAAAAACAGTTTTTTGTCCTCGCGTAACTTCTTGTAATTTATTCTGGCTCAGCGACTGATGAATGGTGCTCGTTGATTGGTTGAGCTCTCGACATAGGGATTTAACAAAGTAGTGGGTTTACACAACTCGTTTCACAACAGCAGTACAGCTGGTATCGTAGAATCGAACCTGAAATGGTTTGGTAAACTCGTACCACCAACCCAAACTAATTGGGAACTAAACTTCTTGCTCAGTAGAAGAGTCTTGGCCAATTAATAAAGATGCCTCGAACACTCGTCTGGGGTATTATTTCTAGTATATAATCCCTTAGTGAGTAGGTCCTGTAGGAATCCAGTTTCTGTATTAAAAGGTGCCGTTTCTTTATTTTATTATTAAGTTTTATTATTATCCTCATTGTATTATTCAAGAGATGCTCCAATACTTGCTTTCCGTTCCTATAAGTTCAGAATCCTAACTTCTACTTTTTCCTGGCTTCAGTCCGAGCTGTCTACTTTTGACGATTCTGGAATGCAGTGTTGTTTGTCTAACATGTTCCATATTATATTGAGATGTTCCTTCCCACGCTCACACCTGGCATTTCCGACAAAACTTCCAATCAACGTGAATGTATATTAGCCTCTAAACTGCTACGCCAGTAGCATTCGAAAGTGCATGTTATGCAACATTCCTCATGGAATTATCTGCATACTCATGCGTTTGTAAAATTTAAACGCTCAATTTTCCGTATAAGGAGTTGCTATATCCGTCTATTCTCGGGAATGTTTACATTCGCAATCCCCCTGCAACATCTTGGTCAAACAAATCTGTCCGGAAGTTTCTTACATCATTCTTGTGTCTAGTCAGTCACCAGTTCGATAACTGACCGGCACTCTCTGTGCTAACAAAAACTGGGGCACTATACGAAAATGACCTTGCCAGTCAATCTGGTCTGATTTGTATCAAATTCTCAGGTAAACAAACACGGCACAAATGAATGGAAGGAGTGTAAACATTGACTTGAAAATACCAAATACTGTCGGAAGGTAGAAAAACGTAATGTGTTGACAATCGAATAGTGCACATAATTAGTATGCACAATAACGGTAGATCAATACAGCCGGAGAAGACAAGAGAGCGAACAAAATTATGGGACAACAAATGAGAAAATATTTTCTGCGATTGTGGTGGAGAACGAGAAAGAAACTACTGCAAACTCGAATTATCCGAATTAATTCTTGATTGGGTTTTTTCGAACAACAGAAATTTCGTTTAAGTGGATGAACAGTAAAACAAAAAAAAAAAACTCGTCCACAACAAAATATTTTATTAACTAGCATTTATTAATTAATAGAGCCTTCTTATGTAAATTGGGTCTCGAAATTATATGTCCAGCTGATCTTTTTTGATTTAAAAAACCACTTGTTACACTTTGTCTTTGTCAGCCTTTTTCATTATTTGTTGTTGTTGTTTGTTTTATGTTAAAGCTGCCATCTTCGATTTGTAACTTAAAAAGACAAACTAAAGAATTCCTTCACTATTCTTAAGACCAGAAATTATTACCGACACAAATATCTCGGGCAATTTCTTCCCTGATGTCCCCATATCTAAACATTAATTGTAGTATTTCCGCTCTGCCCCTTGAAATATTGGGGATTTGGTTCATTGGAATTCGGATGATCTGGGTTTTAACAAACGGAGTTCTACTGCATAACATTAACATTGTATTCCTATCTTCAGTGAGGTTTAATTCTATGTTTATATCATGCTTTTAGACGCAATAAATGTTAGTTTAATCTCCCCAGGGTCTTATCCTGCGAGAAAACACATCTGCCAGTTGGGCACACCCACGAGTGAATGCCTTCCTGTACCTTTATTTGTTTCGGATAAGTGAGCCAGATGATGAAATCCCTGAAGTCACTGAAATAGGACCTTACGTGTACAGGTGAGAAACATTATAAAAGTACATGCATCAGTGAGGTCATATTTGGAAGTCGTTATTTGCTAGGCGTTTCTCGATAGCTAGCTGGAAAAGCATTTTACATTATAATAAATAAATAAACAAGTGGGCGAGCCAGCGAAGCTCGGGGACCAAAATTACTGTTTTGTTTTTGTGATACATTTTTTGATTAGTGGAGTGGGGTGGGGGCGGGAGGGGGGCCGCGACAGTGCATTTTAAGTTAAGGAAAAACAAAAATTAAAACTATGATTACGTTATCTTCTGATAATCTATATTCTACTGACTCTAAATATGCAAAATCATTTGCCAGAACACCTTTTACGTACGTGTATTTTTATTTGGCAAATTGCATTTTCTTAAGAAATTATGAAGAAAACCACGAATGTCTGAAAATCTTGTTTTACGTAACTAATTTCCTTATAACTTGCTACTTATTTATTACTCAATCAACATGAGATTTGGCACAATCACTTTCCATTAGATAGCAAAACTTTTGTAATATTAGATTTTTGATATCTTGTCAAAATTTTGATTTATTGCGAATAATATTGTAATGGTTTGAAACATGTGTTACTATATCTAGATACCAAGTATAAAGATCTAAATCTCAGAATGTTCTTATGTAATCAATAACTTAATCTGACAACCAGTTTTAAAATATAATGATAAACTGCCCTGTCAACTTTGGTGCTACTAACTCAACAAACAAACGAGCATTAGTGAATTGAAATATAAGAATAAAATCCAATATGGTCGCATTTTGAATGGCAACAAAAACATTATATCATCTAATGCGTTGATATGCATAGCTAGTACAGATATAAGCCAACCATTCGCACTTATATAACAATCCTGCAGTTATTTATGAAAATAGCCTTTCACTGCAACTTCTCCCTTTAACTTTTGTAGTGCTCGTGTGGTTTTACTGTGAACCATATGTTATACAATCATTCTGAAAGACTAATATCGGTAAGTATAGTTAAAACATCGTTCGAAGATAACTTAGGGTAGTTTTAATAATAACATGTTAACTACCCTAGTGCCTATATATATATTTAGGGATCGTCCACATATGACATAACGCAATTTTTTTCCATTTAAAACTTTCTTTCCCCCCTTCTCACATTTCGTCACAAAAACCCAGAATCCACCTTCTTATGTGACGTCACAAATCTCTTAAACCCTCTCCCTCCTTTTAAGTAAAATAGTGTTTAATTAAGCACACTTTACAAAATATCTTCCCTTTCGTGTGCCCCGTCGCAGCACGACACAGCGCCAAACCTTTGCCCTACCCATCTAAATGCTTTTGCATCTCCCCACCCCACACTCCCCCACCAAACTATTGTAAACCTTTACACCAACCCAATTCCTTCTTTCAACTTGCTAAATATTGGTGTCTTTGATCTCATTGAACTGTTGTCGGGATGGTGGTAACTTATAACTGTTTTATTTTTTAAATCTAATTTTAATCATCAGTACAGTTTACTTACATTTTGATTGTTAAGTTGCGTTTAACACTGAATTTAAAATATCTAATTTAAGGCAGTTTAAACCAGTTAAACAGTATAACAATTATTTGATGTTTCAGCTGAAATTATAAAATTAATACAAATCGTTCACACGGGAGCGGTTAACTATGGCGGATACAAGTAGACGATGAGGAATGGGGTTACAAATATCAATATTTACCCCAACATAACTTATGAATGAAGCGATCTACGCTCGTGCGTATTTTTGTAACTTGACATTGTTATCAACCCCCTCCCCCCTCCCCCAATTGTCACTGCGTTACGTCATATGTGGACGACTCCATATATATATATATATATATATATATATATATATATATATATATATATATGTGTGTGTGTGTGTGTGTGTTATACAATATACATTTGTAAATAAACATATGTGTATGTTTACAGTACACCATTCTCATATGTTTAATTTTATTTGTGTTTGCAGCTAAAAAAGGTGTGATAAAAATTCTGCGGTGTGCCCCTTAAATTCCTTTCGTGAACCTATCGCAAATACGTGTCCCACATTTTGTAGCCCACATTTTTCAGAGAAAAACATAGGCTCAGCGTGTCCTACAGGGAACGATACACGATATTCTATGACGCGGAGTTATCCATCGGACCGGAGCCAAGACTTCAGCCAAATATTGTTTTTATAGTGAGTTACATACGTATGTCTCTGTAGTTCAAGTAGTCAATAGTTGGAAAAGTAAAATCAAATACATAAACAAATAAAACTTCAACAACGTGCACAATTCTTCCAACACGAACATTCAACTCAGCCATGGCCGGTGTCAGACAGATTTTACTTATTTGACCCAATCGGGTCCCGCGCTCATAGGGGACACCCGCACTCGGTTTCCCATCTACAGCTTTAAAAAAAAAAATAAGAAATGAAGTCTATTTCAAATGCGATTTCAGGAATACGTGTTATTACACTGTATAACAATAAAACAATATCTATATTTATTAACTATATTTTGACCTAAAACGTGTTATACAACAGTACAGGGGGCCCCACCAAAATGGTGCGAATCTACTAAGGTCGACCCTGAACTCAGCCACCCAGAAACGTAGACTTGGACCAGATGGCACAAAACATGAAGTCTTTGCATGAAGTTGTTGAAGGTCTATTCTCAATCGTCAGCTACAAGACAATGATGGTGAATAAAGACTGAGAATGTGTGTAAACTTTAACACAGCGGTAGGCCACCCAGGAGCTTGTGACGACTTTAACACAGCGGTAGGCCACCCAGGAGCTTGTGACGAAATGAAATTGTTGGTCCTCTTCTTTGTCTTGTTTTCAATTCTCTCCGTCAGGTTACTCGACCATCCCTTCTGATGCTCCTTTTTTTCATTATTTTGTGTACACTTTCATTGATCGAGGTTGTCTTGACACGCCCACCTGATTTACCTGACGGTTTGACCTAGTTTTTGCAGCCACGTCGACGTGTTTGTTTTATTAATCGTCATTACTAGACGGATTAAACGTTAACAGGTAACGACATTCTTATTGTTAAACCAGACGTACGACTGAGAGATTATAGAGTTCTCTTCTTCAAAACAGATGGCATCTGGCGACAAACCAACACTTGTGCTGCAGAATGTCGATTAAGAAGATTTTATTCGTCGACATGGCCAGATGGAACGGAGTGGAATACGAGAAATGACATAACACTTCCGGAAGATGACTTTGTTGTAATAAACAACTACAATAAGATAACATCTTGGAAAAGATTATCATTGATAATCAAGGATAGATCAGCGATGTAGTGATTATGGTAAACATGACACGTAAAACGAAAGTGGCAAGACCACATATGGTTATGGAGTGCGTTCACATGAGTTTGAAAATAACACTTAAAGGAATACCGTATGTCGTTGTGAAGTAATGTTCAACACGAGGGTAGGGGAAACCCCTTCCATAATCATATTTATTTCCCCGGTTGGTTTGATATGGGAATGCTGGACTAAACTGCTTCTGATTGATTCTTTCTCCAACGGAGATAAATGTGCATGGGAGCGAACATTTTGCATATAACCTAGAACATTTTAAGACTTACACACTGCATTTCCATCTTTGTCAAGGAGAAATCCCAGACAGCCAGGACAACGAATAGAATCAGGATTCTAGTACAGGACAGGACGTAGTACTAGTGGAAAATTTGAAAGGATACAACCTCAGCTATAGCACTGGAAGCCACAAGTCCTTGAAGCCTGCCTACAACGCGAAAAAGTGGGATTATAAATAACACAGTGACCCTAACCACCCGAGAGACGGCATCTTAAAACAGATGCCCGACAATATTCAGACTTTTATTGTGAATCATGTCTGTAATTCACTCGATAATCAGGGTAAGTTGTAATATGTATCTTTTATAGTTTTATATTTTGTATTTTTGACGTATAAATTGCTTGTGGATGTACAGTTGAACATGGAGCTGGCAACTTCATCCCTTCAAATAACGTGACACATTAATTACCACTGCAAGAGCTGGTGACTGTTTCGTGTGGGTTTTCTTACAAGGAACTAACAGCAGAGGTGGCCGTGGGGAATGGATTTAAATATCATGGTGTATATATTTGTTAAAACAATACTTTAGTAAGTTTATATGTATAAATATGTATGCATAGAATGATACAATTGTAATCTTTTGCTGTCAAAAAGCAATTTTATCCGACTTAATGGGTCCCAATTTTATGCTCAGGGAAGGGTAAAATTCTGGGAAAGATGAAAGGGTGGACCAAAGCCGAGGTCGTCTGATGTTCATATCAGGTGACCCGATACTTAAAACGAGGCATTTTATTTCTCTTACTTTGTGGAACAAGTTGCCAGCAGTCGACGCTAGACGCCTACATCAGAGGGGTCTTGAAGACGCTTGTCTAGACATTCTAAGTAGTTACCCCAGCCGTGCTGCAAGGGACGTGCTGCTGCAACAATATCTGACTCCTGAAGAGAAGAAACAGTCCAATACACCTCTGGAAACCAGCAGTGACTGAGCCCAAGATCATCGGCGAAGCATTGTCTACACCTGGCCAGTTTAGTGTTAAAGCACTGGCCCAGATCCTGTAAAATATCCACCAAAGTCATCCCATGGTGATCAAAATTAATTGATTATTTTCCTTGTTAAAATAACATTATTTATTTTTATCTTGTTAAGAAATAATTGATTATCAAACTTGTAAATATAGATTTATAGTTTAAATAATTATTGACTGAATTTGCACCTGCATGACTCAGTTAAAAAACACATAACCATATAGAGCTCATAAAATTAATATTTTGCTAAGTCACATTCAGCTGAGGATCCAAAAATACGAATCGAAACCTTTCCTCGCAGAAAAAGTGGACAATAATAAGCTGTTCGTAACAGCTTAAATGATCTCAGTTGCTATGCTTGCCGTTCTATAAATTCCTGTTAGGCTCCCTGAAATGGAAGCATTAATCTTCTATTTATACTTCTGCCAAGACTAATCTTGAGCGAAGGTTGATACTTTTTTAAGACCCTCATCTTTTATTCGGTCTTTGTCCATTATAAGACCACTGCTGCAGAGCAAGGGAAACAATCCTGCGACAGTGATCAGAAACACTGAGATCTCTAAAAAAATCTACCTTGATCAAAAAAAAAATATGTTTTCATGTGTCACACTATATAGAATTTGAAATAAGTATAGTCTATTTGTAACTACTATCTCGGCTACACGAGCTGCTTCCTGCAATCTCAATGACAGAACGGTTGAAAATTAACTATTTTACCAAAAATAAATATCACTTGAAAGAAAAGATCGCGTCCACGAATAAAGCGAATTTTAGTAAACTAGGTTATGGGTTTTCTCTTGGAATGCGTTAAAAGTGCCTTTAAACCTGTAGACAACCGCGCTTCTAAGTGCCAGCGGGAAAAGGTGATTCTAAAATATATCTAGGTTAAACATTTTTTGTCCTCCCTCTATCACCTATAGATCTACCAGATGATCTCATGTGATCTACCGGTAGATCAGGAAAGACCGGTTGCCGACCAGTGCTTTAACAGAAAGCTGGGTTAAATGTTAAACTGCCACGTATCATTTCTTTTTATGGTCTTTGACCTTTTTTTCCCAGGTAGTTTTATCTTTTGTCACACTGTAATCTAACTTTCATCTTCCCATAACATGTCACCTTACCCTCCACCCCCCCCCCCCCCCCACTCCCCACCCCCCTTATTTTTTTCTCTAATGAAACAACAGACAATTTAAGCTGTTTCTTTCTTATGTGAGAAGTAGTAGAAGAAGATTAAGAGGCCGAAATACTTGACAGATGTCGAGACTTTCTGATGATCAGATTGCCTCCTGTTGTATCGGTCTATATAGAGTTTCCTATCATATTTTGTTATATTTTAATTCATTTTATTGAATTCTAGACGTCTTTTAATTTTATTGTTTTCTTTGTTAAAAATTTATATTTTCTGTTTGACCTTCCGTTTTCGTATCTGTGAGTCATGTTATAGCTCACCATTATTTACGTAAAACACACAAAACATAGTTTGACCTTCCGTTCTCGTATCTGTGAGTCATGTTATAACTGACCATTATTTACCTTAAACACACAATACAAGTACATAGTAATAAGTCTTATCATCCATTTGTAAAATTATCATGTGCACTTTTATTTGTCTTATTCTCCTTTACGCTGACATTAGTCAGCTTTTTCAATAACTATGAGTAACAATGATATTTACAAACATGGAGTAAACTTGTTGATAGCATTACATGCAGTCCTTTTTCTCAAATCCCGAGAATAAGAGAGATAGAATGGGACCGAAAAACACATTGAGAAAGGAACTGGAGGGCGACATGAAAATGATAAGAAGACATGGACAGATCTTGAATGGATGGCACGGCACTGGAAGGCTTGGATTTATTAAAGGCATATGCTTTTAAGGAAGCTTAAAGATAATGAGTAAACCATATCTCTGTGAAGATTCCCTGCCTAAGTGATACTATTAACTCTTGTAATGTATTACTTTTGTTCCAGAGAAACGGCACCGTTGGTCCAGTGTTTAACGTCTACACCGGAGAGTCGAAATTCAGTAAGATATACCAGATTTTCTCCTGGAACTATGCCACGTAAGTCACACACATGTCCTCACGACCTGACCTGTGAGTCATGTATGAAGACAAAACGCGCAGACGATGGTGTGGTCTGCGAGTGATAAGAATGCTCGAGTTTCTCTTACATTTTAGAACCACGCACGCGGGACGCTGTAGACTTACGGCGTGCACTAGAAAACATGTGACCTAATTAAAACACGTGTCATATTCAGTATAAAAGCGATATCCACATTATTTCAACACAGTGCCGGATATTGACATGGTGAGGCCCTAAGTTATAGGAAGTTGTGGAGTCCCTATGTGGCAATTGGTAACAGAGAATAACGCCATGTAACAACTGAACTTGGCAAGAATGCCGTCAAGATGCATAACAAATCCATGCTTCAGGCTGTGAAGCCCTAAACTGAAGCTTATTTAACTTATGCCTAAGTTTGGCCCTGTTTCCATCTTCACTTGTTATGGAGCAGTCCTTCACTGTTGCAGTTGGTCCTCTTGCAGGAAGGCTGAACAAAGCAGTTGTGAATTTTGGCAGTGATGATTTTCTAGCAACGTGTTTTACTTGATGAAGTTGTCAGACCCCTGCAGTAAATCATCCTGTTCGCCCCACACGACATACCTTAAGGGAGCAGAAGACATATTATTTTGTTTTTCCTCAGAGACCTTAGGAAACTGACAGTGCACTAGGATATAAAAGGTAAAGGTCGTTCCATAGCTGAAACTGCTGTAGGGGAGAGAAATGTTAGAGACTTGATCTTACTAGATCCATGTTTTTATGAGATGGTGTAACGAGTTCCCTTCCTCGTCGCGTCTGCCTTCCCTAATTCACGAGCAGAGTCAGCTACTTATTTACAGCTGGGTAAACTGAAGCGTACGCTACCAGGTTTGTATCCCACAACCCGGTCAAAGTGTTGCTAGAGGAGAACGCTCTACCCGATTAGGCCAATCGGACTCTTGGATTATCATGCACAAAATACTATAATTATAATTAGTATCTTTACGATAATCTCACTACAGTGACATTGAATGTGATAAGATTTGAAGTGAACTCAAGACAAAAATTAGATAACAATGTCAGATATACATCAGAGATAATGATTTGTCAGAATGGTATGATTTTCATGGACAGAGAAGATAGACAAAGAATTCCTAGAGAAGCTGAGAATGAAAAGAGAATTAGTGAACGAGATCAAAATGACAGAAAGCGAAATATTTTGATCAAATAAAAATACAATGACAGCAACTTGCTGACAACCAAAATGGAAGGAAAAGTTTAACAGGGAAATGTTCTAGAGAAAAGTAGGGATGAAAGTGGGAAGAAAACATCAAGGGATGTACAGAAAAAAGTCTGTCAGTATGTACCATCAAGATATGAAACATTGGATATTGAAGATCCATTTCAGCAGATCTTCCAAGCGAGGATGGAAGGTAATAGTATTTGATGTTGCAATCTTCAATATTAAAACAAAAAGTTTTACTAGAAGTTTAATTACACACTGTTGTTCTGTAGGATTATAGATGAAAAAATAGCAATGAGGTTCAATTTTGAAATAATATTGAACAGGATAACAATATGTAACATAGAGATGCCGATTTGCAAAATGGTAAAAATACTGTATGATGACACCATTTCATATGGCAACGATGTTTGATAGATTATCACATTTAGCATTAAAGCAATAAGGACGTGTAATTATGTTATTTGAAACGCTAAAGACATTTAGATGCTCACCAAAACATGTGAAAGATCTGAACAATATCCACACAAACAAACCGTGATAACGAAATCGCATAAGTATACTGCATCATATTACAAGGTAATTTTTCGGGTTGTTCATTACAAATTTTGTTTATTTCCACCAGGAAACTGCCGTTCTGGAACTCAGACGAAGCCAATGAAATTCGGGGAACAGGTAATACGCATGATTAGGATAGCTTTGGTCGAAAATGATGGTGAGGTATTATTGAGTTAGCAAGTGGAAACACTGCAATGGTCAGATGGATTTTGTTAGCAAGTTGTAGACAATCTAATGGTGAGTGATTGTGTTAACAAGTGGTAGAAGCTGTGATGGTGAGAATATTGGTGTTAGCAAGTGGTAGAAGCTGTGATGGGGAGAATGATTGTGTCAGCAAGTGGTAGAAACTTTGATGGTGAGAATGATTGTGTTAGCAAGTGGTAGAAGCTCTGATAGTGAGGATGATTGTGTTAGCAAGTGGTAGAAGCTGTGATGCTGAGAATGATTGTGTTAGCAAATGGTAGAAGCTGCTGTGATAGTGAGAATAATTGTATTAGCAAGTGGTAGAAGCTGTGATAGTGAGAATGATTGTGTTAGCAAGTGGTAGAAGCTCTGATCGTAAGGATGATTGTGTTAGCAAGTGGTAGAAGCTGTGATGCTGAGAATGATTGTGTTAGCAAATGGTAGAAGCTGCTGTGATAGTGAGAATGATTGTATTAGCAAGTGGTAGAAGCTGTGATAGTGAGAATGATTGTGTCAGCAAGTGGTAGAAACTGTGATGGTGAGAATGATTGTGTTAGCAAGTGGTAGAAGCTCTGATAGTGAAGATGATTGTGTTAGCAAGTGGTAGAAGCTGTGATGCTGAGAATGATTGTGTTAGCAAATGGTAGAAGCTGCTGTGATAGTGAGAATAATTGTATTAGCAAGTGGTAGAAGCTGTGATAGTGAGAATGATTGTGTTAGCAAGTGGTAGAAGCTCTGATCGTAAGGATGATTGTGTTAGCAAGTGGTAGAAGCTGTGATGCTGAGAATGATTGTGTTAGCAAATGGTAGAAGCTGCTGTGATAGTGAGAATGATTGTATTAGCAAGTGGTAGAAGCTGTGATAGTGAGAATGATTGTGTTAGCAAGTGGTAGAAGCTGTGATGGTGAGAATGATTGTGTTACCAATTGATATAAACTGTGCTGGTGAGAATGATTGTATTAGCAACTAGTAGAAACTGTGATGGTGAGAATGATTGTTTTAGCAAGTGGTAGAGAATATGATGGTGAGCATGATTGTTTTAGCAAGTGGTAGAAAATATGATGGTGAGATTGAATGTATTAGCAAATGATAGAAACTTTGATGGTGAGAATGATTGTATTAGCAAGTGATAGAAACTGTGATGGTGAGAATGATTGTTTTAGCAAGTGGTAGAAAATATGATGGTGAGAATGATTGTATCATCAAGTGATAGAAGCTGTGATGGTGAGAATGATTGTATTATCAAGTTATAGAACTTTGATGGTGAGAATGATTGTATTATCAAGTTATAGAACTTTGATGGTGAGAACGATTGTGTTACCAAGTTGTAGGATAGCACTTCAACCACCACCTTTACTATGTTACTGATGATAATAACGTTAATTTTGGCGATTGTGTCAACAAACAGTTCGATGAAAACAAAAGTAATGTTTTATGAGATTGAGAAGGATCAGGTCCTTGTCTGTATGACTATTTCAGAGAAAGTCTTGAGGAACTTTGATTTACTATGAAAATATCAATTTTTGAGAAGTTGTGATTTGGTTTGAAAATATCAAAATTTTACACTATGTGATTTGGTGAAAATATCAATTTTGGCAAACTGATTTTCTGAGAAGTTGTGAATTAGTCAGAAAATATCAATTTCAAGAAGTTGTGATGTGTTGTCAAAATATACATTTTGAGAAGTTGTGATTGGATGTGAAAATATCAATTTTGAGTCTTTGTGATTTTGTGGGAAATCGCCAATATTGAGAAGCTGGTACTTAAAATAAACTCAACACACATTGTCCTGAACGATAGAGACGAGAAATGTCAGGAATGATTTAAGTGTTATTTTGTTATATAAAAAACTGACAGGGTCTGAAGCATCACTAGTATTAATGTTAATGTTAAGGTTAAGGTTAATCAGAATCGACGTCATTGAACTCCGGGCAAACCCATAGGTGCTCAGTCTCCCTTAGCAAATGTCAAAGGGTATGAATGCTAATTGTTCCTGTTGCGCACTGGTTCAATACACGGTGGATGCATCCTCTCATACGTCCATCCCTGCTGGTCTTACGTTTGATGCCCAATTCCAACAGTCTTAGCCTTGATGATTCATCGATTACAGTGTCATTCTCTAATAGACGAACATGAATCGCCCTCAGTATTTCTTCCTTATCCATGTCCAATGCACCTTTTATGGGTGCTCTTGAAGCTAGTCTGTCAGCTCTTTCATTGCCACGTACCCCTGCATGACCGGGACAGTAGATCCATATCAGTTGTGGCATCACTAGTATCTAAGCGTTTAACTAGACATTCCCAGAAATATGCTGTCGTGAACGAAATAGATATATCCAGTATTTTGTCAGGTTTCAGTAAATATCTAACTAACTTCACCGGTTTACAACGCCGTTTATGGTTCAGTAAATTAATAAAATCTAAACATTTCAAAATGCCAACAACAGCATACATGTATTGGAAATGATTAAAAGAAAATCCGTAACATTTTATGGTGTCAGAATTATAAACTAAAATTCCACCACGTCAGAATAAACATAATGTAAGTGAATAAATAAGGAGGCTGCTGTAAAACTGGTAAGGAAATATATATATATATTAACAATTAAATCGGTATAGAATCAGTTTTACTAATTAACGGTACAAATTAACGGTACAAATTAACGGTAGTGTCTAAAACACTTTTTTTTAAAACCAACCTATATTTCTCGTCCTTGTTGTCTACTTGTAACTATGGCTGACGAAGGGTGAAACGTGAAAGGCCCGTCGTGTTTCCTGTGTACCGTTAATTTTTTAAAACTGATTTCTTTTATTTGTTATATATATATATATATATATATATATATATATATATATATATATATATATATATATATATATATATATATATATATATATATATATATATATATATATATATATATATATATATATATATATATATGTTTACGACCGGAAATTTGACTGAATAACCTGAACGGCTCCTGCACATAAATCCCGTGTGGATGGGAAGGAGCGAAGCTCCTGACCGGGTTGGAAGGAAAGTCCACTGACCTCCCCCCAAGCCTCGCAATGATATGTCATTGGGCCAAAAGAGCTGGAAAAGCTCGACTGCCACTGGTTAGAGAAAAAAAAAAAAAAAAAATATATATATATATATATAAAGAATCGCAACTTTTTTGGTGTTACTTTTATAAAGATATTCGCTGATTGGACATCAGTCAACCTATCGACTGTGTCCATCTGGTCATTAACTTATGTGGTTACCTGAATTGTACTCACCTCATGATTCGTGAGGTCATGAAATAGGTCAAGGTCAAAACCACATTTTTGACAATAACTCGTAATAAGGTTCATGAGAATCCCGTGAAACTTACTGAACACAAAACTCTCTGACCATATTATTGAATGCCTATAAAAGATTGACTCTCCTCGAATAAATTAAGTTGAAAATTCAATGCGCAAGTATGGCTCATCTCACTACAGAACAACGACTCATCATCATTGGACGTTTACAGACTGGACAGTCACAAAGTGTAGTGGCCAGACAATTTAATGTGGTTAGAAGCACCATTAGTCGCCTTTGGAGGCGATTTCAAGAAACTGGCTCAGTGGCAGACCGGCCGCGCAGTGGAAGACCCAGAGTCACAACTCCTGCCGAAGACCGCTTCATACGGCTGCGTCACCTCAGGAATCGACTTGCATCTGCGTCCTCCACAGTCCAGTAAATGTCAGCAGCTCGTCGAATTTCAGATCAAATGGTCAGGAACCGGCTGCACGACTCTGGTCTTTGGGCTAGAAGACCCTACAGAGGTCCTGTTCTTACGGACCGGCATCGCCAGAACCGACTGCAGTGGGCGAACCAGCATCGTCAATGGACCGTTGGGAATGACTGGAGACGGGTTTGGTTTAGTGATGAATCATTTTTTGTGCTCCAGCGACACGATAGACGGAGAAGAGTTTACCGCAGAGTCCATGAGCGCTACGCCCAGAACAGCGTTGATGAGGCTCCTCCACATGGTGGTGGAGGTGTACTGGTGTGGGGGGCGATCAACCTTATTTGGAAGAAGTGACCTGGTGCAAATTGAAGGACGCCTGAATGCCCAACGATACGTCGCTGAAATTCTTCGTCCACACGTCCTTCCACTTCTGGCTGCACGAGGGTCGATTTTTCAGCAGGATAACGCTGGACCTCATGTGGCACAACTCACCACCCAGTTCCTCGCTGACAACAACGTCCAGACCATTCCGTGGCCAGCCATGTCATCAGACATGAACCCCATAGAACACTTATGGGATGAACTCGACAGACGACTCCGCCAGCGAGACGTGGCTCCAGCCAATCTCCGACAGTTGTCTCTTGCACTGCGGGAAGAGTGGGCAGCCATCCCACAACAACAGATCCAACGGCTAATCGGACCCATGTCAAGGAGATGTCGTTCTCTGATAGAGGCCAGAGGAGGCCATACACCTTACTGAAACGGAGGCCTCAGTCGCAAAGAATAAAAGTCCAAACCAAATTTAATGAACATCATTTCATTATTAAAGTCTGAAAGTTTCTTCATGCCAAGATTGAAACATATATATATATATCTTGTCACCCTGTTAGAATAGTAATGTTGAAATCATCATATCAGAATAACAAATTAAATGTCATAACTTCACCATAATACTTTTGTCAATTAGAACAACATGTCTGAATTCACCATACTAGAATAACACGCCTGGTTTCACCATATTAAAATACCAGCCTCTAAATTTACCTTTTTAGAATGGCCAATCTATGTTTATCTTATTAATATAGCCAGTCTAAATTCACCCAATTAATATAGAAAGTCTAAATTGACGCTATTAGAATAGAAAGTCAAAAGTCACTCTATAAGAAGAGCAAGTCTATATTCATCCTACTAAATATAGCCTGGCTAAATTCTCAAATTAATATAAAAGGTCAAGGTAGTCCCATGACAAATACTGCCGTAGGGGAGTGAAGTGTTAAAGACTTCACTATACCAGGTTCCGCATCGAGAGGTGGGGGGTGACCAGTTCTCTTCCTCGTTGCCTTTTCCTTCCCTAACTCAAGAGCAAAGTCTAGCAAGTGCAAATTCACAGAAATTAATAAGCCAGGTCCAAATTCACCCAATTAATAAGCCAGAATAGATTCACTAATTAATGTAGCAAGTCTAAATTCACTCTATTAATATAGGAAGTCTAACTTCACTCCAGTAGAATAGAAATACAAAAGTCACGCTATTGGAATAGTAAGTTCAAATTTACCCTATTAATATAGTACGTCTAACTTCACCCTATTAATATAGTACGTCTAACTTCACCCTATTTTTTTTTTTTTTTTTTTTTTTTTTTTTTTGCGTACGCCCGCTAATACTCGAGGCGAAATCTCAGGTTATTACTATGTCTAACCTGACATTGATTTTACGTGAGTATCCCTTTTTACTTGTACAGAGACAGGTGTCCCTCGCCATTCAGGCAAATACTCTCCGATTTCGGAGGTACCCATTGCAGCTGGGTCGGCTCAGGAGCCGCCAATCCCTGGTCGACAACACTCCTTCAAATGTACTAGCCAGGTCTCGAGTTAATCCAGTCCAATTCCCGGTCGACGAAAAATCCTCAAATGCCGTCGCCCGGGTTTGATCCTGAATCACCCGGTCGCCAGAGCGGTGTTGTAACCACTACGCTAGCGTGGCTCCGCTTCACCCTATTAATATAGCAAGTCTAAACTCACCCTGTTAATACAAGGTATAGTACGTCTAACTTCACCCTATTAATATAGCAAGTTTAAATTCACCCTGTTAATATAGTACGTCTAATATCACCCTATTAATATAGCTAGTCTAACTTCACCCTATTAATATAGCAAGTCTAAATTCACCTTACCAACGGGCTGATCACCCGTTTGCCAGTCACTTCGATTACGGAAACAACAGCAAATGGATTGATTTGCCGTTACCCTAAAGACGCCAATAGGCGTGATGGGAAACAATGGCAAAGAAAACCTATCTGCTGTTGCCCTAAGACGCCATTAGGCGTAATGGCCACTGACTGCTTTGACGGTCGGTGGCTAAGGACGAAAGAAGAAGAAGAAGAAGAAGAAATTCACCTTGTTAATATAGTACGTCTAACTTCACCCTATTAATATAGCAAGTCTAAACTCACCCTGTTAATATATTACGTCTAACTTCACCCTATAAATATAGCAAGTCTAAACTCACCCTGTTAATATAGTACGCCTAACTTCACCCTATAAATATAGCAAGTCTAAACTCACCCTGTTAATATAGTACGTCTAACTTCACCCTATAAATATAGCAAGTCTAAACTCACTCTAGGAGCCACGGTAGCATAGTGGTTAGTGCACTGGCTTCCTAGCGCAGTGGTCTATGGTTCGATCCCCAGATGAGGCGGAAAATTTTTAGGCCACAAACGGCTCCTGGGTTGACCCAGCCCCAAATGGGTACCAGAGCTACTCTGGGAAGGTTAAGGCGGCCGGCGTGATACCGACCACATCACCCCTCGTGTGCCGACGGTCAAGATAATATGGGCCTAACACCATATTCCCAATATGCCTCAATGGGCGTGTAACGGGTTCCTTTACCTTTTTAAACTCACCCTGTTAATATAAACGGTACAGGTAGTCCTATAGCAGATACTGCCGCAGTGGAGCGAAGTGTTAAAGACTTCACTATACTAGGTTCAGCATCGAGAGGTGGGGTGACCAGTTCCCTTACGTGCTGCCTTTTCCTTCCCTAACTCAAGAGCAAAGTCAGGTACCCATTTACATTTGGGTAGACTGGAGCGTGATGATGCCGGGAATGAAACCTGGAACCTTTGCTTCCAGAGACCAGCGCTCTAACCATTCTGTCAATCGGACGCTATTAATATAGCAAAGTTAAATTCGCCCTACTAAAGTAGCAAAGCTAAATTCACCCTATTAGAATAGCAAAGGTAAATTCACCCTATTAGAATAGCAAAACTAAATTCACCCTGTTAGTATAACAAGCCTGAGTTCACCAAATCAGAATAGTCAGTGCCAGCTTACCTTTGTTCATTAGTTTATCACCTTTCATGGACATAGAATAAATACTTTAACAAACTATACTTTCCTCTGATCAGATGGATCAATGTTCCAGCCTTTCCCTACTGAGAACACCAAGCTGATCTTGTTTTATCCACAACTCGTAAGGTAAGATCCGGTCTTAGTTGTTTTGTTACATTAGAGGGTTCCGTATCTCCAGGTGCATCGTATAGTTTCCCGGGGGTCTCTCATGAGACAAAGGACGATTGCTCCTTTAGTTATGTTGTAAGAGGCTGCTGGAATGAGGTTGCGCATAGGGCTGGCAACATCATAATGAAAATACATTGCTACAGAGATCAATGCTGGATAAGAACGTGAATGCTTTGGGGTAGATTTCCTACAATGGGACGAGCAGTAATAGTTATTGCATGCTTAGTAGGGAACGACAAGGGAATTATGATAATGCCATGTTTGGATGATTTGTATTTAATTTATTCTTCACTATGGAGAATAGTTTCATTTCGTGAACATGAAGGTTTACTAATTTCACTGTTGTAAACCCGTCATCTCATTGTTTTCTGTATATACTTACTTACTTAGTCGTTCCCATTCTACCGTAAGGTGTAGAGGTTTGAAAGAGAGAGCGCCAGACTATCCTTTCGGCTGCCTTCCTCCTGACCTGGTTCCATTCTAGTCCTCGGTCCTTCAAAGATTGTCTAATGTTGTCCTCCCAGCGGACTCTGGGTCGTCCTGGGGGTCTGGATCCCGAGCTCTTTGTTTCCCATGCTTGTCGTGGTAGCCGATCTTCTCCCATTCTGCAGACATGGAAAAACCATCTTAGTTGGGACTGTTCTACTTGGGTCTGCAGGGGGTGGGATTTTAGGCCTTGACGTATCGTCTGGTTGCGGACCATGTCTCTTCTTGTAACTTCAACCATCTTCCTCAGATACCTCATTTCTGAGGTTTGGATCTGGCTTTTATGGGTTGTAGTCATTGCCCATGACTCGCATCCATATGTCAAGACTGGGACATAGGTGGAGCGGTATACAGCCATCTTCGTTTTCTTATCAACCTCTCTCTTGCTGAGGAATACTCGATTTATGGCCTGAAAAAGTCTCCCAGCTGCTGATTTTCGAGTGGCCAACTCTTCTTTTATGCCTCCCTTTCGGTCTATAATAGCTCCGAGATATTTAAAGTGGTCGACCTGCTCCAGGACCTGTTCTCCCAGCTTAATCTGATGTCTTCCTTCTTCTCGTGATATCACCATGGATTTTGTTTTAGAGCTGCTTATGACCATCCCTCTCTTCTCCAGCTCTTCCTTCCAGACTTGCAGGTTGGATTGGAGATGTGCCTCTGATTTAGCAATCAGGGCAACATCATCAGCAATTGCCAGCTATGAAATACATACCTGTCTCATCTTCCAGTACCCCACTGAATACTTTCTTGTTCTCTCCTTACATGACTTGATAACATCGTCCATGAGGAGTATGAAAAGATAAGGTGACAGGATATCACCTTGTCTTACACCAGTGGTAGTCCTGAACTCTTCTGACTTATGGTTTGCTGTCCTCACATAATTTCTGCAAGACTTGAAGAAGCTCTGTATAGCTTGAATCATAGGTGCTGGAATGTTCTTCCTTGCCAAACAGTCCCAAAGTTTGCTCCAGGGGACCCTGTCAAATGCCTTTTCCAGATCTATGAAACAAAGATGGATCTCACTCTTATACTCAAGGGCCTTTTCACTCAGCTGTCTGAGTGTGAAGATTAGGTCTTGAGTACTTCGATTTGCTCGGAATCCGCACTGGACCTCATCCAATTGTGGCTCAGCTAGGCGTCGGAGTCTCTGCTCTAGGATTCTAGAGTAGATTTTACCATGGACACTGAGAAGGGATATGGTGTCCACATTGTCGATTGTCACCCTTTTGAAAATTGGTGTTATGATGGCAATCTCCCAGTCCTTTGGTATGGTCTTGTTGCACCACGCTGCCTGTAGGACCCTTAAGAGTAATAGTTCGCCTGATACTCCCATGTACTTAACCATTTCTAGTGTTATACCATCATGCCCTGCTGCTTTGCCCATCTTGATTTTCTCCAGTGCTGCCTTCAGTTCTTCCATCTTTATGTCATCTTCATCACCATTTGTTTCCTCTTCTGTGCTAGTGGTTATCATTTCTGATGCTTGACCTTGCTCACCATCAAGGAGTTCTGAGAAATATTATTTCCATCTTTCCATTACTTCCTTCGGGGCAGTAAGCAGTTTGCCTTGCTTGTCCTTTATATATTTGAGAGGGCATTGTTTTTCCTTCCTCATGTTCTTTAGGGTCTTATAGAACAATTTCTGGTTTTCTTGCGCTTCTTTTTCTAGCTTTTCTCCAAATTCTTCCCAGGACTTCTGTTTTGCTGCTAGCACCTTGTTCTTTGCTTCTGTTCTGAGTGTCACATATTCTCTATATTTTTCCATTTGTCCTGCTGTGTTTTTAGCTCCTAAGTATTGTTTCCATTCCATTTTCTTCTCTTTTATTTTCTCTTTGACTTCCTCTGTCCACCAAGGTGTCCTCTTTCTCTTGTTCCCAAGTCGGACTTCACCACATGCTTCTGCAGCAGCTGTCCTTATGATGTCCTTGAATTTAAGCCACAGGGTTTCCAACTCATCAAGTTGTTCTTCTGTGTTTTTCACCGCTGTAGCAATAAACCCCTGATATTTGGTCTTAATTTCTGGCTCTCTCAGCTTCTAGGTCTGAATGCTCATTTCTTCCGTTCGTTTACTTGGTTTCTTGCGTGTTGCTGGGCAGTTCCTAGACTGAGCAACTCTTTCAGTTGTTCTTTTAATTGTAAGCAGGTAGTAATCACTTCCAATCTCTGGCCCCCTCCAGACTCTAGCATCCCAGACATATTTGAATGAGCTCCTCCTAACAATGGCTTAGTCGATCACTGACTTCTCATTCTTTGTTGGTTCACACCTAGTGTATGCATGTATGCGCTTATGGGGGAACTTTGTGTTGGTAATGATCAGACTCTGCTCACTGCAGAATCTAAGGAGTCGCTTTTCATTGTCACTGAGAGTATCTTCTCCATATCTTCCGATAACTCCACCCCATCTAGCATGGTCACTTCCAACTCTGGCATTGAAATCTCTAAGCATGATAATTTCATCTAGGCACTCATCCACTGTCCTTTGAAGCAGCTCGAATAATTCCTCCTCGACCTCTGCTCTCTCATCCTCATTTGGCCCATACACTATGACCAGGTTGACTATGGTTTCTTCTTTTAGTTTTACAACCATAATGCGCTCCGAGACAAAGTTCCATCCCTTGATACTATCTTTCTGGTTTTTGGCCACAATGCAACTCACGCCCCCTTTAGCTCTTTCAGATGTGGGTACACCACTGTAGAGCAGCGTGTTGCCATCGAGATCTATGACTCCTTTTCCCTTTTTCTTTGTTTCCTTAATAGCCAGGATTTCTAGTTTTGCTTTCCTCATCTCTTCCACCAGCTCCTCTTCTTTCCCATTTATACTTCTTGTGTTCCAAGTTCCATAAGTCGTAGTCCGTTCCAGTTCGTCGCCTTTAGAATCAGTCCGGTTTTCTCTCTTGTAGTTCTCATAATCAAAAGTTTAAAGCAAACAGGTGATTGGCCTGTTGTGCCTTTGCACGGTGGAGGGGCTGCCTCCTTACGGCCTCCATGCAGGTCGCCCTCCTCCTTTTTCAGCCTGGCTTGGAACCGGCCAAGGCGGAGTTCCTTTTCTGTATATTATTTAATTAATTTAATTTCTATTGTAATAATTTTCCGTTACGCTCCTTACGGAGCATGAAGACACCACTACAGCTCGGCCTCTTACAGGAAACCTGCATCAAGCGTCGTAGGCTCTTGTAGTGGTGGTTCCTGTGGCGATTTATTTGACATGATGAGGATGCCAACTTCATGCACAACCTGATATTACTTGCCTTGTACGACATGCTTGTAGAGGCAGTTGTCCTGTTCAGAAACACCCGGGACCCTAACGGGACTATTTCTATTTTGCTTGTAATATTTTGTGTTATTGTGATCTTTTTTATTACATTGTTTTCCATTTCACTTCACAGCAAATTCAGAAAATGAAGAACACGACAAATTGAATGAGTTATATTTTCCAGATGACCAATGTATAATGTATGCAGATGAAAAAAAAAAAACAAGGAAACAAACTGCAAAGCGTTAGACATGCACTTAAATCAACTTGTGAAAGATAAAACATGAATATCAACACATAAAAGACATAAACTATGTATATTCATATCAACTCTTTGCTGTCAGTGTCAAACATTCACTCTGGCCAGAGCACAGTCAAGGAAAATCATTTTGGGAGATGAAACATTTAAGAAAGACCATTAGTTTTACCAGGACAGGTAATGAGAAGTGACGCCATAATAAAAATGCAGGAACTACATCTTGCATCAAATATAGACAGAGAATTAAGTGGTTTAGCTATCTCATGAGAATCGAGCCCGATTAACAGGCACTCCTCACAACAAAAGTGGATGGAAAAAATAAATTAAGTAAAGTATTCCACCTCCAGGTTACACACTAGTTTAAACTTTCTTGTTGCATTATTCTTTATTACTAGGTTTTATTTTGTAAGCATTCTTTCTATACACACCACCTATTTGTTATTGTTTATTTGCTTTGCCATTATTTCTATTCAGTGTTAAAATAATAAAACGTTCTTACTCTAATAGTTACAATGTATTGAGTGATATAATATTAGTATCTACACTGACATGGATGAAGAATATAGACACTAACAAAGTATATTGTTTAAGAAATGATTAACCACAATGGTTCGTAACATATCACAGTTAATATGAAAACACAATAAAATGTTCTTGCATGCACATACTTGATAGTGCCTGCGGAATTTAGGAATGCGTCATATCACCTTTCATTCCTGTGGTCATATACAGCAATGAAAACGTATTCATTATCATACTTATTGCGCAATTCTTTACACAATACACTCTTTACATCTTTTTCAGCTCGTACAGATAATTGGTGCTGTCTTGGTGAATCTTGCTCTGTACAGGTCTTACTGACAACTTGTGATTTTAAATGTATATATTCATAATTATTGTACCAAACCATTTATCCTAATTAGCTTCCTGACATCGGGGAAAATAATCTACTGGTTATGTCCCTTGCGCCGAATAATACAAGCTTTATGTTGCACACCGCAGGATATTTGACCTTGCGTACTCCGAATCTACAACCTTCAAGGATCTACCAGTTTATCGTTTCACTATTACGGACTCAGCATTCTCCAACACCATAAAGTCCAGGTCGTCTACCTCCGAGAGAGAAGTCAACTCGGCGGTCAACTACCGCAGTACAGGACTGGCTCATGAGAAGGGCAACGGCTTTTGTGTCCCTAACTGTCTTCCTAGTGGCTTGTACAGCATGTCAGCGGCTAGCAATGGTAATTGTCTATTACCTCATACATGCATTAATTATCGCTGCTCCCGCTATTTTAGATGCAACCATAATTTAACGATTGTTTTTCCTTTTTTAGTGTGTGTTATATATTATTGCACATTCATAAAACGTTGAATTCATTACATTACTTTAACAGACGCACGCAAAGTCTGTAACTTCTCATTATGTCACATTTATTGGTAATTTATTCAGAAGTTAACTCCGCCTAGGCCGGTCCCAAGCCCGACTGAAAAAGGAGGAGGGCGGCCTGAATGGAGGCCGTAAGGAGGCAGCCCCTCCACCATGCAAAGGCACAACAGGCCAATCACCTGTTTGCTTTAAACTTTTGATTATGAGAACTACAAGAGAGAAAACCGGACTAATTCTAAAGGCGACGAACTGGAACGCTCTCTCTCCCAAACCTCTACACCTCACGGTAGAAGGAGAACGACTAAGTAATTAAGTAAGTATTTAGAAGTGTCTTACGTTTTAGCAAGAATTTCATAAAATTAACATTATATTACACGGGGTAAGTATTTGCTTATTTATCATAGCGATGGTTATCGCCTTATGAGACTTATGCTTATTTTTATATATATTTTAATATTGGTTTATTGAAAAAAAATGGCGTCATATATAGACGGAAATACGTATGTTCCTGCAATTCCTGACTCATAAAGTGAGTCATTTATAAATACTGCTTGTTGAAGATAACAGCATATAGTGACAGCGGTATTTTTGTGAAACTTTGGGGAATAACTGATAAACCACTGATCTGTGCGTGTCAGTTTATGTTTACTGTGTATAACTGTGTGCCTGCATTGTGTATGTGTGTGCGTAAGAGAGAGACCAAGCAGCGTGGATAATCCTTCATCATCTCATCATCTCAACCCGTAACCCGTCATGGGTCGTATGTGTGTCATGGTGGAAGCATCAGCAGACAGGGTCCTCCACTGCTCTCTATCCTCAGCAATGCGTACAAGTGTGGAAAAACCGTGCCCTGCTCATACTTTGATGTTCTCAGCCCAGGATTTTCTTTGCCTTCCTCTTCTCCGTTTACCTTCGACTGTTCCCTGGAGGATCGTTTTTGAAAGGGAGTCGTGACGAGTTACATGCCCAAACCAGGCAAGCTTTCGACGACGTTACACTACTGACAAAGGTGGTTTTTGGTGGCCTGCATAGTGTTTATTTTCTCTCTAACAAAGACATTTGTTTTGTGCTCTTTATAGCAAATGTGCAACATTCTTCTATAACATTTATACTCGAAAGCCTGCATCCTTCGCTCCGTATCTGCAGTGAGTGTCCAACCCTCACACCCATACAAGAGAATAGATAATACAAGTGATTTGTATAATTTGATCTTCACAGGAAAACTGATGTTACGTTTCCGGATCACATTCAGCCTTGTCATGGCAGCTGAGGCCATCTCAAGTCTTGTCTTGATTTCTTTACTTGATCTTCCATCACTACATGTAGTGGACCCCAGATATTTAAAGGTGTTCACTTCTTCTAACTTTTGCCCATTTAACGTAAAGTTGGTCGGAACATGTTTCTTATGGCTATTCACCAATATCTTGCTTTTTTCTATATTAATTTTCATACCATACATTCTTGTTACTTTCTCCAGTCTAGAGGTAAGATCTTGAAGTTCTGATTCTGTTCCAGCTATAAGATCGATATCATGAGCAAAACGTAGATTGCAAAAAGGTCGACCTCCAATCGATATGGTTTTTTTATAATCGATGAGAGCCTCCTGCATAATATGTTCTAGATATATATTAAAGAGTACTGGGGACACGATACATCCCTGATGAACTCCTTAAGAAATGTTAATTAGTCACTTGGTGTTAAACAAAATTAACAATATTTATCTATCTCCGTATAAACATTCTCTTAGTTCACCATCATCATTCTTTTCCTGTTTGCTTCCCTAGGAGCATTAGCTCATTATTGCAGCTGGCTTTCCTAGGAGCATTCGCTCATTATTGCAGCTGGCTTTCCTAGGAGCATTCGCTCATTATTGCAGCTGGCTTTCCTAGGAACATTCGCTCATTATTGCAGCTGGCTTCCCTAGGAGCATTCGCTCATTATTGCAGCTGGCTTCCTTAGGAGCATTCGCTCATTATTGCAGCTGGCTTTCCTAGGAGCATTTGCTCATTATTGCAGCTGGCTTTCCTAGGAGCATTTGCACATTATTGCAGCTGGCTTTCCTAGGAGCATTCGCACATTATTGCAGCTGGCTTTCCTAGGAGCATTTGCTCATTATTGCAGCTGGCTTTCCTAGGAGCATTCGCTCATTATTGCAGCTGGCTTTCCTAGGAGCATTCGCTCATTATTGCAGCTGGCTTCCCTAGGAGCATTCGCTCATTATTGCAGCTGGCTTCCTTAGGAGCATTCGCTCATTATTGCAGCTGGCTTTCCTAGGAGCATTTGCTCATTATTGCAGCTGGCTTTCCTAGGAGCATTTGCACATTATTGCAGCTGGCTTTCCTAGGAGCATTCGCACATTATTGCAGCTGGCTTTCCTAGGAGCATTTGCTCATTATTGCAGCTGGCTTTCCTAGGAGCATTCGCTCATTATTGCAGCTGGCTTTCCTAGGAGCATTCGGTCATTATTGCAGCTGGCTTTCCTAGGAGCATTCGCTCATTATTGCAGCTGGCTTTCCTAGGAGCATTCGCTCATTATTGCAGCTGGCTTTCCTAGGAGCATTCGCTCATTATTGCAGCTGGCTTTCCTAGGAGCATTCGCTCATTATTGCAGCTGGCTTCCCTAGGAGCATTCGCTCATTATTGCAGCTGGCTTTCCTAGGAGCATTCGCTCATTATTGCAGCTGGCTTCCTTACAGAACGCCGACATAAAATCATTCATGTATGCTGTTGCAGCATTGGTTTCTGTAGCAAACAACCTGATATTAGTCACCTCTTACGACATGCTTGAAGGAACAGTATACCTGTTCTTGCTTCTCTTCTCATAGACTACCAGGAACTATAGAAATGAAAATATCGAGGAAGACATGGGAAGACCTAGAGCGGATGGCACGGGACACGAAGACATGGCATAACCCGATAAATGGTCCAGATAGTCTTATAGCAGATATTACCGAAGGGAATGAAGTGTTAGAGACGTCTCCAAAACCTGGTCTCAGGTTTATGAGGCGGAGTGACCAGGTCCCCTCCTCAGTGCCTTTGCCCTTTCTAAATCAACAGCAGAGTCAAGTAACCATTTTACAGCTTTGTATGTTGTAATTTATTGCGACCTGTTTC
This sequence comes from Oreohelix idahoensis, assembly GCA_024509875.1. Classification (NCBI taxonomy): domain Eukaryota; kingdom Metazoa; phylum Mollusca; class Gastropoda; order Stylommatophora; family Oreohelicidae; genus Oreohelix; species Oreohelix idahoensis. Next base: position 200,867 of record JAMPIV010005591.1, on the reverse strand, counting down.
CGAGTTCCGTCCCTTTGCCTCGAGAAGCAAGTGCTCTAATCATTTTGCCACTTAGACAATTGTCAAGTCCATAACCCATAGTGTAACATTTTTAGATACATAGACATTTGCAATCGAGTATTGTCTTTGACAATGTCTGCTTTAGTGATGAAGTGAGTTAGTTGATTAGTTAGGCAGTTCGGTAGGTAGTTAATTAATTTGATATACTTAGAGATAGATGGACTTGCGGATAGACGTTCTTACATACCGACGCATTACAGCAACATCAATAGATCAGCTGACATATATGAATTTATATACAGTTAACACTGTAACGATTCGAAAAATAGAATGCTTAATACGAAGGCAGAAATGCGAATAGAAACAGACAGACGTTTAGAAGTAAAGGGATATAATTAAAATGTATGGTGCGGGCATTTACTGTAATGGTTAAAAAATCCGTTACATTTTTTAATAGGCCGTAACTACATAAAAATAGACTCCTGTAACCTCAAGCATGTGTAAAAGACGACTAATAAGCAGTATGAAGTACGAGTCTTTTTTTTTCAGGCATCCCTCTGTACATCTCCCTTCCCCACTTCCTTGGAGCGGAACCTTACTACAATCAGCTGGTCAAAGGTCTACAGCCAGAAGAGTCCAAACACAGACCAATCTTTGAAGTTGACAAGGTATGTGATTTTGTGTAGCGTTCTTTAAGCCTTTTCTTCTCTGCCTTTAAACTAAACAAAAACGCACCCATTACATATGTTGATTTTTGTGTTACCTGTTGTTTGACCCATCAGTAGTATACAATGTACCAAACAGGTCGCATTCTGCAGGCGCGCTGCAGGCGCGTGACTTTTTATATAGGAAAAATTCTGCAGGCGCAAGATGGCGGGATGACTTTTTATATAAGGAAAATGTGCAGGCGCGCTGGAGGCGCAAGATGGCGGACTTGAGATAACAAGAAGAGGTTATATTTAGACGATAATAGGAAGACGATAACAAGAAGAGGATAATAGTTAGACGATAATAGGAAGACGATATATTTAGACTTGAGATAACAAGAAGGGGGTATATGGTGCAAGATGGCGGGATGACGTGTTATATAAGGAAAATCAGGAGGAGCCCCGGCGGAGCTCAGGAGGAGCGGTTGACTTTTTATATAGTAATATATTATTGTTGTTGTATGTGTTGTTTTTAGTATATCATAGCCAACTTAGGTAGTATTCTGGAGGTGTTAGACAAACAAGAAGACGATATATTTAGACGATAATAGGAAGACGATATATTTAGACAAACAAGAAGAGGATATATTTAGACAAACAAGAAGACGATAACAAGAAGGGGGTATATTTAGACAACAAGAAGAGGTTAATAGGAAGACTTTGAGATTTGAGACAATAGGAAGACGGTAATAGTTAGAGGTATATTTAGACAAACAAGAAGACGATAATAATTAGAGTTGAGATAATAGGAAGACGATATATTTAGACAAACAAGAAGAGGATAATAGTTAGACGATAATAGGAAGACGATATATTTAGACTTGAGATAACAAGAAGACGATAACAGTTAGACGATAACAGTTAGACGATATATTTAGACATACAAACAGTTATACGAACAGTTAGACGGTATATTTAGACAAACAAGAAGGGGGTATATTTAGATAACAAGAAGACGCTAATTGTTAGACAATAGGAAGACGATAATAGTTAGACTTTGAGACTTTGAGATAACAAGAAGATGATAACAAGAAGACGATATTTATAGAACAGTTATACGAACAGTTATACGAACAGTTAGACGATATATTTAGACATACGAACAGTTATACGATATATTTAGACTTGAGATAATAGGAAGACGGTAATATTTAGACAAACAAGAAGACGATCACAAGAAGACGATATATTTTTACAACAGTTATACGAACAGTTATACGAACAGTTATACGATATATTTAGACATACAACAGTTATATGATATATTTAGACATACGAACAGTTATACGATATATATTTTACAACAGTTATATATAGGTAACAAAAAGAATTTTAGTTAATATATATTTTATTTTGTCAAATACTAAAGGACAAGTCTCAGCCTCTTGGTAGGTTTCTTCTTCTTCTTCTTCTGTGGTAGATTAGGGACATCGGTCAGGTGGGGGTCTGTGGTGGGGGTCGTAGGAAACCAACTCGGGTCTGGTGATATTGGACAACTAGAGTTCATGTATTCGTTAAACAGGTTAGTGGAGGAGTTAGTAGGTTTCTTCTACGATGGTAGATTAGTAACATCGGCCAGGTGATTGTCTATCGTAGGAAACAAACTCGGGTCGGTGGAAATCGGTTGGTAACAACTGGAATTGATGTACTGGTCAAATGTGGCACTGGTACCAGTAGTAGGATAGGTATCCGTGCTTGGTGGCTGTAGTCGGTCAAATTCGGCGAGGATTTCGCTCTGTAAAGTCAACAAATGTTTAAGCATTTCATCACAACTTCTAGTCGAAAAGGGTAGTAGGACGCGCTGCATAGTAGCACCTCGTGTTTTGATCAAGATGAAATAAATGGCTTAGAGCCCACAAACGTTGGTGACTACATCTTGTAAATGTCTGGCGTTGTAGTTAACAGGTCGAGTAGAGTTTCTGGCTATAAAATTAATCAGGTCCGGGTGTGTAGGTGGTAGGCCGAAAGAATCAAAATATTCAAAAGTGCCAAGTCCGTTATAATATAGAGCGACCCAGTGGTCACCGGGGCGATAACTAGGATCAGTGTTGATGACGAAAGCAGCCGTCTTGGTCGGATCGATGCGTAGAGGTAATTGGTTACGAGCTAAAACTTTAACGAGCCCAGTTCGTTTAACAAATATATCTGACAGGAGGATGGTCCGTATCTCGTCTGTGTTCATTGTCTACGTGGTGTAGTCTGTCAAAACTTGGCGCGATTTCGAGATCTCCAAGATCGAGTCTTGCGTGGTGTGACCTCGGTGAATGTAGGTTTCTTCTTCTTCGGTGGTAGATTGGGGACATTGGTCAGGTGGGTGTCTGTGGTTGTCGTAGGAAACCAACTCGGTTCTGGTGATATCCCACAACTAGAGTTCATGTATTCGTCAAACGTATTAGTGGAGGTGGTAGGTTTCTTCTTCTTCCGTGGTAGATTTGGGACATCGGCCAGGGTAGGATAGGTATCAGTGCGTGGTGCCTGTAGTCGGGTAATTTCGGCGAGGATTTCGCTCCGTAAAGTCAACAAATCTTTAAGCACTTCATCACAGCTCTTGATGTAGACCCAGTTGGTGGGAGCAGTCATCTTGAACTAGGTGTATCTGTCCTTATCACACCAACGCTTGAATAAAGTATGAGTGTCTCCAAAAGTCTGTTTAAATGCAGGAATACCAGTTCAATCTGGTTTTTTGAGACGTGCCCTAGCTAGGATTTGATTCGTCGAAAATCGAGCGTGTGACCAGACTCGTGTGTTAGTCAGGTTGTGATTCGTTGAAAAGGATAGTTGACGTGGTTGATGTGAAAAATGACTCATGGCCGTATTGAGGTGAGGAAAAAAAAAACGACAACGAATATTCATAAAATGGTGGGTAAAACCTTATGAAAATGAGATAGAGAAAGGGTTAGGGTTCTTGTGCCCATGTCTTTTGCTGGTGTTTTTACTCCTGTTGATGGTTTTCTTGAGTCGCGTGGCGCTGTATATAGCGTATTAACACTCTCCATACGAACTCTACTGTTAGCTCGACAAGGTGGTCATGTGGGACCACCCGTAGGAGGACGTCCTCTAGGTGCATATTAACCAGATCCTCACCCGATGATGTAAGGCAGGAATGGGCTAGTTGGTTCGGTTGTTCATCCCGACCACCTTTGCAATACCGAGACCGGGTCGCCTGGAGGTAGCTTAATATGGAGGTTAGAATATTTTGACGACGTGAAGGCATCTGTAAAAATGAAAAAAATAAAAACGAGTAAGTTACTATATAGCTATAGATAAGCAGGACATATCATAGTTCTCAACTACTCAAAGATATGACAGGGAATTTCCGATGTTGGGTGAATGTAATTACATATCGATGTACACGGGGGTAGTTGTATCTTAAATATTTTATATCACGATTAATAACGATACTCATTTAGTGATATTTAAATTAACTGTGTTCCTGTCATGCTCTGTCCGGTTTGCTGTTCCTTAGTGTATGTGTGTGTGTGTGTGTGTGTGCGAATGTGGCTGTTGTTTTTCTGGAAGCTTGTTCCACCCCGGGCGGTCATCTGGTTAGCATTATGTTGGACTTATTTGGTTGTGTTGTGCTACAAATAGGTTGTTGTATACGAGTTATCGTTACTCTTGTTAAATACTAGTCCTCTATATTTATTTTATACCTAGCATCGAAATGACTTACAATTAGTATTTATGCTTTATCTATGTCTAAAGCTAAATTAACACATGACAAGTTATTAAGTTAGCTTTCTTGGTTTGATAGACTCGTTCACTATTGATTATCTGTAATGTTTTAAATAGTCTTGTTAAGGCATTATTTCTATAATATTGTGTATTCGTAAGCAATAACAGGAGATTTTTTTGTGTTTCATGAAAGTTTAGGTATAGGTACACTACGCAAAAGTGGTCTCAGCAGAACTTTGTTATCTATGTGGATGTGTTGTAGTCTTGTTACAAACAGCAAGCTGATTTAGAAGTAACTTTATCATTTTTATTGGAAGGAGTTGTGTTATTATCGTTTACATGAATATAACAATTGATTGTCCCAAACCCTTCAGGCAACTATGTTACTACTTGACTTGAGAAGAAGGACTTTTTATAAACACTCTTTAGTGAATCCCCCTTTGCCTAAGCGCTATAGAATAAAGAGGAAAATATAAAATAAAAAACTAATTTGGTTTTGTGTTGTGTTGTGTGTAGCTAGTGATGAGAATATAAGACGCTGAGAGGTGAAGTGGTGTCGTAGGCAACTATGGTTGTGATGTCGAGGTCAGTTTCAGCCATTTTAAGAAAACAAAACACGCACGTGGTTGTACCTTTCCTTGTTTTGGAACCAGATCGATGGCCCCACAAAACAGCGCGTGTAAATTTCTGTTCACGTCACTTGGGCAAAACACAATCGAACAATAGTAGAAACATTCCTTCGTTCATGTGTTCGAATCCGCTACTTAAGGTTTTCACTTTTTTTATTTATTTATTTTATTTATTTATTTCTTTTATTTTTAAATTTTTATTTTATTTTTTATTTTACAAGTGCGGCATGTGGTGATAGGTTTTATATTGTCTCCCAATCGTGCCAAACAGGAGGCGACCATGGAAATATAGTACATTAAATAAATAGAAATATGCCTGTGAGGTGATAGAAATATACATGTGAATTGATAGAAATATGCCCTCGAGGTGATAGAAATATGTATGTGAGATGCTAGAAATATGCCCTCGAGATGATAGAAATATGCCTTCGAGATGACAGAAATATGTCCTCGAGATGATAGAAATGTGACCACCGGTTTTGGTAGAAAACTTTAGATATAATTCACCAAAGTATTTTCGCACGTGTATCAAAGGATGGTCTCGGTAAAACTTACAGCGGCGACCTTCAGTCCACTCTCCATCGGTACAAGTATTGCATCACTTCTTGTCATGTACACCTAGTTAGTGGAAACAATGGAAGTCATCTTCAACAAGGTATGAGCGCGAGTGTAAGTCATCTTCAACGAGGTACGAGCGCGAGTGTCTGTCGTTATTACACCGTCTCTTCAGTAAAGTATGAACGTGAGTGTCTGGTCGTCGGTCTTCCATTTAAAGAGTTGTGTAGATTGAGTAATTATTGTGGAGGTTCACTTTTTCCTACCCGCTATAGAATAAAGAGGAAAAGCCAACTAGATAATCCTTAGTGTTACAAGTTCCAATCGGGACAATATCGAGGTCAGTTTCAACCATTTTAAGAAAAGCCAGCACGCACGTGCTTTAGGTATCATTTTCATATAGTACATAATAAATCGGTTAAGTCTTAACTTATCGAAAACACACATTTTTAAGAAATGATATGTAAGAATTTAACATAACACACATATAAAAATAACAAGTTAGTCTCGGAGTTAACATCTTAACAAACAAATAAGAGATAATACATACGATGTAAGAGTTATATTGATATGAGAAGACAAAACAAGTGTTTTTTTTCCTGAAGTTTGGTCTTTCAGAGAGATGTTTCCACTTCGAGTTCTGTTGGTTGCATGAGTTTTTTACACTGCTCTCATTATATCGAGGTTTGCTTAACAAAAAAAAAAAAAAAAGCAGATACAAAAAAAAATCAACCAAGTTGTTGTATATTTGAAAAACCAAACAAGAAAATACAAAATCGCGCACACCCTTCTACTGGTGGAATCAACTTAGAGCCCGCTGTATACCTGGGTAATCAATAAGACAGATTGGTTTGTCAGGCAAGAAGCCCTCGTTTGTCGTGTTAGCACCCAGGTGAGATATGTTAATGTACTATCGAGCAGACGATATATCTGTCTTGATTGCAAACCACATGAAAAACAGGGAAGGAATATTGTCTTTTTTTTGGTTTGTAACTAAGAAGTAAATTTAACAAAGAAAATAGAAATAAAACATGTTACAGACCACACAACGATCAAAAGTTGGTTTATATATATATATATATAGCATATATAGTCTATTGTAGAACATACCTACCACACGCTTACATCCTCTCTGTCTGAATGACATGGGTGTGAAGCCCGCTGTTCCCCACTGTCTGTGTCTCTACCACGAATTGAAAATATGGTGTCATATAGGGTAGACAAATGGTTATTTCAGACATGTGTAGCCCCGATATCACCGTTAGATAGCGAATGTCGTAGAAGAACGACAACACTCCGATTGCCAAGATGTGATAATTACACGTTAACAAGTGCTCGTTGCATAGCGCTAGGTTACACATGGTTATTATCTGTTCCATCTCTACCTCTGTAACAGGGGCATTCGCCTCTAATCTGATAATCCCGACATATATTTCTACCCACGATAACATTGTCATCGGGTTCACTGAGAATTGTATTGTATGTAATATGTTGCGCTCTAGACTGAGATATTCATTCGCGGTACGGATGTTGCAATATAGATCGACTAAATCATGCACCCTAAACACACCCCCTTCTTTAACTTTGCTAGCTATGAAGAGACAGGTTAAGCTGACAAACTGAAAGTTTTCTATGTTTAGTTGTTCCTTACTTCCATAATGTTCTAAAAGAGCGATAGTTAACTGAAATGTTTGTTTCTGACATTTATAAGCTCCACAAACAGATGAAACCCATTCTAGTAAAATCAACCGCGCTCTGTTACTAATGTCTCTCGGTATAAAAACAAATCTTGGGGTGTCTGGTATTACTTCTAACATCCCCTTTAAGTCAGCTAAGTTAAAATCTGTGTTACGATATCCGTCACTAACACTCGCCGTCATTTTAAAACTCACTTTATTCGTTGAGAAATATGTAAGAGCTGTTTGCTGGTGTGAATCAACTAGCCGAATATACAAGGTATTTATATAGAGAGACACACAACAGTACCGTGGTGATTCATATCAGACACGTGCATGTCACAGCTGTTAAAGTGTTTAATATCGTTGTTCTTTACAAGCTTGAAAACAGAGCCTTGTTTTATGTTTACACGTAAAATAGCTGACTTTGAGGGGGGCTAATAATGTATACTCATCTGGACGGAGTTTTGTTGAACAAAAGCCGTACGTGTTCTGAATGTCCAAAAGTACACGTGTGAGCAGCTGTGCTATTTGCCTAATGCGGCCACATGTGGCCATCTGCGTTATTTCTCTATTTATTTTATTACAATATGAAAAACTCTTTTTCCGACCAGCTGGAAATTACACCTGCACTGATTAAACATTGCTGATAATTAGCTTCTTCTTAAACACGCTCTATCGACCCGTTATCGTTCGAACCAAATCATCGCAAACAGCTTGTGCGCGAGGTATTGTCTAACATAATTCAATGTGAGACCCACTACCCCATAAGGTGTTATTTCCGTATTTAACTAATATATATATAAAAGTGTACGGTATGTTTTCCGAATTTGTGTTAAAAGTTAACATAAATATCTCTGGGGATTTTTTTATTTGTTAAACTCCTACATATCATTTTTAAAGAATGGTTGATTTTGTTGTCTTCATTTCTCTTTCTACCATTCTTACATTTCACTTTAATATATGTGTATATGGTTTAGATAAGAATATAGTCTAAAAAAATATGTGTGTCTTTTGCTAGGAAAAAGTCTAAAGAATATATCCAACAGTTTAAACCTTTTCCGTGTTTCTCGCTTATTGTTAAGCAAGTGGATTGTTCATTTATGTAAACACGAGGACTGTTGGTGAGTATTTCATAGATATTATACCACCACCACGGGTATTACTTTCTGAACCACAAACTCGTGAGAAATTATATTTGGGTTTTTTAATATTTGTTAAAATGTACTCGCAAGGAAAAACCATGTGTCTTTTTTCTTGTCGACACATCTGCGCGTATGATAGCACAAATAAAGATCGCTATGGTGGAACGTGGTACAAGGCGATTCAAATTATTCGCATCTGTCCGTAAGTAAATGATTGCTAACGGGTTTTCGATGGGGATCAATAGCCGTACGTGATCTAAATGTCCAATTGGACACGAATGACCAACTCTGTTATTTGTCTAATGCGGACACGTGTGCCCATCTGCGTTATTTCTCTAATTATTTTATCACAATGTGAAAAAATCTCTTTCAGAACAGCTGCACTGATTAAACATTGCTGCTGATTAGATACTTCTTAAACACCCTCTATCGATCCCATTATCGGTACGTGACAATTCACACCCAACAGTCGACGTACGCGAATAGGTGAGTATACATTAGGTCCGTCGAAGTCAGTTATTTTCTGAAACAGATTGTGTATTCACACGCGCGTGGACTTTTTCCAAACCTCGATATAATGAGAGCAGTGTAAAAAACTCATGCAACCAACAGAACTCGGAGCGGAAACATCTCTCTGAAAGACCAAACTTCAGAAGAAAAAAAAACCACTTGTTTTGTCTTCTCATATCAATATAACTCTTACATCGCATGTATTATCTCTTATTTGTTTGTTAAGATGTTAACTCCGAGACTAACTTGTTATTTTTATCTGTGTGTTATGTTAAATTCTTACATATCATTTCTTAAAAATGTGTGTTTTCGATAAGTTAAGACTTAACCGATTTATTATGTACTATATGAAAATGATACCTAAAGCACGTGCGTGTTGGCTTTTCTTAAAATGGTTGAAACTGACCTCGATATTGTCCCGATTGGAACTTGTAACACTAAGGATTATCTAGTTGGCTTTTCCTCTTTATTCTATAGCGGGTAGGAAAAAGTGAACCTCCACAATAATTACTCAATCTGCACAACTCTTTAAATGGAAGACCGACGACCAGACACTCACGTTCATACTTTACTGAAGAGACGGTGTAATAACGACAGACACTCGCGCTCGTACCTCGTTGAAGATGACTTACACTCGCGCTCATACCTTGTTGAAGATGACTTCCATTGTTTCTACTAACTAGGTGTACATGACAAGAAGTGATGCAATACTTGTACCGATGGAGAGTGGACTGAAGGTCGCCGCTGTAAGTTTTACCGAGACCATCCTTTGATACACGTGCGAAAATACTTTGGTGAATTATATCTAAAGTTTTCTACCAAAACCGGTGGTCACATTTCTATCATCTCGAGGGCATATTTCTGTCATCTCGAGGGCATATTTCTATCATCTCGAGGGCATATTTCTAGCATCTCACATACATATTTCTATCACCTCGAGGGCATATTTCTATCAATTCACATGTATATTTCTATCACCTCACAGGCATATTTCTATTAATTTAATGTACTATATTTCCATGGTCGCCTCCTGTTTGGCACAATTGGGAGACAATATAAAACCTATCCCCACATGCCGCACTTGTAAAATAAAAAATAAAAAAAAATTTAAAAAATAAAAAAAATAAAAAAAATAAAATAAATAAATAAAAAAAGTGAAAACCTTAAGTAGCGGATTCGAACACATGAACGAAGGAATGTTTCTACTATTGTTCGATTGTGTTTTGCCCAAGTGACGTGAACAGAAATTTACACGCGCTGTTTTGTGGGGCCATCGATCTGGTTCCAAAACAAGGAAAGGTACAACCACGTGCGTGTTTTGTTTTCTTAAAATGGCTGAAACTGACCTCGACATCACAACCATAGTTGCCTACGACACCACTTCACCTCTCAGCGTCTTATATTTTCATCACTAGCTACACACAACACAACACAAAACCAAATTAGTTTTTTATTTTATATTTTCCTCTTTATTCTATAGCGCTTAGGCAAAGGGGGATTCACTAAAGAGTGTTTATAAAAAGTCCTTCTTCTCAAGTCAAGTAGTAACATAGTTGCCTGAAGGGTTTGGGACAATCAATTTATATATTCATGTAAACGATAATAACACAACTCCTTCCAATAAAAATGATAAAGTTACTTCTAAATCAGCTTGCTATTTGTAACAAGACTACAACACATCCACATAGATAACAAAGTTCTGCTGAGACCACTTTTGCGTAGTGTACCTATACCTAAACTTTCATGAAACACAAAAAAATCTCCTGTTATTGCTTACGAATACACAATATTATAGAAATAATGCCTTAACAAGACTATTTAAAACATTACAGATAATCAATAGTGAACGAGTCTATCAAACCAAGAAAGCTAACCTAATAACTTGTCATGTGTTAATTTAGCTTTAGACATAGATAAAGCATAAATACTAATTGTAAGTCATTTAGATGCTAGGTATAAAATAAATATAGAGGACTAGTATTTAACAAGAGTAATGATAACTCGTATACAACAACCTATTTGTAGCACAACACAACCAAATAAGTCCAACATAATGCTAACCAGATGACCGCCCGGGGTGGAACAAGCTTCCAGAAAAACAACAGCCACATTCGCACACACACACACACACACACACACACACACACACACACACACACACACACACACACACACACACACACATACACTAAGGAACAGCAAACCGGACAGAGCATGACAGGAACACAGTTAATTTAAATATCACTAAATGAGTATCGTTATTAATCGTGATATAAAATATTTAAGATACAACTACCCCCGTGTACATCGATATGTAATTACATTCACCCAACATCGGAAATTCCCTGTCATATCTTTGAGTAGTTGAGAACTATGATATGTCCTGCTTATCTATAGCTATATAGTAACTTTCTCGTTTTTATTTTTTCATTTTTACAGATGCCTTCACGTCGTCGAAATATTCTAACCTCCCTATTAAGCTACCTCCAGGCGAACCGGTCTCGGTATTGCGAAGGTTGTCGGGATGAACAACCGAACCAAGTAGCCCATTCCTGCCTGACATCATCGGGTGAGGATCTGGTTAATATGCACCTAGAGGACGTCCTCCTACGGGTGGTCCCACATGACCACCTTGTCGAGCTAACAGTAGAGTTCGTATGTAGAGTGTTAATACGCTATATACAGCGCCATGCGACTCGAGAAAACCACCAACAGGAGTAAAAACACCAGCAAAAGACATGGGCACAAGAACCCTAACCCTTTCTCTATCTCATTTTTATAAGGTTTTACCCACCATTTTATGAATATTCGTTGTCGTTTTTTTTTCCTCACCTCAATACGGCCATGGGTCATTTTTCACATCAACCACGTCAACTATCCTTTTCAACGAATCACAACCTGACTAACACACGAGTCTGGTCACACGCTCGATTTTCGACGAATCAAATCCTAGCTAGGGCACGTCTCAAAAAACCAGATTGAACTGGTATTCCTGCATTTAAACAGACTTTTGGAGACACTCATACTTTATTCAAGCGTTGGTGTGATAACGACAGATACACCTAGTTCAAGATGACTGCTCCCACCAACTGGGTCTACATCAAGAGCTGTGATGAAGTGCTTAAAGATTTGTTGACTTTATGGAGCGAAATCCTCGCCGAAATTACCCGACTACAGGCACCATGCACTGATACCTATCCTACCCTGGCCGATGTCCCAAATCTACCACCGAAGAAGAAGAAACCTACCACCTCCACTAATACGTTTGACGAATACATGAACTCTAGTTGTGGGATATCACCAGAACCGAGTTGGTTTCCTACGACAACCACAGACACCCACCTGACCAATGTCCCCAATCTACCACCGAAGAAGAAGAAACCTACATTCACCGAGGTCACACCACGCAAGACTCGATCTTGGAGATCTCGAAATCGCGCCAAGTTTTGACAGACTACACCACGTAGACAATGAACACAGACGAGATACAGACCATCCTCCTGTCAGATATATTTGTTAATCGAACTGGGCTCTTTAAAGTTTTAGCTCGTAACCAATTACCTCTGCGCATCGATCCGACCAAGACGGCTGCTTTCGTCATCAACACTGATCCTAGTTATTGCCCCGGTGACCACTGGGTCGCTCTTTATTATAACGGACTTGACACTTTTGAATATTTTGATTCTTTCGGCATACCACCTACACACCCGGACCTGATTAATTTTATAGCCAGAAAATCTACTCGACCTGTTAACTACAACGCCAGACATTTACAAGCTGTAGTCACTAACGTTTGTGGGCTCTAGCCATTTATTTCATCTTGATCAAAACACGAGGTGGTACTATGCAGCGCGTCCTACTACCCTTTTCGACTAGAAGTTGTGATGAAATGCTTAAACATTTGATGACTTTATGGAGCGAAATCCTCGCCGAATTTGACCGACTACAGCCACCAAGCACGGATACCTATCCTACTACTGGTACCAGTGCCACATTTGACCAGTACATCAATTCCAGTTGTTACCAACCGATTTCCACCGACCCGAGTTTGTTTCCTACGATAGACAATCACCTGGCCGATGTTACTAATCTACCATCGCAGAAGAAACCTACTAACTTCTCCACTAACCTGTTTGACAAACACATGAACTCTAGTTGTCCAATATCACCAGACCCGAGTTGGTTTCCTACGACCACCACCACAGACACCCACCTGACCGATGTCCCTAATCTACCACAGAAGAAGAAGAAGAAACCTACCAAGAGACTGAGACTTGTCCTTTAGTATTTGACAAAATAAAATATATTAACTAAAATTCTTTTTGTTACCTATATATAACTGTTGTAAAATATATATCGTATAACTGTTCATATGTCTAAATATATCGTATAACTGTTCGTATGTCTAAATATATCGTCTAACTGTTCGTATAACTGTTCTATAAATATCGTCTTCTTGTTATCGTCTTCTTGTTATCTCAAAGTCTCATAGTCTAACTATTATCGTCTTCCTATTGTCTAACTATTAGCGTCTTCTTGTTATCTAAATATACCCCCTTCTTGTTTGTCTAAATATACCGTCTAACTGTTCGTATAACTGTTTGTATGTCTAAATATATCGTCTAACTGTTATCGTCTAACTGTTATCGTCTTCTTGTTATCTCAAGTCTAAATATATCGTCTTCCTATTATCTCAACTCTAATTATTATCGTCTTCTTGTTTGTCTAAATATACCTCTAACTATTACCGTCGTCCTATTATCTCAAGTCTCAAAGTCTTCCTATTAACCTCTTCTTGTTGTCTAAATATACCCCCTTCTTGTTATCGTCTTCTTGTTTGTCTAAATATATCCTCTTCTTGTTTGTCTAAATATATCGTCTTCCTATTATCGTCTAAATATATCGTCTTCTTGTTTGTCTAACACCTCCAGAATACTACCTAAGTTGGCTATGATATACTAAAAACAACACATACAACAACAATAATATATTACTATATAAAAAGTCATCCGCTCCTCCTGAGCTCCGCCGGGGCTCCTCCTGATTTTCCTTATATAACACGTCATCCCGCCATCTTGCACCATATACCCCCTTCTTGTTATCTCAAGTCTAAATATATCGTCTTCCTATTATCGTCTAACTATTATCCTCTTCTTGTTATCGTCTTCCTATTATCGTCTAAATATAACCTCTTCTTGTTATCTCAAGTCCGCCATCTTGCGCCTCCAGCGCGCCTGCACATTTTCCTTATATAAAAAGTCATCCCGCCATCTTGCGCCTGCAGCGCGCCTGCAGAATTTTTCCTATATAAAAAGGCACTCGCCTGCAGCGCGCCTGCAGCGCGCCTGCAGAATGCGACCTGTTTGGTACATTGTATACTACTCCCATCCACTGACGACTTTGAGTCTGAGAGACTACTTTTATAAATCAGATCTTCACAACAACAGAGAATCAACCAACAGAGAATCAACCAACAGAGAATCAACCAAGACAGGAAGAATATTTCTACGGACTTTAATCCGAATCTTTGACATTGAATAATAAATTCACGCAAGGCAAAACCGGCTTCTTTGTAATATGTATGCTAATTAATAGCTCCTTGTAAATAATAACACTGTAATCGTTCCACCACGTCTTCAGAAGAGACCCTGACGCCATCTCAAGAACAGCTATGCTTTGGACCACTGAAGGAAAGCGAAAGAGAGGCCGACCAAAAACTACTTGTCGGAGAACTGTGAATGCCGAGATGTAAAGAACAAACCAAAGCTGGCGCACTGCACTAAAGATGGCCGCTGACCGAGCATAGTGGAAGCAGTTTGTTGCTGCCCTACAAGACGCCACCAGCCGTGATGGCTACTGACAGCTTTGACAATCGGCGGCTAAGGATCAAAGAAGAGGAATCGTTCCATATCAACAGCATCGAACTGTGTGACAAATACCAGCCGGACATGTAGAAGTCAATAGATGAGATCTGAATGATTTATACTTCGATCTGAACGTTCACCATCAAAGTTCACTGGCATACCTTGTGCCTCAAAATTCCAATCATCCTTGAGCGACTTCTTCGAAGATTTAAACATATAAATACATTAGACCATCCGGTGTCAACACAAGCCCGACATTGTCCACTATATATCCTCTGACCTACTTAATCATAATAACCAGACCATATGGTCTTTTATACCTGAACATGCCCCCTAATATAACCGACGACCCCTGTGTCTAGGTTGAATGGAGTGCGCCTCGACAAAACGAGGGTCGTTTAAAAAAAAATGCTTCCCTTAACAGCTGTCTACTCTTTACGTAGAACCACGCGACGATAATTGACGCAACACCCCCATCGGGTAAACCCAAATCCTTCAATCACCGTGCGCAGCTCTCTTACATTATAGGTCCCTGTGGAGTATAGGCCATCAGCAAACTGACGTCAAGCTTCTCTGTCTTGTACTGTCTGGTTTAAGTCTTCTTTCATGTTTTTCTCCAGTTCATTTCTCCGTTGTCATTTTCGGAAATCCCTCTATTTCTATTACTCCGTGGATTCCAAAAGACAAGTACTGCCTTTGTTATAAAATCTTATTGTAGGTAACTATTTTCTTTATTCATGTGGAATTACTTAAAAGGGCGCCAATGTGCTGTTTTTAAACGAAGAAATAATGTAGACATAGAAGAAAACTATGTTTCGTGTAAGCAAATCTTCTTTTACTTTGAAATGTTTCAATGTATCTCTCCCCCAATGTAAAGTTTGTCCAGGAGTGGTACTGAAGACGGCCATGTTTGCTTTCTCTGTTCTTCACATATTGGAAATTGTTGCAGCAGATGTTCAGCTGTGATTTTATTAGTACTACAACTATTGATAGTTCCTATCTTTACATGGTATCTCAGTCTGTTGTCGTCTGTGCGGAGTCTGAAGATTAACCACTTGTTCAATTCTGTTAAGCTGGTAATATGCATCGTTCTTCTGGTGGCTGGATGCTCTGCTTCCCACCTGTATCTGTATCTGCTTATGAAATAAAAACATTTGGCCTCTTCATAAGTTATGCTTGTCTCAGTATGATGCAGCTTTCCATCTTCATTGACCAGTCTATCAGCATTGTCATTTCCAGGGATACTACAATGTGATGGAATCCATTGCATTACAACTCTATTGAATCTCCTACTTAGTTTATAGAGCATGCTCTTAGGTCACTTAGTCCTGCATTTTATGACTCCTCATCGCTGTATCTATTGATAACACATTTGTGAAAAAAGCTACTTGTCTCTCAGTGCTTTCCTCTGCCTATTGGACTTCTGCTTCAGTTTTCAAGGCCACTTCTTCTGCTCTTAAGTTACTTGAGAATTTTTCTCTTGCCACGGCAACATTTTTTTTGTGCTTCTGCACTCAGAAAAACTCCTCCACGTCGATTCTTTATTGCATATGTTGGTGAGCCATCTATGTATGCATGGGTGTAGGTAATTATATCAAATATCACATTAATACATGAACAATACAGTTGTCTCCAGCTCTTTCACAATTGCCTCCAGCTGGCAGAAAAACAGGAGTGAAGTTATTCAATTCTTTGCACAAAACAACAGGAGGCGGACACTTGAAAGTCATGACCAATGTGGGCCCGCCCTTATTCGAGTGTAAAGGAGGTTAAGGGACAGAAACAATTGATCGACGGTGGAACCCTTTTGATGATCAGATTGCCTTCTGTTGTATCGCTCTGTATAGAGTTTCCTATCGTCATCATACATTCTGTCACGGGCACCTAGCATAACAGTTATACCTTCTGATCCAGGTAAACAGGTAAATTACCTTGATATCTTCTCTTACAGTTAACAGGCTTAACAGTTAATCAGAAGCGGCGGTTTCAGATCAACGTACATCAACAAAATGGGAACAATTCTGAGGTTTACCTCCCTTTGTGCTGGTTTGAGATGGTAAGCAATTAAGTGCACGATGGGATAAGACACACTAATTAGTTTTATCGGTTGTTTTTTTTTTGTTCTTTGTTTTTTTGTTTTTGTTGTTGTTGTTTAGGTCGACAAAACTGAAACCGACACAGATAATGACAGCGAAATAAAGCAGGGTTTCTCAAACTTTTAGTGGCTTCGTACCCTTTCACAGCATATTAGGAAGCCTCGCATACCGTTATCTTCTAGCTCGCAAAATATGCTGGAGATGCGGACACAAAAGATAAAAGTATGTATTTTTAAATGCAATGAAAATATAAGAATCATTTTATTTGTATATTTATTGCATGTCTTCTTCTTCTTCTTCTTCCATCCTTAGCCACCAACCGACAAAGCAGTTATTGCATGTAGTCAGCCAAAAATGTGAAACTTGTTGTCAGAGACACACGAATTAAGAAGTTCTTTCATGAGTAATTTCCAGAATTTTAGGACACGTCAGTAGTCAAAGTGAAAATAATTCTTAAGATTATAAACCACACCCAATTTCTAAATTTGGTAAAGAAGGTTAATAAATTTAAATACAATATATTTATAACTAAATCATGACAGAGAGTTGATTGTAAATATTTTATAATAAATTTTAGAATTTTGATCATTTTACTTTTGCTAGTAATCATGAGTTTACGAATATAATGAGCCTCCTGTCTTTTCTATTATACTTGATTCAATACTAATTAAAAAGATGTGACTTACAGTAGGTTCAGTATTAATGTCACATTGTCAATGTTGTATTTTGTCTTCATAGTTTTCTTGTCACATCTTGTTCTAAATTCCCACTCCCTTAATTTTACATGAGCGCTCGACCTATTTTTGAAACCACATTGGCTTCTGTTTGTGCAGATAGAAGTTGCCACATTCACTTGTATCTAATCGCCAGCTCCAGACGGAGTAAAGTTTACACTCAGCGACATCCCTTTGTTAATCCAGACTTCTTGTCAGGGAAGATACATAAAACATGTTGTTTAAAATGGCTCAATATGGATGAACAGACGTTATTTGGAGATAAGGCCGGCAGTTAGCAAATAAGCAGTGTGCAAAAACAAAGTTAATGACATTCTTGATGAAGATTAGAACACGGACAGTAAGATAACAAATGTGATTTTTGGGGCACAGAAAGATACGTAATCACGTCCGCCAAGACCTTCTTGTGATCAATAATTTCAAGAAAGTGAAATCTTGAAAGAGATTATCAGTAATAGGAATATAAAGTAGTGAGTTGTAAACATGATAAATACCAACGGAAGTAGTAAGACCTTATATGATAATGGAGTTTGAAAGCAGTTTTTTATGTGTCATATAGAACATGAGAGACGAGGATAAAGGGGAATAGACGCCTACCAACATCAGGCAAGTTATTTACCACTGGTTTGGTATTGAGATGCAAATATAGGCTGCTCTTGATTTGACTTCCTGTCCACCAAACAAAACGGGTAAGTGAGCAAAAATATTTGCTATGACCTAGAGCCATGTGTGCCTACTTCACTGACTTCCAGTTTCTTCAAGGAGAAATCACAGACAGCCAGGAACACAGAATATCAAGACCCAAGTATAGGACAGACCAGAGGACCAGACGTGAATTTTATGATTAAAAGAGAGTAACCCCGGAAAAATCATTTTGTACCTTACATTCTATGATCCTTGTTCAAGTGCTATAAGTTAGACACCTTACTCACCTGAAGATACGGCATCTTAAATCAATATTCGGACGAGATTTTTTGCGGGAAGGGGGGGGAAGGGGGGGGGGGGAAGCGGAAATCATTTTACTTTAGTTTATGTGTTATAATTATTATAATGATAATAGAAGTGACAATAATGGTTATAATGACGGAGATGAATGTTATGATAATATTGCAGAAGAATTTAGCAGTGAGTATGATCAAGGTAATGATGATAATCCTGATGGTGGGAATGCTACTGAAATGATAAAAGAAGGTTAAACGTTAAGTGTTGAAACATTGTAGGTGGTCTCAGGAAACCGAGAAAGAATAGACAACGGCAGTCTAACTCAGGCATTCGTAAGGTCCGACTATGTGAGGTTCTGCTTGGGGCTGGTAACCTCATCATGTAAAACAAATTGTTACAGAAACTACTGCTCCAAAGCACGCGAGTGATTCTGGAGTATAATGGGAGATTATGATGGTTATGCAAACCATTCTTAACAAAATAATTTGTACAGAAAGTTTAGTACACACACGCTTCTTTTCATGTAAAAGAGACTCTCGACGCGATCTGATAAAAGGCATGCCCTCTGATGGAAGCCACCGTGGAACAGTTTAGCGGTAGGCCAAAGAGAAACTGGAAAAAAGAGGTATCTGCCATTAGTTGAAATGTATTTGGTGGTAGCAGAGCTTGTTACGATGTTGGTGGTAGTCGTTGTAGTTAATTGGAATAGTGAGCTCAGTGGCAGTAGCCATAGCAGTGTTTTGGAGATAGGTGTCGTCCATATATAACATCACGCAGTTGTCACACTTCGTCATAAAGACCCAACCCCCCTCTTGTGTGACGTACATATATCAAATCATCCCCTCCCCTTCCCCAATTTTTATAATACTAAAAAGAAAGAATATAATAGTATGTATATTAATTAACTAGTGCAGACAAAATAACAATTTTTCAGAAAATAGTGTTTAAATAATTTGGTTTTTATGACATAATTTGTGCGCTCTCTTCTCCTCTCTGGCAGTATTGAACTACATTTGTTGTGCGTACTGAATTAGATGCATTATTATTTTATTAGCCCTCTCTTTTCTCCTACTGTCATTGTTCACGTTTCACGCTTCAATGCATGACAGGGCCAGACAAGCGTATCGCCCATCCCTGAGAGATTAACTGGATCTCTAAAACGTGACACTTACCACATTGACTCCAGGTAAATGCGAGCACGAAGTGTTTGCTAAGATTGCATAATTACTTCCGACTCGACAGGAAAAATGTAAGAAGTTGTAACGTAAACATTACCAAGAATTGTCGGATGTAGCAATTCCATATACGGAGGATGACTTTTTGAAATTTTCAAATGCATGAATACTGCATGACGAAAAGTTTTCAAAAATTAACTTTGAATGTATTGGCTTGCTTCTGAGGCGCCAATAAACAACCGCTCTGAATGGGAGTTTGTCAGAAAACGCCAGATGGAGGCGTGGGACGGGAACTTACAATATAACGTAGGAAAGTTTGACATACGGCACTGTTTTCCTGAAATCGTCAAAGTAGACAGCTCGGATCTTGCCAAAGAAAACAAAATAGAGTCAGGATTCTGAATTTTTAGGAACGGAAAAACGTATTAGAGCATCTTTTATCCACTGGAAAATAAAACTCGCCAATATTATCACGGAACCGGACTCCTAAATAAGCTACTCACAACTCACAGAGAAATTCTAAAGTAAGAAAAAATATTCCAGATGTGTGTTCGAGGCATCTGTATTAAATTACTAAGACTATTTACCTGAGCAAGGCGTCTAAGATATGCCTAGTTACTAGGGTGAGTTGTACATACTTATATACTTTGAACTTTACTGGTTTATACTAGCTAAGAGTGTTAAAGATTTATACGATGCTGGCAATCTCAGCATGTAAAAAGGCTACATTCATGAACCACCACAGCAAGCACTGGTGATTGCTTCATGCTAGTTCTCACCAAATAACCAAAAGCAGAGGTAATCTCAGACTCCAAGGGGAGAAAGGAAGTGAATAATGGTGACATCATAGGTATATTATCATTTGTAATGAGTTATATCTATGTTTAAAGTTGTTCCTTCAGGCAGAAGCCACTTGCCGCTGTTCAGCTGAATTATTTTCATTACATTAACTAAAAGAATGGTTATTTTGTTATCACATCCGCTGAGTTATATGAATTACACTCACGGACAGTACACATTCTGATTTTAAAAATCGGTGACGGACAGCAGAGAAAGGCGCCTAATCTAAATCAGGAAAACAAATACTTAACAGCGGAATGTGTTCTTTTATTCCCTCTAAAGTTGGTGGTACGGATTGGAGAGACCATTTGAAGTTCTCCCCACGTCACCAGCTGTACTAGTCTGTGGTTCGAAGCTTGAGATTGAAACCTACATCGCACAGGTGGTGAAGATCCCTGTCTTGACGGGAAGCGGTTACCTCCAGAATACTTTGGTGACGTGCCCTTGCCAGTGAAACGAAGTGACGGAACAAGCAGCACCAACATTTCAGAAATTTTGAAGCTAAGTTATAAGTTTAACAGGCCACCTCAGAACGCTATATTTTGATCTCCCAAACCGAGATCTATGGTAAACCATAATTTCTTATAATTACCATTTCGTATTTATTTACATTTGTTTCAAAGTAATTGAGCATTGCATTTGTATATGTTGATTTTGATAAATTCATAGTTGAATTAATCATTACAGAGAGAAAGGCATATTTATGATCCAGAACCTCTAGTATATATTCATTAATAAATATACATATCTATACTGAGCAAATAAAAACAATTTCGCTGAGTTAAATCAGCTGGGGGCTTGAACGAGCAAATTATTTATATCCATCGTCACAAAAGGCGGCACGTGAGATACAAAGTTAATGTGCTAAGACTCATTCAGCATTGTTCTTGACTTCTGAAATATCTTGTGGACATACCCTCGAGGTAGAAGCATCATTATCCTTCTATCTACAACTTTGCCAAGAGTAATCGTGTGCGAAGGTTGACACCTTTGAAGATCCACACTAGATAGTGTAGGTTTTGGCAACTTTTGGACCACTCCTGCGGAGCAAGGGGAGACAACCCGTGATAGTTTTACAAAGACTACTTTGCTGGTGAAATTTAGCTAAATTTATGAAAACAATATTGTTCATTTTGGCGTAATTTAATTTGAAACAATAAAGAATAAAGTAAATTTAAAGTACACATATCAATAACTTCAGTTTTTCCTTATCTTAGTTTCATAAAATAATTTTTAAACATGACAAAGAAGTATTTAGCGTCAGCAAACCATAGCCAAGATGGCCGCCCCCTCGGAACGAACGAACGAACGAGAGAAGAGCAGAGAGCAGTTATCCGTGTTTTGGGAAGTGAGGGTGAGAAACCAGCAGACATTCATTGGAGGATAAAGAAGCAGTATGGGGACTAAGACATAAAGCTTGTGGTTTCGCTTAATTAACAGCAAAAAACTAGCTTTATGAGTGGCACAGGAAGTTTAAAAATGGGGTGTCAACTGTGACTGATGCAGCTCGCTCCTGTCGGCCTCACACTGCAACTACGCCTGACGCTATCGCTGTAGTGGAACGAGTGATGCGGGAAAACCGGCGGGTAACAATCGACGAGGCGGCTGGAGAATTGAAGTTCAGTCATGGCTCTGTGCACCACATCTTTCACGACGTGCTGTAGTACCACAAAGTCTCCGTTGGGTGGGTACCAAAACAATTCACCCCCGAACTGAAAGAACGTCGTGTGGATGTTTGTGAAACACTGTTACGACGTTATGAAGCTGATGAAGATGGCTTTCTACGCCGTATAGTCACTGGTGACGAATGCTGGGTCCACTACTTCTAGTCAGAGACTAAGCGAGCCAGCATGGAGTAGCGACATTCATTATCGCCGAAGCAAAGAAGTTCCGTACAACGCGGTCGGCCGACAAATTGATGCTTACTCTCTTCTAGGACTGTAAAAGAACATTAAAAGCCCAGGGGACTCACTATCAACAGCGAATCATACTGCGATCTGCTTCAGAACCCCTTGAAACCTGCAATCAGGTCAAAACGTCGCGGCTTGCTCAGTTCTGGCGTGTTGATACAGCATGATAACGCGCTGCCGCACACAGCTCGTGCGACAGTAACGAAAATCAGGAATCTGCGTTTGGAGTGTCTTCCACATCGTGCATATTCACCGGACCTCGCACCGAGTGATTATCATGTGTTTGGACCCCTCAAGGAGGCACTCGGTGGCAAGAAGTTCAGTACGGACGATGGGGTGAAAAAGGCGGTGCATACGTGTCAACGCAGTCAGTCAGAAGAGTTTGTTTCTCGCGGAATCCTCCAAGCATTAGTGAAGCTCTGGCACACCTGCATTGGACGTGGTAGGGACTATGTTGAAAAGTGCTTTCATTCCTGTTTATGCATATTCTGTTAATAAAAAGAATGTTAAGGTTACTTTTTGACTCCTCCTCATATAAATAATAAAAACAAAAATATGTACCGGTTAAAGGTTATAACAGTTGTCCAGTATATCAGCACAGATTATAACATAATATAAGTTGTCCACGAGAGAGAACTAATGCGGATAAAAGTTGACAATGAGGATTTAGGTTATAAAACCTATTTATATCATTTGTGAAAGAAGCGATCCTCTCGTATTTTGTGTGATGTCAGATTTCTTGAAGACCTACCCCCTTCTCATGCCTCTATCGTCACACTTTGTGACCTCCTTCCCCCTCACTGTGTGATGAATTCTGCGGACGACCCCCAATCACCAGTGACGTAACGCAGATGGAAGTGCCTTGCTAAAGTCGAAAATATGACAAAAATAATACAATTCAAACAGTAAAATTATCTATATCTCTTCTCTCCAGAGCATTGAGGTAACTGACGAAGACTTACAAAAGTTGCAGAGAATGAACAGATCGTTCAAAACGGTTTATGGCATATGTATATGTGTGGGTCTAGCACTCAGTTTTCTGTTAGTTGCTATGGTTTCACGTCTCATCTACATGACGGTAACGAGGCGTAAGTATCGCATGTATAGTGGAGATAATGTTATATTTTTAAGCATTTTTTTTCTTTGTTTTGTGGTGAATGAAATGTCTGCGTACGTATTTACTCACGTAAAGCGGATAATAAGTGATTGTTAACATAACAATTTGTTTTACTACTACATCAAATTATTTTAATTATTATATGCGTAACAAAACATGACATTTTAATAATAATAGTATAAAAAAGTAATTTAAAAAAAAGTAACTTATCCAATTTGGATGACAGCGGCACTAGTTGTACTTGTGGTCTTCTCTATTGATTCAGGACGCCCTGGTTATTTCTATCCCTACATTTCCCAACACTGTTTACTAGAGATATACTTGCCAGAAAACTTATCAATTGATACAGCTACTTCCTCAGATAGTATACAAACGAATCCTCTTGACTTTTGTCCATGTCTGCTGTCTGATTTATTTGTTAATCTTTTGTAAATAATCATCATTAATCATCATCACATTCCTTTTTGTAAATAATCATCATTAATCATCATCACATTCCTTTTTGTAAATAATCATTATTAATCATCATCACATTCCTTTTTGTAAATAATCATCATTAATCATCATCACATTCCTTTTTGTAAATAATCATCATTAATCATCATCATATTTCTTGTTGTAAATAATCATCATTAATCATCATCATATTCCTTTGCACTCCTTACGGAGCATGGAGCGACCACTACAGCTCATCCTTTAGCACGATGCCTGCAACAAGTAGTTTACATCCTCTTGTAGCGGTGATGTCTGTGGTAATTTGTTCTAGATGTTGAGATTTGTCAGCCTCTTGAATAACTTCATATTAGTCGCTTCGTACGACGTGCCTGAGGGTATTGTAATCGTTCTCTTTCTTTGTTTATTACTATACACCGAGGAACTACATGGACCCTTTTAATAATAGGACGATAATAAAGTTATGTTGCAATAAGTTATATTTTTTATGGCTGACAGTATATTACTCAGAACAATAAAGTTATAAATAAATATATTGTATAATTAACAGTTTACTTTTTTTCTTTTTTGCTTTCAGGTATTCAGCCCAACAAGTACGTACCACTCACAGTACAATCTCGTAAAAGCTGTTGTCGGCCATTGCAATGCTGTCAGAAAGAATGGTAGTGGAGTCTATGAGTTACAGAATTAGTGTAGTGACTGATGATTGCCAGGACCACAAGATTATTCCCATCCTTCACAGAGAATTATAGCCACTAGAACACCTTAGAGATCGGAACACATCCCAAGTGCTAGCTCCGATGTTGCTATAAAGAAGTAGTCACTCAAGACCATACGACCAACAGCAGCATCTACAGTTTTGCTCTTTTCCGTCTTTATCTTTTCTGCTCTGTTTGAAGCATAATCCTTCTTTTCACTTTCCCTGGGCCATCCTGCTCTTAGCAATTCGCTCCAGTTCTTTATAAGTGGACTTTACCGGAATTATTTCCATTTCTAGATCTTTTCATATTTTTGAATTTTGTTAGTACTTTTGTAAAGAGCATTAGAATAGCGCAAGCAAAAACAACATTCAATACAATTAAAAGAATTTTATGAAACAACTCTTTGTCATTGAAAGTAAGAAAGAGTTGTTTAATGTCACATAGAACCAATCTTAACATATGGAAGTGTGTTGTGGACAATTAGGAAAACAGCAGGAAAAGCCCTGAAGATCAAAGAGATAGGTTTAAAAAAATATACTGGACAGCTAAAACAGAAAAAAAAGTAATGAGGTTTACCTGAAAGAAGCAAGCGTGTAAAGGAAGCAAGCATGTAAAGGAAGCAAGCGTGTAAAGGAAGCATATTGCTCGTATTAGAAGTGAGCAATTCTATTCCTTTTGTCATGTTTTAAGAAAACAAAAGATGGATGTATATTGTGATAACAGGAGAGATTGTCGGAAACAGATTAGAGGACAACAAGGAGAGAAAATACTGGACAGTCTGACATGATGGCATTGAAAGATTTCAACAACAGAATTGATAACCAGTACTAGAGCAGAAAGTTGTGGAGAGACATGATCTCCTACGCCACCAGATATGGTATTTGAAGAAGATGAAGAAAACGTTTGTAAACAGGCTTGTATTAATAGTTTTGTTTATGACATCTCAGTCAATGTCAAGGCTGTTTGTGAGAATGCCAGCTAGAGTTCCAGCTAAATTTATGTGGGTCAGGGGTACCTATTTCTACTTTTCTTCCTTAAAAGCACTGCATTCAGAACTCTCTTAATGACTGACTGAGTTGAGCTTTGAAAATCACCAACTAAAAAACAAAACAGTTATTTCTGGTTCAAGTCTTTGACTTTAGTTTAGAGTCAGAATAATATGTGTATCACTATTACCATGTTTTTAACTCCCATAGCAGATACTGCCACAGGGGATTCAAGTGTTACAGACCTGTCTAACTAGGTCCAGCATTATCAAACAGCTACTGGAAATATAAAAAGTTAGAAAAAAAAAACAACAACAAAAAATGATTCAAAAAAAAAAATAGAAAAAAAAATATATAATTTAACAGTAAGAAAGCGAAAATAATTTAATAGCTATAAATATAGTAAAATAAACTATATGAAAACAAAAGTAGCATCTATACCAAGAAAAGTTCTCGAATGAAAAGATATAGCAGTAAACTTTAAAACAAGACATCAGGACACAAAATACAAATGGTGGATGAATCGTTTCATTATGTAATTAAGATGCATTACAAACCATTCTTTCATTCACTTCCGTCAATCTCTATATGGAGCACATGTCCTTAAAATTGTCTCACCACAAGTTCCTAGTCTGTGCCACCCTCTCAAGGCTCATCCACTCATCATTTATTCTTGTTTCAGATCCCTAAGGGGTATAGGCCTGACAAATTCACGTCAGGTCATCCTGTGCAGTAACATCATTGTGGTAAAGTGGGATGATATAAATATTTATAGGGGACTTAGTGTACTGACTGAGATCAGCTGTGAAGGTATCTGTATCTAATAGGTGTAGTGTTTTACAGATAACCTTACTTGCTACCACATTTATAACTCAGTCAGAATTATTCTGGAATATTGTGATGACTACGTTAAATGTCTAGGGTATGTATATGATGAAGTGTAAGTCACAACAACAACAGACAGATAAACAATTTAATTTATTCCACCACACTTGACAACACTGTGACACTCACACACATTTAACACTCTATAAGACTATTTTAAATGAGTCACTGTTAAAGTTTCAAATATTTATGTATTAATTACTTTCACTATTATATATCCTGATTCAACTACAAAGTGAACCAGGAAACACATTCAAATGTAATCACAATTTATATATACAGAATTTATAAATATGAACATTGTAGTGACATATTTTATTAATATTATCCTATGTGTGTCAGCGTGTAGTAGTACTATGAGGTAATACTGGTTTTGTTTTTCAAGCTATGTTGTTATTTGTCATCATGACTTCAAGTGTTTGTTTATCTGAGAAATAGTATGGGGAAAAAGTTCACAGTTCCTGTCAATTTAAACAAGGTATTGTCCCTCTTTTTTTTTCTTCTAAAATGTCAATTTTTGAGGGGACACATAATGTTGAGCTCCACTGGCCACAGAGGCTTAACTTTCGTGATGGCGGCAGGAAAAGACTCCTCTGCTCGATTGCTCCCCTGTGTTCTGGAGACACCTCACTAGTCGCTATCTGGACCCAGGAGTATGCTGTCAGCCTCCAGATTCAGCAAAGCTCAGACCAGGTGCTGCTCAATAACTTTAGGACCACAGTCCCTGAAACAAGAAGGTTGTACCTCCTACTTCATAACTAATTTTTAATCTATTTCCCGACTGAACACAATACATCACAAACACTGAGTTCAGAGCGGTAGACCAACTGTCAGCTTCATCTGAAATAATTTACACCAGTATACTCCTCCCTAATGGTTACTACGCCTCTGCAATTCCAGCATTATTTCTTTCTAGTCAATAAGATAGGTGTCAGTGTACTGTTTGGCAATTCCATGTAGTTTTACTTTCCTCCGACACCTTCTGTTCAGGTTGGAGCACTATATAGGCTTTGCCTCATGTTCGCTACTGAACCACACACATATACAGACATAAATTATCAATTTACATTCACTTTTCATTAAAAGATATCAAATATTTCAAGCTTACCACAATTCATGGAAATAATACAGAATTACGTTGACTGGCAATGAATAGGCACAAAATCCGATCTGCCGATGTCCCAGGCTTTTATTTAGAAAAATATGCACTGGCGCTCAACGCACTGGTTCTTTAGTAAGTTTATTTGAAAATGTGGTGCTGAACTAACGCTTCAAATTGCCTATATTGGCGGGTCTAACCAATCGAGCCATGTTTACACCAGCGTTTGAAAAAAGTACTCCTACTCACGTTTCCCTAACAACAAAGAATCAATATTTATAGCCCGACTAATCGTGTTTAGCCTTACATTTACTTTCCGCCAATCAAATAGGAGGTAACATGGGGACCTATTTCCCGTACAATGGTGGTGTGAAAATCTGCCACTGAGCGATTCTGATTTTGGTGTTGTCTGACATCCCTCACTATTTCTTTTGGCTATAATTTGTTAATTCCTAGACTATTTGCGTAACGTTTAACATATTCTTTGTCAGCAAGTCCTAAGGAACCCAAATATATAAATTTAATGGGGCTAAGGGGCTGCGTTCAAAATATGTATTTTCTTCTACCTCCCGTTCACTTCGATCGATGTGGTGTCTGGGTACTGTAATGTTTTCAAACGTAAACCAGTATAATGTCATGTTTCCTAATAAGCGTTTTTCCGGTTTTTAAAACCTAACTCTCGTATGGGTAGTGTTTTTTATCACTGTCGATTTGAAAAAAGCTAGTGCTTGTGGCCTTACACGCGTGATGGTAGTAATTGTATAGCGAGACGCGTGTTAGTGTATAAAATGACATGAATGGAATATTAATATAGGTCAGCTTGCGTATCTCAAGGTTTTTCTTAGAAAGGCAGTACACGTTTTATTGAAGAAAGCGTGTAGTGATGCAGTAGGCTTTTACTATCAACGTGAAACGTTACAATTTGCAGACGAAGTAGAAAACAAGGGGATTTCGAGTACAGTCATTGTGACAGCACTGTTCTTTACCATTCTTCTTTCCTTTTAGTGAAGTTATTTGTTAGGCTTTACATTTACTTTTTAATTTATATATGTGGATTAGAATTTTACACGACAAATTCTCCCCACTTGAAACAGACGTTATATGTCAGTCTATAAGTCTATATACACATAGAGAAATTTATTATCTTTCCTGGGGTTTAGGGTGATTCTCATCACACGGATGGCGGCTTAAAAAATCCGCTCCCAGATTTGTTTTTCCACTTATATACTCTATGCTAAACTCATATGGTTGCATCAGTAATGACCAACGGAGTAATCTAGAATTTTCATGTCCAGCTTGCGCTAGAAACGACAAAGGTTTGTGATCCGTTTGCAACTTAAATGCCTTACCATACAGATAAATATTGAATTTCTTTATCGCCCATATTACTGCAAGACATTCCTTTTCGCTAGTTGAGTAATTGGTTTCAGCTTTATTCAACTTTCTGCTAGCATATGCCACTGGGCTTAATTCCCCATCCAATGCATCTGATCTCTGTAGCAGAGTCGCACCTAACCCAATATTACTGGCATCTGTCCTTACTATGAATTCTTGACTTAAGTCAGGTAATTTCAAAATAGGTTTACTTGTGAGCTTTTCCTTCAATTCTTGGTAAGCCATTTCACATTGTGGTGTCCATGTAATTCGATCTGGATTTCCCTTACGTGTCAAATCAGTTAACGGTGCACATATGGAATTAAAGTTTTTGATATACTTTTGGTAGAAACCACATAATGAGACAAAGGATCTCACGTCTTTCTTGGTTTGTGGTGTCGGGGCTTTCTTTAGTTTCTCTAAATTCTTGGGGTCAGGGGTCATGTTTCCCTGATAAACGGTGTGTCCCAAGAATTCTAATTCTTTACATCCAACGCAACATTTGGTTGGTCGGGCTGTTAAATTCGCGTCCTTAAGTCGATTAAACAGCATGTTCAGAGAGTCAATGTGTTCCTCAAATGTTTCTGTTGCTATAAGGATATCATCCATGAAATTTGTGATACATGGATTATTCAGAGGGTCCAATAATTTTCTCATCATTCTAGAGAAGACACTAGGCGCATTCTTCAATCCAAATGGCAATCTATTAAACTCATAGTGTCCTTCTGAGGTACTAAAAGCTAGGTATGGTCTAACCTCAGGCTTTACTGGAATCTGATAGTATCCTTTACTCAGGTCCACTTTTGAGAAATATTTAGCTTTATTTAGTCTGGCAAACAACTGATTTGTATCCGGCAATGGATCCACCTGTCCTTCTGTAATAGCATTCAGTCTCCTGTAATCTATACAGAGTCTATGTTCTCCAGAGGGTTTCCTTAAAAGTACAACACCGGAACTATACGAAGATTCACTGTGTGAAATAATTCTTTCCTTCAACAAATAGTCTATCTCTTCCTTCAAAGCTTTCTCCTTAGCAAAAGGAATCGAATAGGGTTTCATACAGACAGGTGTGGGGTCTATCAGTTTCATATCATATTCCAATAGGTTTGTATTCCCTGGTCGGTCTGTTAACACCTCTGTATGATTATCTAGAACCTGTTGCACTCTCTCTTTCTGAGTTTTCGTTAAATGTTTACTGATTTTCACCTGTGCCGCTGTCTCACAGGGGTGTAATGGATATTCAAACGATGAAAGTGGTTCCTTTTTCATCTCCATGGCAATGGACAAGGTCAACAAGTGTGTCTCTTCCTGATGTTCTCTTTCCAAATATTTCTTCAGGAGATTCACATGATAGATTTTTTCTTTCCCCTTCTTATCTATCTTATAATTGGTTCTAGACACCTTCTCTAGAACTGTATATGGACCTTGCCATCCAATTTGTAACTTATTCTGGCTACCGGGTAGAAGAAGCAGTACCTTCTCTCCCACAGCCAAATCTCTGTCTTTAGCTTTCCTGTTATAATAGGCAGCATGTTTCTTCCTGGCTTGTTTCAAATTTTCATTGGCAAGTTTCCAGCCAGTTTTTAAACGAGTGGTCAGCTCATTCACATATTGGTATGAGGATGTAATATTTTCCTCTGCCTTTTCATCAGTCCACGTTCTTAACAGAGCTACATATGGACCTTTAATTTTGTGGACCTATTTGTCCATGCACCGGTATGGTCTCTTCCACTCGAAGCTCTATAGTGATGATTTTTCTTCCCAGAATTTTCATTCACAAAACGACCGCTACCAATTTTTCTCTTGGGGCTTTCTCACCAGTTAAAATTCTTGATGAGAGATTTCCTCTCTACATCTTCTTCCTCCAGTTTGTTTAAGTCCGATTGAGGGATTTTCGGCTTATCCTGGGGTAAGACATCTCTTTGCACTCTCCGCATAGTGGCCATTGTAAAACAGTTAATTGAAGCTTGTCCGTGAAAAGGGGCTTCCCATTCCCTTTGGTCCACTTTATCAAATTTATTTCTCTTCTTATTTTGAGGCCTACGTTGGCCCCATGGCGTGTCCAGGTCCTGATCAATGTTCCCACTTGTGGGTGTTCCCTCATGTGCTATGCTACACCTTTCTACAAAATTCTCAATGTCCCATCTTGCCTTGGGCCAATAATAATTGTGAGCCACCTTTTGGATGATGGTGCCTATTTTTTCATGGTCCCCATCTGGTTTCACATGTAGGCTCCTTATTAAGTCTGCCCTATATCTTTTAGGAAGTAC
The DNA here is from genome assembly GCA_024509875.1 of Oreohelix idahoensis. Lineage (NCBI taxonomy): Eukaryota > Metazoa > Mollusca > Gastropoda > Stylommatophora > Oreohelicidae > Oreohelix > Oreohelix idahoensis. Next base: position 169,524 of record JAMPIV010005591.1, on the reverse strand, counting down.
CAGCTGTCCCTGACCTTTGGATCTAGCTCCAGTCTTCCTATACATCAACTTGTTTTTCATGTAAAAATCTCCCTTGCATGGAGTTGTATGACAAGTTGACAATTTCCTGAAACAAGGCTTGAGGGTCTTATCCCCAGCCTGTGCCTTCCTCATCTCTTCTGGAGTGGTATCTAACATAATATCCTCCTCCTTTCTTGAGGTCGACCTGACCTGAAGGGTGGCCATTACTATAGGGTTCCTTCTGCAACGGTCAGTGTCATGATTGTTCATCTTACAATTTTTACACCACCTTTTCCCTTGGTTGAAAGATTTTCTTTCATCATATTTCCTTTCATCGAATTGTGGGGTTTTATTTTTATTGTCATACCGTGGCCTATCAAATTGGTGCTTACCTTTGTTTTGATCTCTAGGATCAAATTTATTAAAGTTCTGTGGTGCCCTAAAATTTTCCACCTGTTACTTTTTATTACCTGATACCTCTGCCTGAGCCGCTTGATACCTTTCTGCAACATTTAGCAACTCACCCAGCCTCTCTGCACCTTGTTCCATGAGAAACTTTCTCAGGTCTGGAGCCATGGACTCTCTTAATTGTTCTATAAGGACCATTTCCTTAAGATCTTGGGTTTTCCCCAGAGAAGTCCATTTCTCCAAGTATGTCTCTAACCGTGCAGAGAACTGGTGATAGGTTTCACCTGACAGTAATTTAGCATTCCTAAATTTTTTCCTATAAAATTCTGCGTTCTTTTCATATCTTAACAAAAGAGCCTGCTTTAGCATGTCATAATTTTCCTGATCACCTCTGTTCATTTTGGCAAAAACTTCATAAGCTGCCCCACGAAGCCCTTGAGATAACTTTAAGCTCCACCTTTCTCTCTCTAACCCATATGTGGTAGCTAATAGTTCATATCTATTTAGATAGCTCTCAATATCATCGTCTTTCTCAACAAAGTGATCTAAATGAAAATTCATAGCTGAGGTTGAGGCTCCCTGGCTAGCAGTGGCATCAGAGGTAAAGGGACTGGCACCATTTTCAGGAGCATGGCCTTGAAACTCAAACTCCCTTAGTCGTAACTCGTGCTCCCTTTGTAATCTCTTCTCCTCCTTTTCTGCTTCCATCTCTGCAGCTAATCTCTTGTCTTCCCTTTCTGCAGCTAATTTCTTCTCTTCTCTTTCTGCAGCTAATTTCTTCTCTTCTCTTTCTGCAGCTAATTTCTTCTCTTTCTGCAGCCTGTCTTCTTTCCTCGGCTTCCAATGCTTTAGCCTCTTTGTCAGCCTCAATCTGCAACCTCTTAGCCTCAGCCTCAAATTGTATCCTCTTAATTTCCTTTTCAGCCTCTAACTTTATTTCGGCCTCTTTTTCTAATCTTCTTTCTTCCCGTTCAATATATTTGTCACATTCAGCAGTGACATAAGCAATCATAATTTGCCCGTCCATTCCTAACTCTTTCGCAGTCTGTACAGCAGCAGATCGAAATTTGCCAGGTCCGCCATTTTCTAACAGGTGAATTTATATAATGTCTAACTAAACAATACAATATGATATTACTTATCCAAGGACACCACAGGCACTGAGAGCTCAACGTTATTTATTTTCACCCAAGGATACCTTTTTAATTTCTATTATTCCCTGAAGTGAATTACCCCCAATATTTTTACTAGGGAAAGATTCAAAATCCCGGGAGCGAGACCCCAATATATGTGGTAAAGTGGGGTGATATAAATATTTATAGGGGACTTAGTGTACTGACTGAGATCAGCTGTGAAGGTATCTGTATCTAATAGGTGTAGTGTTTTACAGATAACCTTACTTGCTACCACATTTATAACTCAGTCAGAATTATTCTGGAATATTGTAATGACTACGTTAAATGTCTAGGGTATGTATATGATGAAGTGTAAGTCACAACAACAACAGACAGATAAACAATTTAATTTATTCCACCACACTTGACAACACTGTGACACTCACGCACATTTAACACTCTATAAGACTATCTTAAATGAGTCACTGTTAAAGTTTCAAATATTTATGTATTAATTACTTTCACTATTATATATCCTGATTCAACTACAAAGTGAACCAGGAAACACATTCAAATGTAATCACAATTTATATATACAGAATTTATAAATATGAACATTGTAGTGACATATTTTATTAATATTATCCTATGTGTGTCAGCGTGTAGTAGTACTATGAGGTAATACTGGTTTTGTTTTTCAAGCTATAATGTTATTTGTCATCATGACTTCAAGTGTTTGTTTATCTGAGAAATAGTATGGGGAAAAAGTTCACAGTTCCTGTCAATTTAAACAAGGTATTGTCCCTCTTTTTTTTTCTAAAATGTCAATTTTTGAGGGGACACATAATGTTGAGCTCCACTGGCCATAGAGGCTTAACTTTCGTGATGGCGGCAGGAAAAGACTCCTCTGCTCGATTGCTCCCCTGTGTTCTGGAGACACCTCACTAGTCGCTATCTGGACCCAGGAGTATGCTGTCAGCCTCCAGATTCAGCAAAGCTCAGACCAGGTGCTGCTCAATAACTTTAAGACCACAGTCCCTGAAACAAGAAGGTTGTACCTCCTACTTCATAACTAATTTTTAATCTATTTCCCGACTGAACACAATACATCACAAACACTGAGTTCAGAGCGGTAGACCAACTGTCAGCTTCATCTGAAATAATTTACACCAGTATACTCCTCCCTAATGGTTACTACGCCTCTGCAATTCCAGCATTATTTCTTTCTAGTCAATAAGATAGGTGTCAGTGTACTGTTTGGCAATTCCATGTAGTTTTACTTTCCTCCGACACCTTCTGTTCAGGTTGGAGCACTATATAGGCTTTGCCTCATGTTCGCTACTGAACCACACACATATACAGACATAAATTATCAATTTACATTCACTTTTCATTAAAAAGATATCAAATATTTCAAGCTTACCACAATTCATGGAAATAATACAGAATTACGTTGACTGGCAATGAATAGGCACAAAATCCGATCTGCCGATGTCCCAGGCTTTTATTTAGAAAAATATGCACTGGCGCTCAACGCACTGGTTCTTTAGTAAGTTTATTTGAAAATGTGGTGCTGAACTAACGCTTCAAATTGCCTATATTGGCGGGTCTAACCAATCGAGCCATGTTTACACCAGCGTTTGAAAAAAAGTACTCCTACTCACGTTTCCCTAACAACAAAGAATCAATTTTTATAGCCCGACTAATCGTGTTTAGCCTTACATTTACTTTCCGCCAATCAAATAGGAGGTAACATGGGGACCTATTTCCCGTACAATGGTGGTGTGAAAATCTGCCACTGAGCGATTCTGATTTTGGTGTTGTCTGACATCCCTCACTATTTCTTTTGGCTATAATTTGTTAATTCCTAGACTATTTGCGTAACGTTTAACATATTCTTTGTCAGCAAGTCCTAAGGAACCCAAATATATAAATTTAATGGGGCTAAGGGGCTGCGTTCAAAATATGTATTTTCTTCTACCTCCCGTTCACTTCGATCGATGTGGTGTCTGGGTACTGTAATGTTTTCAAACGTAAACCAGTATAATGTCATGTTTCCTAATAAGCGTTTTTCCGGTTTTTAAAACCTAACTCTCGTATGGGTAGTGTTTTTTTATCACTGTCGATTTGAAAAAAAGCTAGTGCTTGTGGCCTTACACGCGTGATGGTAGTAATTGTATAGCGAGACGCGTGTTAGTGTATAAAATGACATGAATGGAATATTAATATAGGTCAGCTTGCGTATCTCAAGGTTTTTCTTAGAAAGGCAGTACACGTTTTATTGAAGAAAGCGTGTAGTGATGCAGTAGGCTTTTACTATCAACGTGAAACGTTACAATTTGCAGACGAAGTAGAAAACTAGGGGGATTTCGAGTACAGTCATTGTGACAGCACTGTTCTTTACCATTCTTCTTTCCTTTTAGTGAAGTTATTTGTTAGGCTTTACATTTACTTTTTAATTTATATATGTGGATTAGAATTTTACACGACAATCATTTCAAGGTCTTCCACGTCTTTCTTGTCCCTTTCATGTCCGTCTTCATCCCCCTTCTCCATATGATTTCAGTGTTCCTCAAACGATCTTAATCTTGGGGTTCCAGAGCAAGGACTCCCTTGTAATGCTATCAGTATATTTTCTCAGTGTGGGTCCCATCAACATTCAGTGTTATCTTTTAAATTTAAACAACAGAAACCATAAATAAGATAAAAGACAGAAAAAAAACAAGATAACAAATTTAAACAACAGAAACCATCAATAAGATAAAAGATAGAAATAAAACAAGATAGCAAATTTAAACAGAAGCTAAACCAAAAATTCCAAAGCCAAGGCTCAAGAACTGTACAGAGAAGCAAACAAAGACGTTTGAAGAAGCATCAAAAGAGACAAGAGGAAATAGGCAGAAGATGCTGCAGCCAAAGAAAATATGAGAGAAGTGTATAAAGGATGGGTGTGAACAAAAAATAGAAAAAAGGTGATTCTTCTTACGAGGACAAAAGAATAAGAAAATAGCCAACGTTACGGCCACAAGGCCTTCGTCAGGGAAAGGAAAGAAAGTGAAGGTTAGATAGGACACATAAGAACCTAAAAAAATATATTAAAAATAAAAACTAGGTACTTCCCTGAAGGCGTCAACAGTCCTAACGCTTATAGGCGCGTGCCAGGAAAGGGAAATGACTGCCACCACCGGATGTACACAAAACATACTTAGAGACTAAAAAACGAAACTGAGCAATAAACTACCCAAACGTAATATAAGTGGGGACTGAAAATAGAAGGGAACGGAATGAGTCGAAGATAAATACGTAAAAAATAAAATAAAATAAAAAATCTAGACATATTAAAAACAGTGTATTATATATTCATGCGTATAATTAGAGGGCGACAGAAGATAGAAAAATGGGATAAGAGTGGAAAGAGTCAAAGTAGAAAAGGAGAGGAAAGGGTGACCTCAGACAAAGGTGTGTAGAGTGTTCAGCCCAGCTGGTTTTAGACACCCCATGCGGTGGATAAGACGGTTCTCAAGCTGTTCTCGGCTATCAGTGTCAGAGGAGCAGGATCTGATTGCCGTGACCTGGATGTCGATGGGACCCTGGTGGTCAGGGCCATTAAAGTGTATGGCAACTGGTGTGGATTTGTGCTGAGAGATGTCATTCAAGTGCTGGCTGAACCTGTCCCCAAGTCGTTTGCCTGTTTGGCCAATATAGGTTTTGCAGCAAAGTTTACATATGATCGTATAAATGACGTTGCGCGACTCATATGTGAAGCTACGAGTGATGGTGTACGTAGCCTCAGGAAAAGACACCTTGCGGGTTGAGATGACATACTTGCACGTGTTGCATCGTGTCCGACCACAGAGTAATGTGCCAAAGTGAGTGGCATTCTCCTTTGGGAGACGGCTGTGAACAAGAAGATCCTTCAGGTTCTTGTCGCGTCTATATGCCACCAAAGGTGCTTCACCGAATACTTCTTGGGTCACAGACTCTGCTTGAAGGATAGGTAAGTGGCGGAAAAGGATCTGTTTGACTGCAGTACTGTGAGGGTGATAGGTCAAGATTAATTTAACTCTATCCGAAGTGGATTTATAGTGAGGTTTGAGGGCCTCCTGACGAGAGATGGGGAGAACACGTTGGAAGGCAGAGGTGAGAACATGTTCTGGATAAAGTCGGCTACGGAAGAAATCCAACATCTCATTAGCTCGGAAGTGGAAGTCATCGTCATCTTGGCACAAACGACGGAGGCGGAGAAGTTGTGAAAATGGAAGGGAGTCACGACAAGCCCGAGGATGAGAAGAGGTATACAGAAGGTAGCTATGGGCATCTGTCGGCTTGTAGTATACTGAGGTATTGAGGCCGGAGGGTGTGATAGTAATAGTAATGTCAAGAAAGTTGACAGATACTGTGGAGATGAGGGAGGTGAACTTGATGGTGGGGTGGAAGTGGTTGACAAAGTCGATGAAGTGGGATAAATCAGTCTCGGACATATCTGTGAGACCTATGCCATCATCGATATATCTGCGGTAAAACCCAGGGAAAGGACCAGAGTATTGTTGCCATATCTGATGCTCCAAATGGCCCATGAACAGGCAGGCATAGCTAGGACCCATCTTCGTTCCCATGGCAACACCACTAATTTGGTAAAAAACTGACCATTGAATTCAAAGGAATTCAGTTGAAGGACCAGTTCAGCAAGACGGAGAAGAGTGTTAGTGGGAATAGAGGGACACGTGCGCTGGTCAAGAAAACACCGAATAGCTCGGAGACCATCGGGGTGGGGAATTGAGGTATACAGAGAACAGACGTCTAACAAGAAAAGACGGTAGGATCGGCCTGCTGAGAGTCGGATAGAGGAGAAAGTTGTAAGAGCATGATTAGTGTCTTTGACAAAGGAGGGAAGATTCTGAAGGATAGGTTGGAAAATGCTATCTAGGAAGTCGGAAATATGTTCAGTAGGACAGAAACAGGCCGAGACAATAGGTCTTCCAGGGTTGTCGATCTTATGAATTTTGGGGAGCATGTAGAATACAGGCTTGCCCAAAGAAATATCATGAATCCTAAGAAGAGATGCGCGGGGAGGAAGAGCTTTACTGGTGATGAGCTGTTTAATGGTGCTGTGTACAATGCGATTGTTGGAGACAGTAGCATCGCTGGTCCTGGGCCTGTAAGAAGAGCCATTGGTCAACTGGTTTTTACCTTCACTTAGGTATAAGTCCTTTTGCCAGACGACAATGGCACCTCCCTTGTCAGCCGGTTTGATGACAATGTCGTCTCTACGGCGAAAAAGGGAGAGAGCACGGGACTCCGCAGACGTAAGATTGGAATAGTGCAATCTACGATATAATGTATAATAGCACAAAGAAGCTAACAGGGAAATATAAACAAGCAAGTTGCCTCCGTCACGGAATTGCCTCCCCCTGCTGTGCAGTAGTGATCCAACAGTGGCCAAAACTCAAGAGTATCTAATATGGGTCTTCAAAGGTGTCTACCTTTGCACAAGATTACTCTTGGCAGAGTTGGAGATAGCTGGACAATGATGCTTCTGTCTCAAGGGAGTTTTCATAAGATATTTCAGAAGTCGAGAACAATACTGCGTTGGGCAGGGCAAGTGTTAACTTATATCTGATCCGCCGCCTTTTATGAAGAATTAAGCAATTATTAATTTCAGCTTGTTCAAGCCACCACCCTGATTTACTCAGTGGAATGCTTCTTATTATGGTATAGCTCTGTTTAGAGTGTTATTAATAAATTGGTTGAGACAAACATGCAGTACATTCAAAATGACTAAATCGACGTTAAATTTGTATATTTACAAATAACAGATTAAATAATCATTTATGTTTTAACAAGGCTTAAAAAAATGAATAATTATTTACCAGAAAATTATCATCACTGTGTGATGTTATAGTAGTTTGTAAAGGACATCACCATGCTGCTTTTGTGGGTTACTTAGCTGTCAGTGACGGTTCTGCTCCTTCTGGCGGGTTGGTTCTTGGTAGAGTGTATTGCTGATCACGCTCGTCGCTGGCCAAGGTTGTAGGGCGCAGCACGTTCCCAGAAGTGTCACGGAGTGTCTACAAAGTTGGTCCCTCGTCTTTAAGCCCCGTCTGATGATTGTATCTAACTTCGACTTCAGGCCACTTGTTCCCTTCTTGTTCCAGAGATAGTACCCTCAACTGGTACCACCAACTAGTATGGTAAAATAGAAACAAATACTCTCTGAGTATTGAGTTTCCCAAATACATAGTTATGTGTCCTCTTCATCTTACTCCACCATCCGATCTACCTCAGAATTTACCCTCGATGAGAATTAAGCTTAATCCCACGAGAAAAAAAAAAGTTTCTTTACATTTCAATTGAATAGCTTTATATTTACTTTACATTCAAATGAAAAGGTTAATAGTATAGATACAATATGTTTACATTTACATCTACACTGGTTGAAAAAATGTTCACACTTTACATTGAATATGTTTTCAGTTACATCTACACCGGTTAAAAAATGTTCACAATATAGATAACATATGTTTTCATAGACATTTACACTGGTTTGTAAATGTAAATATTATAATTAGAATGTACATCATTTCTTTCATCTTTCCCTCCCTGCTCCATATGGAATTTGGGACTGCTTATGCTTTAGTTCTCTTTTAAGAAACTAGCGATAAAGCAGTCACCAGCCATTGCAGTGGTGGTTCATGAAATCATCATTCTATATACTGAGGTTGCCAGCCTCAAATAACATGGACATCCACTGGCAATTTTCACATATTAATATTCACATGGCAATATATACATATTAGTTCACATGTTAGTAATGACACATATAGAATGTAAAATGTAAAACTTACGCCAATCTTGGCTCACAGACTGTTTGCTCAGAGAAGTAAGTTAAGGCACTAGCAGATGCCTTTTTTACGTGTTCTTGGGGGTCATTACTTTAACAATAAATTCCCACTATGACTCCGTGTTTTCAGTTTCTTCAGCTTTCGGTTTCCTTATTTGAATGATAGATACTTCCTGGTCTTTTTAATTCCTTCAAAGTGCTCCAGCAAAGTCCGGTCTGATAAATGGAATTTTGATTCCAGTTTTATCTCTGGCAATCTGGTTGTCGTCTTGGCAAGCGATTATCACATGAACTAGACTTGCAAAACGTCTCAGATTATATTGCCTCTCTTCCCCCGCATTTGTTTGTTAGGATGCTAAGTAGAGCGCCCAGTCGTTCCAAACATGCGTGTTTTGTGAGGTAATTTAAAATTGTTTCCGCCTGAAATTCTGTGCGTAATGCAAAAGGTCACCTCTTCCATATATGGCAATAAAACATCCGATCCTCTCTCGACAATGTTTACAAATAACTTCTTACATCTGCCCGGACTATTACAACATTTCCGTTCAGGTGTGTCCGACTGATAAGTGCGTGTCCGTAATCTGTCCACAAGCGGGTAATTTATTGCCCGGCACACCTTATCAATGCTTAACCAAAGTCGCTGGGGCGATTTTAGTGTAAATCTGTAATCTGATGCCTGACACACCCGAGATTAACCAACATGATTGTCGGCTTTCCCAGCAGGTGGAACAGGTAACCAAACAGACATGACGACGTAACACTGAGAGGAGTGTATGAATGTTTGAAAATACAAAATGTCTGCTACATTGCAGAGAAAGAAAGAGGTGCCGAACATTTAAAAGCATTTAAATGTCACAGAGTACGGCCGTAGTGGACAAAAGAGCGACTACAAAATTATGTGACAGCCTCATAAAAGACAAGAATGGAAAACTGCTTAGAAATATGCAAGAGCAAATGAAGAGGTGAACGGAATATTTTGAAGACCTCACTAGACCAGCTCCACAAACACCCCTCCCCCCTTCCTTCACCCCTCCCCCTTCCTTCCCCCCCCCCCCTCCCTCCCCCCCCCCCCCCTCCCCCCAGACATCCAGGCAGCAGAAGAAGAGCTGCAAATTAACTTTGATAGACCAACGAAGGAAGAAATAAAGAAAGCCATAAAGCTTCTAAGAGATGGAAAAGCCGCTGGACCAGATGGCATTCCAGCAGGGGCTATCAAAGCAGATATCGACACGGCTAATGAGATGTTATTTAAATTACTTGGTAAAGTCTGGGAAAGGGAAGAGACACCAGCAGAATGGAAGGAAGGATATCTGGTTAAGCTGCCTAAGAAGGAAAACGTACAAGAGTGCACACATTTTAGAGGAATAATGTTATCTATAAGTGCCAGGAAATGTATTAAACAGAATCATCCTTGAGAGATTTAAAGAGTCCATAGACAAGCAACTGAGAGATGAACAAGCAGGTTTACGACAAAACAGATCCTGTACAGATAGACACTTTGCGAATAATAATTGAACAAAGTCTGGAATGGAATTTAACACTATGCATTGGATTTGTGGACTACGAAAAAGCATTTGACAGTGTAGACAGAGAAGCACTTTGGAAAATGATGAGACACTATGGAGTTCCCCTGAAGATAATTAATTTAATAAAGAAAACATATGAAGACATGATATGCAGAGCTCATCATGAAGGACAGCTTACAGAACCGTTTGGGATAACAACGGGAGTGCGACAGGGAGGCATCTTGTTTCCATTTCGTTTCTTACTAGCAATAAACTGGGTTATGACTAGAATTTGCTGATGACTTCGACCTCCTGATCTATAACCGTAATCTGATGCAGAACAAAATGAAAACACTCAATGAGAGGACACAGCAATTAGGTCAAATACACAGGGAAAATACAACAATAACGAGAGTGAACTTGAAGAGACACCACTACAAGATATAGAATCGTACACATATGGTTTACTTTGGTTTGGTTTTAAGGGCTACCTTCATTGCACACAGACCACTCCATCAGTGCTCCGATCTCTTCCCTTAGATCACACAAGGAGGATCTCAGCACAGTGCACAAGCTCCGTAGCACCGGCGAGAATCCCAATGTGTGTATGTAGGAATCACACATTTTATAAATATTTTTGTGGTGGGTAGGTTTCTAATTTTTAAATTTTGCCAGGGCAGCGGCCTAATAGGCCTACTTGTTACGATTTCCAACTGCCGTGGGATTTTTAATGTGCGCAACTTGCACATGGGACCTCCTATTTTTTCGCCCTTATCCCAGAAGGCCAGGAATCCGATCTCACTACCCAGGAGAGAGTATGGCATCTTTAGGACCACTGGTTCCGAAAAACATTTTTTCCATAAATTACATTCCCTCAACTGGGAATCGAACCCGGTACCTTTAGAGCTCGAGGCGGACGCCATACCTCTTAGCCACTCCTATCCCCAATCGTACACATATCTTGGCATAAATTATTTGGTTCTTGTTTGTTGTTCACCATGTTTCACGATCGACTGCTTTGACAATAGAATTTAAAATTCTGATTTTTGTGTTGCGATTAATTTCTTTAAATTCCACGTATTTGCCAATGCAGTGACAGCTAACCTTGCCTTTTGTATCCTTATTTTAATACCACTGCCTTGTCTTCCAATTTTGTCTTTATTGCTGGGGAGATGTGTGTATGATTCCACATCATTACTGACTTTTTCTCCAAGGACAATCGTGCTCTCATCTGCAGCATTCATTTACATAATTTCTGCCTTTTCTCTGTGCATTTTCAGAGCTAATTACTGCGACCTCTCTTCAAGTATCACAATGACGTCTTGTTCCTGCTTACAATTGTATAACTGCAAGATGAAAGTAAAAGTAATGCTTCATGCTTCGCACACCCTATGCAAACAAATTGGCACCTATCACTGTAAAATAACTAGTTAAGTACTAGCTGTATTCGAAACGTAAAATGTATCTTGTAATATCAGGGTTGATATGCCTAAACCTACATCAATAAACTGACAACTGCATATGCCAGGGTTGATATGCCTAAACCTACGTCAATAAACTGACAACACGGTATGCCAGCGTTGATATGCCTAAACCTACATCAATAAACTGACAACACGGTATGCCATGCCAGGACAGGATAACTGGGGATGAAACCGGAGCTCGTGAAAATGGTAGAAGAGTCACAAGAAAATCCTAGATCTACAATGTTGCTAATGCCAAGGAGTCTACAAAGAGCATCAAGCTGAGTAGCCATAGTTAAATAACAATAATAACAACAAAAAAGTATTCGAAGAACATAGTTGATTTAATACACCATAGGCTGTAAACAATGGAATTACTTGACCACCAGAGCAGGTCGGTAGGACTCTAGACGTGTGTCTAAACTTAACAAGGCCTGTCTAAAATGATCTATCCCCTAGAATGGAAGGAAAGTCATACTGAACCAGGTCACGTGGCACTGGGGGTTGGTGTTGAGGATCATCTTCACTGCACACGGACAACGTCATCAGTGATCCGATTTCCTCCCTTAGATCACACAAGGAGGATCTCAGCACAGCAAACGAACACCGTAGCATCGACAATGATCCCAATGGGTGTATACAGGAGTCAAACATTCTATAAATATTTTTGTTATGTGTATGTTTTTCCAAATTTTGTAAATTTTGTCAGGGCAGCAGCCTTTTTGGCCTACTCGTTCACGATTTCCAAGTGCCGAGGGATTTTCAACGTGCGCAACTTGCACACGGGACCTCTTATTTTATCGCCTTTATCCGAGAAGGCTAGCCATCCGATCTCACTACCCATGAGATCAAGGGGAGTATTACATCATAAGGACCAACTGCTTCTGAAAAAATTATAATTGGGGAAAAATGATTTCTCCTACGTTTAATATAAGGGCACTGTTACGGTATATGATATTAACGCCGTCTGCTAAAGGTTATCAGACGTGCAATTGTAAAGGTTAAGGCATTTAATATATTGCGATAGATGTTTCAATTATTGAACGCTCCATACACGATCGATTATGACGTGTATAGCGTTGTTTGGGTCACAGTCGGTAACTAAGAAACGCTACCCTTTGTTACTTGACCGCCAAGCTGAATAGCTGCGTTTTTCTAACCTTCCAATTCAATGGCATGATATAGCCATTTTTATGTGCATTTTTGATGGATCAGGGTCAGTCCTAGAACTCTATATGAGAGGAAAATTTATGGAGGTTAGTAATTAACTAGAATCCTCAGAAGGATGAGAATAATCGTCAAATTCATATGAAATATTCAGACTCGCAGTCTCACTGTCGGCAGGTAGCCATGTCTATCTGCTCGTGCATATAGCTGTGATGTTCTGACGACAATACTGCATTGTATCCTTAAACGGACATTGACACATAACCAGCAGTCTACGTTATTGATTAATTTATGCATGACTTATATGGACTTATGCTCTACTCCTATTTGAAATGATCATCCTGTGTGTACAACTGTGAATTAAATGTATGGACTCAATGAAATGACTTATCAAATCAATCGTATTCCAAGGTTCAAGTATTGTTCGGAATCTTCCACCCCCGCATTCGCTTAATCTTCCATCGAAGGCACGATGCACTATCACTGAATAAAAAAAACTAACATATCAAAGAAAAAACAATGGCCAGAAATTTATAATTGTTTTATTCATATCACATGGAACATTGTTCAGAGCAAGCCACCATGCAACAGTGGTGCCCGGTATGTGGGGACGAAAAACAACCAAAAACCAAAAATTTTTTCATGACTTTCGAATGAAATATTTACGATCAAGTTTCGATCACATGACCATTACGAAGCTGACGTGACGCACGTGATCATGAATAGCAACATGACGTCACTGTTGCATTGTCGCAGTGAAGAAGACATCTTTTCAACGCCTCTCTAGTTCGCTTCAAATTGATCAAGATGCACAAGATGGACTACCGTTGCCTGCCCATCAGGAGCAGACAGTCAAAGGCACAGGCCTAGCTGTTGACGACCTCTAGCACTGATCTAAGCAACGGAAAAGATAAGTCTAGGTGTTTAACTGTTGTTATTGCAAACAGTGCTAACTGAGTCCATGCCCTCTGCCTACATCGGCATGTTTTTACCTATGTTTAATGTACTTTTTGTTGTCTTAATGTGTTGTTAATTCGTGGGAGGTAGGGAGGATGAACCGAAATTAGATTCTGTGGCTCTCACGATGCCTGAATTGATTTCGGTCGTTTCTTAGGGCAGTTAAACGATTGCACTTTTGGAAGCCCCATTGAGGTTTGCCATTGGACTATCTGTCCAAATCTGCTGTCGTTTGACGATTTGTGTTAGCTGTACCGTTCCGTAGATAACTGGTGTATTTTATTCGTACTCAGTTAACAATTTTATTCAGTTCTGTACCATGTTCGTTAACTATTTCGTCCAGTCTCCTCTTACTATCATTTATTTGATGATTGTTAAATGGTCGTCCGTTATGAGTCCTGTGATGTCATCATTTTTTGCAGTCATTTTTTTTTTGTGTACTTTGAATATTAAGTTGACCTCGGGTCAGACCTTGACCCTTCATTTGGCTTGTGACACTTCCGCTTGTTTTATTTAGTTCATAAATTCATTTTTAATTGTGAAAATGTCTTGTTTGCGTCTTAACATTGTTTGTACCCTTTAGTTGCATCATTTTTTGTTTGTTCTCATGATATATGTTAAATACTACATTAATAATATGATATTATATGCAATAATACACTTGTAATTTAATTTAATTAATTTTTTCTGATATTTAAGGTTAATATGGGACATTGCATAATTATGCAGTGATAGTCCAAGAAAGTAGCACTACAATTTATCAGAGATGCCTAGGGCATAATAATATAATATATATATTGACCAAATAAAATAATCTTATAGTCTACCTTTGAGGTAATAGACCCATTGTATATTATTTAATATACTTTTCTGGTACTAAGAGAGTGACTTAGTACATTCAACAATATAATTACTAGGAATCATACCCAACATTATTGGATATTAAGATTAATTGTGTGAAGTAATTACATAATAGTTAACAGATATCATAACTATTTATGATATTGTATTATTTAGATACAATATTGTTACAAAATATTGTCTATTAGTTGAACTTAGACATTAGAGTTCAGTACTATTGTGATTATTTATATTGAATATTTCTAAGTTGAGTAAGTATAATAATTACTCTGAAGCTACTATTGACTATTTTAATCAGTAATTATCAATAATTACTTACAGATAAAAGTCAAAAGGCTTACTATAGACCATTTCGTTAAAATTGGTCGGGTATATGGTTATAAATCTCAAGAACTTCGTCAGTTTGCTGAGACAGAACTGGAAAAACATGAAAGAAAAGAAGCAGAGAAAAAAGCTGCATTAAAGAAAGAGGAAGAGGAACAAAAGGCTACATTAAGGAAAGAGGAAGAGGAACAAAAGGCTGCATTAAAGAAAGAGGAGGAGGAACGCGAAAGAAAGGAAGCAGAACGTGAGATGAAGCAAATTGACAAGGAAAATAGATTGAGAGAGATTGCTCAACGTGAAAGAGAAGAGCAAAGAGCAATCGCCAGACAGGAAGAAGAGAATAAATTGAAACGAGAGGAAATTATTTTACAACAAGAAATGGAATTGGCGCGTATTAAATTGGAGACAGCAAGATTACAAGCACAAAGTGCTGATGCAAACCAGAATAATAACGCACAAAATGGATCATCATCCAGCCAAACTAAACATTTCTACAACTTTAAATTACCCACTCTCAACTTGAACGTGGACGACCTTTCATCGTTCCTGTCACGTTTTGAACAGACTTGCAAAACTAACCATTTGCCTGAAGAGTCATGGGTACTCAAGTTAAATGAATTCTTGGTTGGAGAACCATTGACGGCTTCTCAAAATGCTGACCCATCAATAGCAAATAACTACGGTGCTATTAAGTCCTTGCTTTTACGAAGGTTTCACCTGGACGAGGAACACTGTAGGTTGAAATTTAAGGGAATTTTACCTGAATCTCCAAAAGATTTTGCAGGATTCATTGCGAACATACGCAATACATTTAATAGATGGGTTGAACTGGCAGAAGTCAACAAATCATACGACAAATTAGTTGATTTACTACTACGGGATAAGGTATTATCTTCGGTTAGCCAGCCATTTTTTGCATATTTGCAGGAGCGTAAACCAGGTACTATGGACGAGTTAGAAAAAATTTCTTTAAACTACTGTTCGGCACATCCGAATGCAACCATTTCTAACTCCTCATTAAGAGAACCTCTACCTGTGGCGTCTAATATGGCCTACAATCATAATAACAAACAAAGACATCACAGTGTAGACAGAAGCAGGTTCCAAAGAAATCACAATGTTAACTTTCAGAAGGGACATAATAATGATTTCAACAATAAAAATGAGTTCAACAGAGGTAGATCACGAGATAGAAATTATTCACCTCAAACAAACTACCACAATGGTCAACATAACACTAATTATAATCGATCACATACTCCCAATAATAATAGTAACTGGAATGGTAATAATCATGGCTCGAGACATCGAGATAATAGTTACTATAGAGGACGACGAGATAATTCTAACAATTATACTCGGAATCGATCTCATTCTCGGGGATCATCTCATTACAACCATAATACAGGGGCGGCAGTTACAAATAATACTACCCCTATAGCTCAGGTCCCACTTGACAATAATACAACACAGTCTTCTGCTGCATGTTTTGCTATTAATTATAATGTGGCAAATAGTTGCCAACAATGCAATCTTATTTTTCAGAAGGCGAAAGAAACAGTGCTTAACTGCGGACATATTACACCAGAGGTAGGTCTTGCAGTCAACGATGGAACAGGCCTACTAATTTTTAACAGGGGATTAGTTAATGGATCCGTCGTCTCAGTGCTGAGGGATTCAGGATCCACAACGATTGGTGTACGTCAGTCGCTGGTACATCCTAGCTGTGCAACGGGGGAATATGTCCGTTGCATGACTTTTGGGGGAACTATTGAGTTTTACCCCACAGCTATTATTCATGTTAACACACCTTTTTTCACAGGGAACGTAAAAGTATGTATGCTAAAAAAGCCTATAGCTGATCTGATGGTTGGTCGTATACACGGCAGTAAAGATTGTACTCCAGATGAGATTATAGAATGGGAGAAACATAACCTATGCACTGGAAACGCCGTGACGACTAGAGCGCAGACTCAACTCATGGAGAAAGTTGATGATAATAAAATGGATGCAGACAACCAAGAGGAATTTGTAGTCAATTCACCTATTGAAAGGGAAACATTTGCAACCAAACAAAAAGAGGATAAATCTTTAAAAAAAATTTTTAAGCTGGTTGATAAAGTTGACAATCTATCCTCAGGTAATAATAACAAACATTGTTTTGTTATTAAAAATGACATATTGATTAGATGTTCTAATGACAAATCACAAATGAAACAACAAGTTATGGTCCCGTATACTTTTAGACGGTACATTCTTCAACATGCACATGACTCACATTGTGCTGGACATATGGGATATACTCGAACACGATCTCGAGTACTGTCTTCATTCTTTTGGCCAGGAGTGTCAAGAGATATTTCGCAGTATGTACGTTCCTGTACTACATGCCAAGAAGTGAAAGCACGTGGAGCTTTTCACACGGCGCCTATTCAGGCTTGCGATATCTCAGTAAGACCGTTTGACAAGATGGCAATAGATATTATTGGTCCATTGCTACCATCGGCCAGAGGACATAGATTCGTCCTTACGTGCATTGATTTGTGCACACGATGGCCAGAAGCTATCCCATTAAAGACCACCACTACCACAGATGTAGCTGATGCACTACATCTCATCTTTTCTAGAATAGGGTTTCCTAGAAAACTTTTATCAGACCATGGGTCACAGTTTATATCTGACACCATGAAGGAAGTCATGAAAACTTGGAACATTGATAGGAATTTAAGTAGTATTTATCATCCTATGAGCAATGGTGCGGTTGAAAGACTTAACCGTACACTTAAACAACTACTACATAAGGTTACTGCTAAGCACCCTTATGACTGGGACAGAGCACTCCCAGCTGTTCTATTTGCTTATCGGGAGGTACCGCATGAACAAACTGGCTTCTCTCCCTTTGAATTAGTTTTTGGTGCTCCCCCAAGAGGTCCTATGGGACTAATAAAAGACTTATTAATTGACGCGGAGATGACTCAGGACACTCAGTCATCTTACGAGTACGTGATTAATCTTCGGAAGAACATTATTGAGTCTTGCCAGTTGGCAACAGCTTCTTCTGAGGCTGCAAAAGCTAATGCTCGATCTCTACAAAATAGGTCTCGACGATTACGCCAATTATTCCCAGGCGACGAGGCTTATGTGTTACTTCCTCACAATAACAATAAATTATTGATATCTTGGAATGGTCCTTACAAAGTCATTGATAAAATTTCCGACGTTGATTACGTCTTAGATATCAAGGGACACAAAAAGATATTTCATATTAACATGCTCAAGCAATTTCATACACGTCCTGAACACTTACAGTCAATTTTTCATGAACTAGATGACAACACAGTATCTACTTGTTATTATTCTAACTTATCTGTCATCCAGGAAGAAGAATCTTCTTTTCCTGAGGTACAGTTACCGTTACCGGTACCAGTAGTTCAACCTACTGAATCTTGGCGGGATGTAACCATCTCTTCAACGGTTACACCGCAACAGCGTCTACAGATTGCTAATCTATTACAATCTTATCCAGATGTATTGACCGACGTCCCGGGTCGCACATCGGCTATCAGTCATGACATTACTCTCAATGATGATACACCTATTCGTGTACATCCCTATTCTGTTCCTTTACATTTCCTTGCTAAAACTACTAAGGAACTTGAACAGATGTTGTCTCTGGGAATCATTGAGACTAGTAATTCGCCATTCTCTTCTCCATTAGTGATTGTCCGGAAGAAGGACAATAACATCAGACTATGTGTTGATTATAGAAAATTAAATGCTAAGACTATAGTTGACAGCGAACCACATCCACTTATCGACGACTTACTGCCACGTCTATCCAACGCAACTATATTTAGTAAGATAGACTTAACTAAAGGTTATTGGCAGATACCACTGACCGAAAAGGCTAAGTACTACACCGCATTTTCCACTCCACAAGGTCTATACCAGTGGAATGTGATGCCTTTTGGGCTTGTTAATGCGCCAGCTACCTTCATTCGCCTGATGCGACAAATTTTATCAGGTAGACCAGACGTTATTACATATATTGACGACATATGCTTGTTTAGTTCGTCGTTTGAGGAACATGTTTCGGGACTTAGATATGTTTTCGACACTCTAAGGAATTATCATCTAACTGCTAAACCTACAAAGGTGCAAATCGCGTGTAATGAGATAACCTTTTTGGGACATATCATTGGATCGGGATATATCCGAACGTTACCTAGTACAGTCTCCAAAATTCTAAACATAGCAGTTCCTCAGACGAAGAAACAGGTCAGGAGTTTGTTAGGACTTGTTCAATATTACAGTAGATTCATACCAAACTTGTCATCCATCACGGCTGTATTGTCTTCATTGTTAAAAAAAGACATGCCGGTGAAGGTGACATGGACTGGTACATGCAATGAAACTTTCAACAAAATTATAAATTTGTTCTCGCATGAACCAATTTTAAGACTTCCCGATGCTTCCAAAAGATTTTTCTTACGAACAGATGCTAGTAACTACGGCATTGGTGCATGCCTGCTCCAGAACCATGATGGCATTCTACATCCTACCTTATATATTTCAAGAAAGCTAAAGCCGGCAGAAACAAAGTATTCCACAGTCGACAAGGAACTTTTATCTGTGATATGGGCAATAACTAAACTCGAAAAGTTCCTGCTTGGTGCTCCCTTCACCATACAGACGGACCAACGTGCTGTAGCATCCTTGCGTCGATCTAATCATAAAAGCCAGAAACTCGCCAGATATGCAATCATCCTACAGCCATTTGAATTCTCCATTGAACATATTCCTGGCACTGAAAACATTGTGGCGGATGCGTTGTCACGTAATCCTATTGACGACGAATAATCAACATTAACATTCCTAAAACATATCAACTATAAAGGAACTAACCTTGCCTTCAATTTAAACTTTATAAACACTATATGCATCACAGAATGGAACTAAAGACAATCAAGGTATACATATTGACATTCAAACTTCGTCTAACGTCCATACACGATATATGAATATTCGTTGAACAATCATGGAACAATATCTGACGACAAGTCGAACTTATTATCCTATGTGCACTTAATCCTTGGATGCTGGGATAAATGACATTTCTTTCCAACGTAAACGTTTGAACATTTTTGCCTAAAAGAATTCATCAGGATCAAGACTACGGATGGATCATCATATCCTATACTAATTAATTAGTTAACTTAACTTCTTAATTGAATTATTATCAATAAAATGAAATGTGAGAAAAAAAATGAAATGAAAGAACAAAAAAAGAGAACGAAATATAAAAAGAAGAAATTATGAAAAGAGAAAATAAATCTCACACAAGTATTAAATTAATATTTTTTTTTAATGTACCTATACATTATTTAGTTAGTTAAATTAGATAGTTATTATTCACTAACACTTAACACACACAATTAAGTTAAACTTATATTCGAATTTCTTTCTATTTCTTCTCACTTATTTTGTCTTTTCTTCTCTCATAACATCGCGTTACATTAGAATCTTAATAATTTATCTCTTAGTTTAATTAATTAATTTAATTTTAATTAGTCAAATTAATTCCTATATGACATACTAATACGACAGACCTTACTTTAATTTAATTCTATCATTCACTATTAACATTGGACATTTTATTTAGTTGATATAATAATATGTATAATATTGATATATAATATGATTAATGTTAGATGACTATGACAAATAGTTAGTTGACATGACCGCAACACGGTTCTACTCAGAACATCGTCGGCCATATGTCACAATTGTGTTAAATTTTTTTGAAAAATTGTTAAGTCGGATAGATCTTGAAAAAAAATCTATCGATTTTTTTTTTCCCCGGTGTACAGGGAATTGTTACGGTATATGATATTAACGCCGTCTGCTAAAGGTTATCAGACGTGCAATTGTAAAGGTTAAGGCATTTAATATATTGCGATAGATGTTTCAATTATTGAACGCTCCATACACGATCGATTATGACGTGTATAGCGTTGTTTGGGTCACAGTCGGTAACTAAGAAACGCTACCCTTTGTTACTTGACCGCCAAGCTGAATAGCTGCGTTTTTCTAACCTTCCAATTCAATGGCATGATATAGCCATTTTTATGTGCATTTTTGATGGATCAGGGTCAGTCCTAGAACTCTATATGAGAGGAAAATTTATGGAGGTTAGTAATTAACTAGAATCCTCAGAAGGATGAGAATAATCGTCAAATTCATATGAAATATTCAGACTCGCAGTCTCACTGTCGGCAGGTAGCCATGTCTATCTGCTCGCGCATATAGCTGTGATGTTCTGACGACAATACTGCATTGTATCCTTAAACGGACATTGACACATAACCAGCAGTCTACGTTATTGATTAATTTATGCATGACTTATATGGACTTATGCTCTACTCCTATTTGAAATGATCATCCTGTGTGTACAACTGTGAATTAAATGTATGGACTCAATGAAATGACTTATCAAATCAATCGTATTCCAAGGTTCAAGTATTGTTCGGAATCTTCCACCCCCGCATTCGCTTAATCTTCCATCGAAGGCACGATGCACTATCACTGAATAAAAAAACTAACATATCAAAGAAAAAACAATGGCCAGAAATTTATAATAGTTTTATTCATATCACATGGAACATTGTTCAGAGCAAGCCACCATGCAACAGGCACTGAGACTCAAATAATGACGTCACAATGTAAGGCTTACATTCGAACAAATATATTTGAATCCTGTTATATGAGAGTCTCTTTTGCTGATCACAGTAAATGTAAACCGAAGACAATTTTTCCACATTTACATAAAATATATGCCTAAGAAGAAAAATATAGTGTACTGTCCTTAAATGTAATTGTACCTAACAAAATGTGGTGCAGAGTTAACACTATAAAATGGGTGTATGTGTAAAGTAACATGGTGTGAAAAATCTGTAAAGGTTGTGTATGTTTTAGTCTCATAGCCCTTATTGCAAGTCGCTTCGAAACAATTCTAACATTGTTAATCCAGTTTTGTTACACATTCTGACTGGCTGTCTCTCATACTTGAATATTTGTTCATTCATACACTTTGCAATAGAGGTGGGCAATTCGACACACTTCGCTGTTTCGAGACAGTCGGCTCAGTGATTTAAACTGTGTCGAAACAGTGTGTCGACACAACGGCACAATTGCCCCTATCGGGGAGAAAGAAGTCTCTAATAGACAGTACCGTATACATTACTATACATGAACGGTTTTTACTTGCGCGCTTCTGTCGTGTGTGAAAATCTATGGCATTTCGTGTGACCACAATTCAATATTTTTACACAAGTCTTCATTATGATGAAATAAAACGGAGATATGATGATAGCTGCAGTATATGTGAAAATAATAAAAAAAACAACAATAATAATAACAGTAATAATAACACATGATATCAAACTAGAGTAAGCTAGTTTTGGTAGACAATGATTCAAATCCACACCGAGTACACAGATATCAGCAGAGCTAATAAAGTGTCCATTACATTTATACAAACACACGGACACTTTCAACTTTAACATAGTGCCTAAAACATTGACAACTGCAGCACTGACACAATTTCCAGTGTCTATAACTTCTCAGCAAAAATAATATCACTTGTAAAATCAAGTCATCTTAACACATCCCTGAAAAATATGACATGTTTGATATTACATACTAATGTTCCGAACGGTTGATTCAAATGTTACAAAGGCTCACGGAAGGCGAGACAGTGAGACAGTGTGTCTCTGCAAAACAGCGAGGCAGACGGAACTGAAACTGTGTCGAAACAAACAAACAGGCAGTGTCAAATCGCTCGGACTCTGTGCGGTTTCGAAGCATTGTTTCGACACATACACACAGTAGCCATCTCTACTTTGCAACTCACGAACATTTATACAACTTATCTCTCTCCCTCTTTCCTTACCCCCCCCCCCCCCATCCCTATTTTTCTCTCTCTCTCTTATCTTTCTCTGTCTCTCTCTATATAAAATTCTCTCTGTCTGTCGTATCACGTGTCATATCTCATTATTTTTGCTAGCCTTTTATGCATAGCTTTGGCCCCAAGTTACCTGTGGGCATAAGCTATTAATACTATTACCCACATGTAGTTTGAAATTATTCTCTTTTCGCCACTATCTGACTTTCAATATCTCTCTCACTTTACTTTCTTACTATCCTGCAAATTTTCATATTTCAAATTTGTGCTTCTGTCATTCCTGTACACAGGAAAAAATATGATTGTCGGAAACTAATACTTCACTGAAAGACATATTTCTATAAGCAGTAATCCTTTCGTAATGAAATCATTTTTTAATCTCTGGCTATATAACATATACACCTTTACCTTATAAAAAATAAATAAAGCCTGCTTTCATCATCATAGACATGGAAAAAGCATTTGATAAACTCTGCAAAGATGGGCTCAGAATTAAAATGCTTAAATATGGAGTCTGTGGAAAATGTACATCAGTCACTATCTAACAAACAGAACAGCATGATTACAGGTGTATGGACAGACTAGAAAAAAAAGACAACAATTGAGCAAGGTGTCCCACAGGGTGGGGGTCCTCTCCAAGTTTGCCACTCAAGTTCTAGAGATAAACCTAGATTTTCGTCTTTAAAAAACCCCCAGAAATACCCAGATTATTTTATGCCTCAAATACACGGTATAGACGATGCTTACACAATCCTTTAGTGCAGCTCTAGCACTAATAAGCTGTGTGCTGCCAATTTTTATTTAATTCTTCTTTTTTATTTTATTTTTTATTACCAAAAATTCACAACTATATAAAAATGATTTTATTAACATCCCAATATATGAACTGTTGAAAATGAGATATTTTAACAGTAACATACTTACAGTAGTTACATTAATAAAATGTTCCTCAAATCAAATATAAAATGTTAGTTGTAACTTGTTACTGTTGAAAATTGTCACTTGTCAGCGACTCGGCATCCATGTCGACAACTTCTCCTTCGTCAAGATCATATGCATGAATTGACAACGTGGAATCTTGATTGTGAAGTTCCAAAATCTTTGCATATCTCTGCCGACAACGTCCTTCACGCACATCTTCATCCACCAGATGTCCAAGATCTTTTCGGTACGATGCCAGTTCTCGCCATTGATCAGACAGACGATCAAGGCTCTCTTCTGAAACAGCTGTTGGGAACTGCACTACTAATGGAATGACAGAAGGTTTGTTGATCTCGAGAGCTTGCTTTGGATCCAACAGCTGCATTTGCGCCAGAACGCTGTTTTGTCCAAGTGGAAACCTGCATCGAATTTGAGTACCAAATTCAATCAGATATGCCAGTACATCCTTGCGAAACTGGACATCTTTGTCTACTAACGGTTGTCGGATTAACTGCGCTTCACATCGTCCACCCATCTCAATGTAATTCAGTTTCTTGTGCACCTGTACATCCGAAGGATCAATGTCGGCAAGAGTGCGATGCTCATGCTGCAATACTTCCTGCCTAATAAACATACTAAGAAGAAAACGATACTCTCTTGTTACACTCGTGTA
The DNA here is from genome assembly GCA_024509875.1 of Oreohelix idahoensis. Lineage (NCBI taxonomy): Eukaryota > Metazoa > Mollusca > Gastropoda > Stylommatophora > Oreohelicidae > Oreohelix > Oreohelix idahoensis. Next base: position 145,326 of record JAMPIV010005591.1, on the reverse strand, counting down.
CACTTTGTGAGAACGGAAGTTCTCGGACTGGAATTCGATGTTTATGACGTTAACTTTACCCATGATAGGAAACTCTTTACAGAGCGATACAACAGGAAGCAATCTGATCATCAGAAGAAGTCCCCCCGTCCGACAAGTGTTTTGGCCCGATATACTCTTTTACACTCTAAAGGGGCGGGCCCTCTTTGGTCATGACTCCCAAGCGTCTCAGCCTCCTGTTTATGACGTTAACTTTACCCAGCATGTAACCGACAAATAGAAGCATGTGCTTCGAGCCAACAGTGTTCATCGTCTGCAGGATTTGCCCCGCTCCGTCGATGTTGTCCACTGAAGCTTCGGATTGGAAATCCAAGTGCAGAGCATCCCATTGCTCAAGGATCCTCTCAATGACTGCTTCATGGGACAGCAAGCGTGTTTCACGCAGCTTCAACACTTTATATTTCTGGGCCTGAACTACATCTTGTATTAACTGGAGCTGGAGATTTCTTTTACTACTTCGCGAAAAATAGAAGCAGACATTTTTAATGAAAATTTCAAGCCAAGATGGTAGGTGGTTGCTGGCAGCATAAAGTGCAAATGACTGACAAACACAGCCGAGAACAAAGACATGTGGAATCTCTTTCTTCAGCTGTGCCTGTAAACCACTTGCAGTCCCCATCATAGTGGCACAGTTGTCTGCAACAAAACCAATGACGTTACTAAGCGGGATTGCATGCGTGCTCAACTATTTCTTAACAGCTGTAAACATGCCAATACCAGTCCCATCCTCCACCTCAATGAGGTCTAACAGTGAATCAACTACTTTTCTTGTTTCTGTGTCACAGAATCGCACAACGACTGCCAACATCTGATTCGTAGAGACATCAGTACTCTCATCAACGATTATAGAACATTTCTGATTTCTGCAAATGTTTAGAACTTCAAGCCGCTCAAAATGAGCAATGTCATACTGCATCACATAGGCAACATTGGTGCGCTTTAGTGACATTTTTTGAGCAATTGTGCTGTCTGGAAACATCTGCTTGCAACATTCAATCAAATGATCAGCTTGCGAAAACGGAGTATTATGTTCTGCCATGAAAGCCGACAACAGTATCTCCGCTTTAGCAATTTTGTCTTGGAGACAGGGCTCTTTTGGTTTGATGAAAAACTTCTTAATGTTCAGAGTTTCTTTTGGCTTCGAAGTTTTTCATGTGCTTCTGTGTGCTTTTATGTGTCAATAAAGCTGTTTTGCTGGCATTAGTTAATGTACAGTAACGGACCGTGCAAATCGCAGCATAGCGATTGCCAGAGTCCGGCTTTATCCAATCCTTCAGTTCGCTGTCTGTTAGCCATTCCTCACAAAAAGCCTGCTGATACCATGGCTTCACTGTTTTTGACGCGGGGGCATGTGTGTCATGTCGTCATGCTGCTACAACAACCTAGCGTACTTTCATCATTGCTTAAATCTAAAATTTAAAAAGAATACTTTAAACACATCGCAAAAATGACTGAATATTGTAGATGACAGCCATTAACAGAATAACAATAAATAGATAGCTGATGTAAACGAGTAAAAAAACAACGTCATTGATGTGGTTAAAAACAAGAATTAAATTTAGATGGAATAAAAAATAAATAACACATAATATTTTACATTGAATTATAATATGAATATAATGTACAATGCTCAGTACACAGAATATACATACATTGTAGATGCCAATTGTCAAATATACCCAGATTAAAGCAGATTTGGAAAAAAAAGTACCCAGATACCCAGACGGAAGCCAAAAAAACCCAGATCTAGTAAAAAATACCCAGCTGTAGGAACACCGGTCATCTCCCCTACACTCTTCCTTATATATATATATAAATGAAATCACGGACAACATAAATGAGAATCTACACAATTCACTCTATGCTGATGATATGGCCCATGTGGAATTCAGGAAACAAAAACATCACCAAAGCAAGGGTGCGGATACAGGATTCACTGTTAGCCCTCGAAGGCTGGTCCAGAAGGTAGGCAATCTTAATCACTGACCAAAAAACAACACACACTATATTTACCTTGTAAAACAAACCACAGCAAACACAACTTCAACTTAATGGGCAAACCGTGCGAGAACAATAACACCGACATACCTAAGTATCGCACAGGACCGCCGCTTGACATGGAAAGCACAGATAACAAAAACAGATTAGGGCAAAACAGCGCATGGCTATTATGAAAAAATTAGCTTTTTCCACATTGGACTGATGAAAACACCCGTAAACAAATTTCACAAGCAGAGTCAGGCCAAGGTGGAATATAGCATCACAGCTAAGTCACATTTTGATATAGTAAGCAAACTCCAAAACTAAGCACCACGTATCATAACAGGGCCCTAAATTCACGAAAATCAACCATATGGCAAACATTGCAGGAGTACAGTCAGTGGAGTACAGACGAGGCAACAGAATCTTACAACAAGCTGAAAAATGTAAAAGGCTCAAAAGACACTCCATGTAAAATAGAATAAACAGACTAGGAAGAGGCAGGCTCAAGCGAACTAATTTTGTTGCCGAGGGAAAAGAGAACAAATAAAAATTAGCAAACATACTATGCTAGCAAACTCAATTGCAAAGAAAATACAACCAAGCACAATTATCCCACTGTGGAAAAGAAGCTGCTTTCCTGAGCTAAAATCTGATAGTCTAGGACAGCGGTTTCCAACCTGTGCTCCGCGGCGCCCTGGGGCGCCATGATTGACGGTCACGGGCGCCGTGGGTGGGCGTGGATTGTTTTCGTATTTAGCTGTAAAGAATACACAGAGCTGTGGGAAATTTCATTTTTGGTGTTTGTCAACCTGCGTGACCCTGGAGAAATTTACCTTTTGATGTTGGCAAGCCTTTGAAATCCGCTCCCCCGACCAGCCTATCAACTTTCCGCGCATTGTCCTCGCGCGACTAGGTTGATACGGTACCCTTCTTTGATGCTGGGCTTATATATATATATATATATGTATATATATATATATATATGTATATATATATATATATATATATAAATATATATAGATATATATATATATATATATATATATATATATATATATATATATATATGTGTGTGTGTGTGTGTGTGTGTGTGGTGTGGCAGTTATTCTTCTTATATCATAGACTCAAACACAGTCAAGGGTATGTCCCACTCAGTATCCGCCCAAAGAGCCGTGTTCTTCAAAAACATTAATGACACTCCAAGGTCAGGTTGGGCGATTCACAGAACGATTTATTCAACATCTTGAAAGCTCCAATTATATATATGAGAATATGGTCATGCAGTTATGGCATCAAGAAGACGGTCTCTAGCGTCTCTGTACAGTCTTGTACTTAGAACATTGTCGAGGACATTTTCCACACAGTTTTTATTATAATAATTATGTCACTCGCGTACTTCACACAATCATCTTCATCTCTTTCATAAAGAAACTAGTCTTACCACACGGAGGTATATGGGTAAGCTAGTGATCGTACAACATATTGAAGATCTAGTAAAACCACATAATTCTCAGGAGCATAATAACACATGCGTCCAACACTTTGAAAAGCCACACACAGAATGCTTAGCCAAGGCACGCTTTAGTTAGCAGACTGCAAAACTCACGTCTGCAAAGTTGGCTAGCAAACGTAATGACGTCACTTCCTGAAACCAGGGCAACGGTCTCATAAACAAATCAACTAGGATATTGAAGACATCGACATACATGTTATGAACTTTACTCATAATATAGGTAACACGGTGATTTTCTGTTTTCAAAGCTGAGTCAAATGAAAGAACAAAAATAAGCATTTTCTAAGCAGGCGACAATCTCGAGTAAAGCTCTTCTAGCGTCTTACAAGGTAACATACCGGGTAGCAAAATGTAAGAAATCCCATACGATTGCAGAAGAACTCGTTTTACCGTGTGCTATTGATATGGTGTCCATTATGGTTGGAGAGTCCGTAGGAAAACAGCTTTTGTCCATTCCTTTGTCAGACAGTACATTCAGCCGTCAATTCAAGATTTAGGAGATGATCTTAATGAACAGATTATAGAAAAAATGAGGGGGAAGGACTTTGCTTTGCAGCTTGATGAGGCCACTGATAGCAATAGAGATGCTCATTTAATCTGTTATGTGCGGTTTGTTGATGAAAAAAACGAAATGGTGTAAGATCTTTTTTGTAAGGACATAAATGCAGGTGCGACAGGCAAAGATTTATTTCAAATTGTGGACAACTTCATGGCGGAAAATAAAATAGACTGGGTTCATTGTGTTGGTGTGTGTACGGATGGTGCTCGTTCAATGTAGGGCTGTTGTTGTTCGTCCATCACGGGTGATGAAGACCACTCTGTTCATCCAATTATTAGGAATATGTTAGATTACTCTATTCGTACGAAGGTGACTGATGAGCCCGATGCGGGCTTTGAAAGATCTCGGACATTGTGGGCAGGGAATGTTTGCTTCATGTGAAGGTTTTATTTCACGGTCTTTTCTAGCTTGTCTCCGCTGTTCCGCTGCTGCTCTTCTGGATGATTCGCATGCTGCTGCACCTTTACGAAGAGATGTGCGCCAAGCAGTTCGGTCTTGCGCAGCAGCTTCCCATATGTCAGGGTTTATGTCAAAGGTTTTCAATGACGTCTTTCCCGTGTCTTTGAAGCGCTTCTTTTGGCCACCATGGGAGCGTTTACCCTTCTGCATCTCACCATAAAAGAGTATCTTTGGCAGTCGATGGTCTGGCATGCGGACTACATGACCTGCCCAGCGAATCTGTGAATGCATCAGAATAGTATGGATGCTAGGGATACCAGCTCTGTCAAGAACGGCGGTATTCGGGATCTTGTCTTGCCATTTGATGTTCATTATCTTCCTGAGACAGACTGTATGGAAGTGGTTTAGTTTCTTTACGTGGTGCCTGTATACAGTTCACGTTTCACATGCATAAAGCAGCACCGGAAGCACCGCAGCTCTGTACACCTTCAGCTTTGTTTTCAAGTCTTAGAGTCTAGTTCGTGCTGTTGCTTCTACCATCATCGGTGTCTGAGGAGCGACGTGGAGAGGCTACGCTGGATTGTCAGTTAATTTATTGTTTGATTATTTGTGTACATTGATTTGTTGCATTTTTGTTTTTGGGTTGTTTTTTCTTTTGTTTTTCCTCTTCTGCAAGTTTCTCTTTTCTGTCTATCCATCTGGGACTATTTATCTTGCAGTCTGGTCTTTTAGATTAGTGGGTTCTCTTGCTGGGATCGTGTTGGGTAAACTTTAAGTATTTTTCTGTCCGTTTTTCTACGTTTGTTACTTTAGGTATTCTTATGTGTTTTGTCTTTTGTGCTTTCCTTTTGTGTCTTCGGATTTCGCTTTATTTGAAGAAATTTTATAGGGTGTTAGTTAGTTACGTGGGATCTGTCATTCTGATTTCCTGTCTCTTGGGGTCATTATTATTATATATGATATGTTATAGTGTTATTATTGCTTAAATGTTATTTAGTTATTTTGAGTGGTATGATTTAATTAATGGCTAGTTAAAGTGATGGCTCTCAGCACTTCACTGTTAAGTGTAGTTATTGTTCTAGTCTGCTGTATTTAATATCATATTTGTGAGTTAAAGGGTGGACGGGTGGCGAGTTTAATTCTTTCTTTTCTTACTTGTGGGAAAAGATTGGATTAGACTGATCCTTATAGGGTGTGGCTGTGTGTATTTAGTGGTGGAGTCAGGCAGAAGGGTTTCCTGCGACTGCCCTACTTAACATACCAAGCTCAGTACTTGTTAGATGTGCTGGTGTGGTTTGTATTTACATTGCCTTGTACATTCAGTAATTCTTTTGTCGTGTTCAAGTGGTGTCATCTTGCGTTCCTTATTGCTGTCTTGTAAATACGTTAACAGGTATCCCTTGTTTTCGTTCGTACGCAGCCACGCATTGTATATGTCTATCTCTGCTCCGATCTTGCCTGTCATCTTATTCCTCGTGACTGGTAGTTATCGTAGCGTTAGGTGGGTGTCTTATCATCTGTGGAATGATCTTTTTTTGCCATTTGTAAAACACACTGAGTAGAAATACTGTCAGAGTACAGCACCAGGGTGGTGCTAGTAAGATACTGTGGTGTAAAAGCTAACTTAGTGTTTAATTTTGTGTCGGTGCTCCTTACAGTTGTAAGGTGATATAACACCAAGAGGTATTATCAGCTAGCGAGATACAGCTACCGACTATAGTAGGGATCTTTTCAGTGTATCGCAGAGACTAAGTGGTCGGAAGGACCAAACATAGAGAGTAAGGAGAGATTAGCCAAGTGGCAGAGAAAGGTTATAATGAATTGAGGGTGGAAGTGCATTTTATCATTCGGATTGGCAAAGAATGTGGGTTCTATGGGAAAGAACTGATAGATTTTGCCAAGGCAAAATTCCGGTCAGAGGAAAAAAAAAAAAAGCGTTGGAGAAGAAGAACATTGAGAAACAGAAGCAGGAAAGAGATGCTCGAGCTGAAGAGTTAGAGATGAAAAGGAGAGAGATCGAATTACAAGAAAAGAAGATAAAAGAAGATAAAGAATTACAAGAAAAGAAGATAAAAGAAGATAACGAGTGGAAACAGTGAGAGTTCGAATTACAAGAAAAGAAGAGGAAAGAGGACAGAGAGTTAGAATTAAAAAAGGAGAGAATGAGGATTCAAAAGGAAATACAATTGAAGAGATTATAATTGGGTGCGAGTAGTCAGAACTTGACTCCGAGGGAGTCTCATCGTCCCTTTAGGCTGCGTCTGCCAAATTTTAATGACAAAATTGATAGTTTAGATTTCTTCCTTGAGAGGTTCGAGGCCGATTGCGTGGCCTGGAAGGCTAACAGAGAGGAGTGGACATCTCTGTTATCCACAGTGCTAGTGGGGCCTGCGATGGAGACTTTTTATAGCCTCCCGGTGGAAGAGCGTGCGGATTATGACAAGGTGAAGGAACGGTTGCTCCGGAAGTTCCGTTTGACGGCTGACGGGTACCAGACGCGGTTTAGTAACACTTTGCCAAGTGCAGACCAGGACTTCGAGGATTTCATCTCGAAGAGCAAGCTTCGGTTCAATAGGTGGATCGAGTTGGAAGGAATTCTAAAAGACTTTAATGGCTTGGTTGATCTAATGCTACGGGACAAAGTGTTGTCGTCGTGTTCTACTGAATTTGTATCTCTCTTCCAAGAGCGCCAGTCAAAGGATATTGAGTCCATGGCACAGTTGGGCCATCATTATGTCCTTGCCCATCCCGGAAAAGCCATCCATCGTTCTGGTCTGTCAGACGCCTTAGTTGCAGGCGTCGGCAAAGTCCAGCGCAAACCGTGGAAAAATCAGTCAGACGGTGCAGATAGCTGCGAAGAACAGAAATGCAATAGGTCACCTCGGCCCTATCAGCCAGAGGCAACTATGATAATTTTAGAACGCATCAAGACACAGGGAGCAAAACCACGAAGGTTCGTCTGAGGTCCTGAGAGCGAGTGACCGTGCGGTGTGGGTTCGCAATGTCCCATTGAGTGCTAGTTGGCGCACACTCAGACGAATGTTTAATGAGGTCGCACTGGTGATGTTCGTGGAGGTCGTGTCATTGCAAGACAACACCAAAGTTGCTCGAGTTATTTTTGCGAATAGGTGGGGTGCGCGTGATGCAGTCAGGTGGAAGCACATGTCGTTGCTTCATAACCACCTACTGATAGTCCACCAATAGCAAGGGATAGGTCTCGGGTTCGCGTTCAGTTAGGGTGTTTCGGTTATCGCGATCCGAACTATGGAGCCTGACCCACGCCTCCAGTACTATTCTGATGAAATATAAGTTGTTTTGTACAGCTTTATAATTTAGTGAGGGTAACTAAGGAGGTGGTTTTCAAATGTGAATACAATGTGTGTGCTAAATGTGATGCTTTTGAATTTATGTACAATAACGCCATAAAGGCAATTTACTAAATGGTTGAATTTTGAGACCAAAGTATGTTGGTGCTATTTAGGGATCAACTGTAACGTATGCATATGTACGAGTTACTATTAGTGTATAGCACACTGTGTTATGGTTGACCAGGGGAGGACAGTCGTTGTAATTTTTCTCGACTGCCAGAACCTGGTATAACCTACTTCATACTCATTGTGTCTTGTGTTTGGATGGTTGGAGAATGCAGTATTGACAAGGGTAATGGAGAACTATGGCAGTCTCTGTTCATATGAAGATATGCTGGTAGTGGCACATGTTCGTCCAGACTCCTACGGTGGTTCAGGCGGAGCTTCCTGCGGATGGAAGAAAACTTCGTTTTCTTTCTTAAGGGGGGAGGGGAGAAGATGTCACAGTGCTATTCCGCAATGCATCGTATGTATTGTGCGCGGCGGAAAGTCGGCCGGGCGACGCCGGTTCTAGCCGAACTGGTGTGTCATGTGACCACCGGAAGTCGGGGGGGGAGGCGCAATATTAGTCAGTGAGATTCTAGACTCGGTCCAGAGAGGATGGATATTTTTCCCGTGCCAGCAAGTTTGCTGTGCGGTTCATAGTGTGGACTGTTAGTGAGAGCTTGCCATATTTCGGTCCTGGTTGATTATTATGTGGTAATTCCAGAGCATTGTAGTGTCTAGTGGATATTATCTTCAGGCCGTAGATTATAAGTAGTCATTGATTTGAGTATATCATTGTCATAGTTTTGCCGCTCAAGGTGAGCGATATTCATTGCAATGTTTTCAGTATGTCATACTGTTATGTATGGTGCTGACAGTTTAAGCTCCTAAGCCAAGTTTATTGTGGTATGTCATTATTGTATTTGATGTGCCTATTGGCCGTGTGAGGCCTTGTTGTAGTGTAACTATGATTAAAGGGAAGTTCCTGTGAAAGGTGTTTACTTCCTATTGTCAGCCATTGTTGTGTGGTCAGACGAGCATTTCTGTATTTTTATAATCCACTCTACAGTGGTGGAACCAGTGGAGTGTTATACAAGATAAGTGTTCTTGACAGTTAATATTATCTCATACGTCTCCTTTTCCAGCAGGGATGAACGGGTAAACAAACAGACATGATGACTTATCACTGAGAGGAGTTAAGATGAATTGAAAGTACTAAATATCTGCTTAATAGCAGGGAAAGAAAATGTGTCGACCACAGAAAAGCACGTAATTTAGACCACTCAAAAAAGTGTAAATAAATACTGCAGGAGAGGAAAAGCGATCGACCCAATGATTCTGTGACAAAGAAATTAAACAAATATTTCGAAACTGGAAAATCTTTTTTCATAGTTTATTCTGACAACTGACTCGACATAAAATTATATGCATTAATTTCAAAAAGCAGATTAATTGCAATTTCAATATTTTTTTGGTTTGTTTTGTTTTGTATTTTGACAATATCTACTCTTTACCCTTTCTGTCCTTACGTAGCTATTTAGTTCTCTCTGGTATCCAATTATTTCTAAAAGACCCCCATGGGGAGTAGATTATAAGCATCGGAAGATGACACCCAGAAGCAGACAACGGAGAAGAATTATAAATGACAGGCAATCCGTGAATTTGAACCCAATCAGTCCAGGGGGCAACATCCCCTGACTGCTGAAAAATTCATGAGCTAGGAAATTCTTTGTTTGTATCTAGAGATTTTTGTCATCCATTCCAGCCTTTCTTAAGCTGCTGATCCGCGGATTACTGGTCCGCGTTTGGTTTTCAGGAACTAAATAAATATTACTATATATTTTAAAATCTCACACAGTCTTACAGTAATAACTATGATGCGATAAAGTCGACGATACAAGAGATGGAAAGATAACGCTGGCCTTGGATAGAACACACATTGAGGAAACCTGCGTATAGCTTTACAATGCAGTCTCTGCTCTGGTAGAGAGGTAGACGGAAATAAAAAAAACACACGGAGAAGAGAATTGAAGTCAGACATGACAGTAGCCTGAAAGGATGACACAGGAAAAGAAAGTCCAGCAGGAATTTGTTGAAGGCTCATGCTCGTTCCGGAGCTGCAAGGACTCGTGATGATAAAAGGCGACAATTTTAAATACTACTGTCTTTCCTGAAGCCCATAAGACAATATACCTGTTACGGTTGGTATTTGTAACAAGAGATTGTGTTGTAGTTGGTTTTTGTATATGAATGGGGTCAATGCATCGTGCTGATAACTTGAAAAGAATGTCCCGAGTGAGATCACATGTATGCTATCAAAGTAGTGCAGAACTTCGTAGTTAAATGGGTCCACATAACAGGACAGGTTTAATCACATGTAGACGAATCATAGTTAAAGGCATTGGCATAGAGAAAGTACGTGAATGTGCATAAAATCCTTCCAACAGTCTCGTCTCATCAATTCATTTCTGGCCGCTGTACTAGGGGTGCCTAACAAAGGTTATCATCCAAGTAATGTGGACCAGATAAATGAAGAAGCAAAAATTCTAAGTAGAAATACTTCTCTACAAGTTACGTAGCGGTTCCATAATGCCTGGAATCTTCTAAATAAGTGGCGGCCTTTGCAGATGATTACAGCCTCATCAAAATACTTTATTTCTCAACCATATCGGGAGCTAGAAAATGAACGTCTTCCTCTGACGAATACTATAGACGAAAGGCCTCGAAACAACCGTTTCTATATATTAGTGCGAAACGGATTACGTCATAAAGTCCTAGTGACGTATTAATATTATTCTGCATTCAATATAAGTCAAAAACCGTGCAAGTACATGATGAACCATAATTAGACATATTACCGCGTAGATTAACTGCTAATAGACTAAGTGTGGTCATCATGCAAAATTACATTATTGTCACATACTATCTTTTGTTGCGCACATGGGCTTTGATGGAATAAACATATATTTTTGTGCGCACATCAGCTTTAAAAGGAAATGGTGCAAAAGAGTGCAATGGAGTGGAGTGAACAGGAAGCCTGACAGAGAAAGATGTCAGTTTGCCGGCTTCAGAAGCCGTATTGCATTTTATCGTGCTCTCTTTATGGTCGCTGGGCTTTGTACAGCATTGTTGTATATTCCAAGGGTAGTAGGACTTGTTGATCCAGCCATATTGTTATTGCTGACAATGTATTGCTATTGTTATTGAATTCATACGTGTCTCATTGTTATTATTAAAAAGGGAGATTGTCAGCATGCCTTCGTGTACGCTTTGTGATTGGCGTTTACAAGTATGTTGATTGTGTGACCTCTCGCAGTTTGATAAGAGCTTAGAGGATAATGTCATGAAGGTGTAGTTATTATACTGTGACATATTTTTGGGGGCTGTGGTCCTCTATACAGGTGTATTTTAGCGTTCCACTTTGTGAGTGACTGGTGGTATCTGGATATTTGTTGTATTGATCTTAGTATGGGCTCTCTCATAGCAAGTTTACAGTTGTCGAGGCTTTTGTTGGCGATTGGGTTGCATCCCATTATTTGTGCAATTGGTTTTTCTGATGAGGACATTTTGAAATGGATTTGTTGTCGGCGAAAACAAGCTACAGGTTCGTGGATGGACTCATTGTGCAGTTTGAGTATTATGAAGCTAACGTTTAATGAGTTCCGGTCAGGCTGGGGCGACGACGATGCCGTCTTATTGTTGGATTAGTTCCATTGTCAGTGATTTGGAGAGCTAATTGTGGGTCTGTCGTAATAGTGGTGTAAAATATGAGGTTTTAGTTCCTTCCAGGCGTAGGCGAATATGTTTTAATTTGTCGGTCGTTGCAGTTGCCTGCTGATTTTTGGATTATCGGTTGTTCATTGGTGGCCTACCTACTGAGAGCACGAAGACGTCGCCTACATTGATATTTGTGGTACAACAGATTATGACAATACTGCACGTGTGTACATGCCAGTACACATCGTTCAGTTCGCCTCTACCGTAAATACGTTGCCTTGCCTGTGCATGCTTATTGCGCGACTCTGCTGCAGTGACTTTTTGTCTGCATGAAAATTTTACTCGTTTGTGAATGCTACCGACTATCGTTGTCGTGCTGAGAAACTGTTCATGCAGGTATGGTCTGAAGACGACCAGAACCAACAGTATGACCAAGAAAAGTAAGTTCCTTAAAAGCAATCTGGACTTTAGTAGGCCTAGCTGTAAGATTATGTAACCGAAGAGTATCCAACAAAGAACGGAGTCCTACAAAGTGTTCTTCCCAAGATGAACTAAACAAACGGATATCATCTATGTAAGTTATGATGTCAGATCTATGAGACAGTATCCTGCGCATCATTCGAATGAATGTGGCAGGTGCGTTCATAAGCATGAAAGGCATGACATTCCACTGGTAAAACCCACATGGAGTAGAAAAAGCAGTAAGAGGTTTGACTTGCTCAGTTAATGGTATTTGCCAATACCCTTTTGTAAGATCTATCTTAGTTAATAAATTAGCAGTGGGCAAACGAGATAATAGATCATCAAGCAAAGGATGAGGTTCCGCATCCGGAAGGGTTTTAGCATTAAGTTTGCGATAGTCTACACATAATCTAATATTATTATCCTTTTTTTCGGACTATAACCGGTGGTGAAGAATATGGTGAAATACCGGTTTCAATAATACCCAGATGCAACATCTGATCTAACTCGAGTTCAGTTTGGCGCTGGTAATGAAGGGGTGTAGGATAAGAACGTAGACGAATAGGAGTATCATCGGTAAGGATAATATCGTGGGAAATAACAGATGTGTGACCAGGAAGGTCAGTAAGAACATCAGCAAAAGATTCCAATAGATTGGACACCTGGCGATGTTGAGCAGATGATAATGACAAAGAAATAGAAACATCTCGCCAAGATTCTGTAGAATCCAACGGAAGCATAGGTAGAGACATGTGAACACCCGGGAAGGAAGATTCTTCCTCATGACTCACAGATAGACTAGAAAAATGACAGAAATTACTCACATTGTCATCAATGTCACGGAAAAGAGAATGGAAATGCTCAGGTCTTGTATGATATTCCTTGAACATATTAATATGAAAATGTTTCCTTTGACCCTTAATATTTATTACGTAATCAACATCTGAAATACGAGATATTACATTGAGCGGGCCATTCCATGCAATAAGCAATCTATTATCCTTCCGAGGAAGCAATACAAAAGCTTCATCACCCTGAAAAAGTTGTTGTAAACGCCTATTTCTATTTTTAAAAAGACGCGATCTCTGTTTGGCAGCCTCTGGCAAAGCTGTAGCCATTTGACAAGCGTCTACAATCTTCCGACGTAGATTAACCACGTACTCGTAAGATGACTGAGTGTTCTGAGTCACCTCAGAGTCAGTGAGAAGATCGTTGATTAAACCCATAGGACCTCGTGGCTGAGCTCCAAAAACAAGCTCAAAGGTCGAAAATCCGGTCTGCTCGTGCGGCACTTCTCGATAAGCGAAAAGTACAGCCGGCAAAACCCTGTCCCAATCATGTGGATATTTGAAAGTTACCTTATGTAGTAATTGCTTAAGTGTCCTATTGAGTCTCTCCGCAGAACCATTGCTCATTGCAGGATATATGCTACTAAGCGACATATCTATTTTAAGAGTCATGGTATCAGAAACAAATTGTGAACCATGATCAGAAAGAAGTTTGCGAGGAAAACCTAATCTTGAAAAAAAATGAGTAAAAGTGCATCAGCCACTTCAGAAGTGGTGGTGTGTTTAAGAGGTATGGCCTCAGGCCAACGAGTGCATAAATCAATGCACGTGAGAACAAATCTGTGACCTCTAGCAGACGTGACTGAAAGAGGACCGATAATGTCGACGGCCATCTTATCAAAGGGTCGGACAGAGATATCACATGCTTGAATAGGAGCAACAAGAAAAGCTCCCATAGATTTAACTTCCTGGCAGGTAATGCAGGAACGCACTTACAATGAAACGTCCATGGAAACACCTGGCCAAAAGAACGAAGACAACACTCTGGAACGATTGTGCGAGTATAACCCATATGACTCGCACAATAGGAGTCATGTGGATGTCGTAAAATGTAGGGGCGAAGTTTAAGAGGTACCATAATTTGGTATTTGACAGTAGAGTTATCTACAAAATTTCTCACCAATATATCATTTTTAAGAGTAAACCAGTGTTTAGGACTTTTATGTAAGTAAACATCATCATTGGTTTTGACTAAAGAGAATTTTTTTTTAAGTGCTATCTTCTCTCTGAAGCTTAGCAAAAGACACTCTATCTATAACAGAATGTACCTCAGTGTCATCCTGAGTCATTGTGTCAAGCTATAAATTGTCATCATTTTCCAGTGCCTGAGCCTGGGCACGTGTGGTAACTGCATTGGCAGTCAATAAATTATTTTTTTCCCAATCTTCAATCTCCTCTGGTGAGCAGTTTTTGCTCCCATGGATGCAACCAACTATCAAATCAGCCACTGGATTCTTCAACAAACATACCCAAAACTTCCCTGAAAAAAATGAGGAATGAATATCAACAATGGCGGTAGGGTAAAATTCAATTGTCCCACCAAATGTAATGCATTTTACAAAATCTCCTGTAGAGCAGGAAGGGTGAACCAGCTACTGTCTGATTCCTACGGTAGTCGAACCTGAGTCCTTGAGTACAGACACCTGGGTACCATTCACAAATCCCCTGTGAAATATCAGAGTACCTGTTCCATCATGAGCAGATTGGCTTACTGCAGGTAAGGGATGTCCGCACTTCAGCACTGTAGTACTGTTTGCCTGAAATAGAGTTAGACATTCCTGGCAACGAGCTGCAACATCAAAATCGAATGCGAAACATGCAGCTGATTGAGTTTGACCACCCAATTCATGACTAACCATTGGAGCATTACCAGTAAGTGCCGCCCCTGCACTATGTTCAGGCCGCACTGGGGCACGTGAACGAGATCGTTGCCTCTGGCGATCAAAAGAATTACCTTGATTTCTAAAGTTTTGTGCATTATTTCTGTTTTGGTAATTTTGATTAATGGAATTGTTATTATTCCAATTGTTTTGATTAGGAACAAAATTATTTTGTCTTTTCCAAGTGGAATTTTGTTGGAAATTATTATTATTCCTAAATGAAGGTGACTGATTTCGAAATTTTTGCCTCCCTCTATTGAAATTATCATTTCTATTAAAATTTCCATTCCTATTATAATTGTTGTCACTATACCTCATTGGCATAAAATTTATATCTAGGCTATGAGATCTGAATCTACTATTATTGTTCCAAGTTGCAACTGAGGCAACTGGAAGTGAATCTTTAATGAGGCTATTGCTAACACAAGCACCCGAATGTGCTGTACAGTATTGTTTTGAAATTTCTTCTAAGGAAGATAGAGTCAATGGCTTGCGTTCATGCAAGAAAGACCAAAATGGTTTACTTACTGAGGATAAAACTTTATCTCTCAACATCAGATCCATAAGACTTTCATATGTTTTCTCAATTCCTGAGAGCTGAACCCATCTACTAAATGTAAGTTGTATGGCAGAGATAAATTCTGAGAAATCCTTCCCAGTTTCAGGAATCATAGTTTTAAATCTCATCCGATATTCCTCAGCATCAAGTTGATATCGTTTTAATAACAATGCTCTAGCAGCATCATAGTTGTTTCTAAGAGTCTCATCCATTGTGAGTAGAGCACTCAAAGGATCTCCGCATAAAAATTCCATAAGTTTAGCACACCATTGTGATTTGTCTAATTTATGTGCTTCACATACACTTTCATAGCGTGAAAGGAAGCATGAAATGTCATCAAGACCTGGGTTAAATATTGGTAATCGAAATTTAGCATTACCATTATTTTTACCTGAGGAAATAGTAGAATCCGAAGTACTATTATGTCCATTTGGACAACTTAATTTTAATTCCTCTAAATGGAGAAGCATCATTCTTTCTTCATGTGCCAAGGGGAGAGCTTTCTTATCTTCCATTTCTCTATCATATTTTTTCTCTTCTGCAATGTCCCTTTTCTTCCAATTCTTTATCATGTTGTATTTTTTCTCTTCTGCAATAAGTCTTTTCTCCTCCAATTCTTTATCATGTTGCATCTTTTTCTCTTCTGCAATAAGTCTCTTTTCTTCCAACTCCATCATCCTCTTCTTTTCCTCCTTCTGTTCCTCTAATTCTCGCCTCCTTCCAGCTTTCTGTTCATTCTCCTTTTGTTTTGCCTTAGCTTTCTGGCCTTCTAATTCTTGTTTTGCCTTAGCCAACTCAGTCATGGCAAATTCCCTCAACGCTTCACCTTTATAAGCAAAGGCCTTGCTTTGCTCAACAAAATAATCCAATGTAGCCATTTTAACTAATACTGTTACTTACTCAGTCGAAATATAATGGCTAGTTGCTTTACAACTCTTTGTAAGCAATGACTATTGCTATATTATTATTTCAATAATTACAATGCAAATTATATTAATATCGTGTAATGAGGAAAAAGAAATAGTGCAAGTGAACAAAGAAATTAATATGAGAAAGAATATCACATGACAAGACCAAAAGACACACAGAGAAACATTAGCAGTAAAAAAAAAATCAAATGGTGTAAAAAATATAAAACAGCAAGTAGGTCAAATCTGCTGCTAAAATTAGACACAAAAAAGACCCAGACGAAATTATAAACAGCTGATTTGTAAAAAACTAAGCGATAGACAGATGAGACTGACGCCACGAACAAATTATTACAAAACTAAAGAAAATAGAACTAGACAACAGTGCATGACAATATGGATAGACGAAACGTCACAACTAATATGAATTATCGGACAAATCAGACAGTAGTCAGAGACATCGGTGAGGTTGCTCAAAACCGGAAACCACTACTGTATAAAATTACCAAGATAGTCCCTACAGAAAGACCTTGAAACTACAACCATCCACGGAGGTATGGCAGATTCAATGTTCCCTTCCAACCGCACACGAAAAAAAAACCACAACATATAAATATTCACAAAAAGACATAATAAGCAGAGATTACAAAGGGTTTAACAATTTGTACCCTGATCTATAGAACCACATTTACAGGTCAACTTATCTTTAACAGCTGGAAAATCCTTCCAGATGCAAGTATGCACCAAAAAATGTCTCGGCGCTGGCTGTAGACTGGTGTAAACACTACTCGTAGACCGTCCTGACACAGCACACAGCAGTCCCGAAGATCAGAGGAGGACCATGGCAGACTTGAAGACCGACATCTGGAGATGGACTTGAATGTTCACGAAAAATTCTGACATGTTGAATAGTTGTCGTTTGAATCTTGAAACCGGCAGAATTTGTCTCACTTCGTGTACATTTGTCTTCTCTCTTACATGGTATTTTATTCTCTTACCCCTATACTCTCATCAATACCTACACACAAAACACCAGACAAAACCAAAATCACCCACACCACACGCGCTCATTAGCCATCTTCCTCTATAAAACTCATACTAAGCAAATTTATCAATTTCTATATTTTCCTCTTTATCCCAAGAGTGCAGGATTTTATCGAGTTTGTGACATCATTTTTTCCTCTTTATTCTCTAGAGTGCAGGAAAATTGATAATCGACAAACACACTTTTTTAGATGTTCTCACTACACAACAAGCGCGGGGCGGGACAAATGTGGCATTTAAACCGCATGGTGCGTCTGTCTATACATACACCCAACACAGAAATTCCCTGTCATATTTTTACATAAAAAGAATAGTTGACGCCGGCAATATCACCATTTCACCTTTCACCATCTAACTTCACCTGCCATGATAATAAAAATTTATATATAAACACTTATTACGCCTCTGTTTGCTTTAGATGTCGTATATATGTCTGTGTATGTGTGCTTATACAGTGTCTTACTCCGGCACCTCGCTACACCCCAACACACCACATAAGTCAGCATCAATACCCCCCGCGCCACTCCACGCTAAATAGCCATCTTCCTCTATAAAACTCATACTAAGCGAATTTATCGATTTTAAAATTTTCCTCTTTAGCTCTATAGTGCAATTTTGTGACGTCGTCATCAATACTTCCCGCCCTCTCCATACCCCATCGACCACCTAACGACAATAATTATATCTATATATATATATATTGTCTTACTCCGGCGCACCGCTACCCGCCAACACACACACTTCATCATCAATACCACCCGCGCACTCTCCATACCCCACCGACCAGCTAACGACAATAATTAACTACAACCTACCTACTTACCGCCCCTGACGACTACAGTTAGTACCCACAGGTTACTGTCCTATCACTTGTAACACTGCAACAACTCCAGTTGTTATCAACCAATATTCCATAGACAATCACCCGGACGATGTCTTTAATCTATAACCACCACCACCGGAGCAGAAGAAAAGAACTACAAAGCATCTGAAACTAGAGATTTAGATTGACATTTCGTATTTTTTTTAAAGAGATCATTAAATATATACTTCTATTAATAAACCTTGGCCTTTGTATAAATGGTGTCTACATGTTGTAAAATATATATTGTATGTATGTTGTATATATATATATATATATATATATATATATATATATATATATATATATATATATATATATATATATATATATATATATATATAGTAACACCTGAATAAAGAAACATAACAATACACTGCTGAATCATACACAACACTTAAAATACCCTCACAATACAACCTACCTATATCCCCTTAGTAACCTACTAACCCACGCCGCCGTTATTGATCTAATATTTTTCCTTATATAAAAGTCACGCGCATCCTCCGTTATCGATCGGAGTATTTCCCTATATAAAAGTCACGCGCATCCTCCGGAATTCGCGTTGAAACGTGCATGATATACTACTGATTATCATGAAGAGGATAGAAAGAAAGTTAGAACATGAAATACATGAAGTACAGGCGGGTTTTAGACAAGGCAGAGGTATTAGAGATCACATTTTTAATGTGAGAAACAACCTCGAGAAATGCAGAGAATACAATGTAGATCTTCATGCCTGTTTTGTAGATTACACCAAGGCCTTCGACTGCGTACAACATCAGAAATTGTGGAACATTATGAGAGACATTGGGTTTCTGGCGCATTTGATCCATCTTATTGAAGCACTATACCATGAACAACAAGCAGCTGTCAGAGTAGCGGGGGAAACATCAGGAAGGTTTGAGGTGAAAAGGGGAGTAAGACAGGGTTGCATCCTCTCTCCATACTTGTTTAACATCTATGCAGAAAATATAATGAGAAATGTTCGGAGTAACCAAGAATGTGAACATTGCGATCCGTTCACAATTGGTGGAAATGCGATCACAGAACTCAGGTACGCAGATGACACAGTTATTCTTTCAAACAGTGCCAAGGGACTGTAGTAAAATACTCTGTGTGACACCCCGCTCAAATTTCCCCGATTAAAAATCTAGTAACGTAAATTTCCAACCTATAACACTACTACTAGGTTTGAAATTTGTCAAGGGCAAGGTCGAACCTACCGCTAAAAATTGGACAAAATAATATGAATTTTCTACTACTACGTTAAAAATATATAAATAAATTCCATGTTTGACCTTTGTCTGAAAGCCAAAGGCAAATTTACCGCTTGGAAAGTAACTAACGTCCTCCTAAAATCTTTTTACAGCTACAGTATTTGAAATTGTTTCTATGTCATCGTAAAATCAAACCGCCAAGGTTTGAATTTTCTAACACCAAGTTAAAAAGGTTACCACCCCGAACACACACGTTCCACCCTTCCCAAATATTTATGAACGAACGACGTAAAATTTTGGCCACTAACCAACTAGGTACCACGTCTTAATAGTGGAGGGGGAAGGTGGTTTAAAATGGAAGCAAGCCAAATCGGTGTGTTTAGAAAAAAATTACACATATGAAAACGGGGACAAATAATTAAAAGAAACCTATATAGGAAGATAGAGGACAGTTGTCTGTTTAATAATCACTTTCAATATTAAAAATCGACCCATTAATGACAAAGATATTGCATAAATAAACTTGGGACAGACTAACAAACACACTTCTGAACTGCTCAATTTGATAACCTTCGATAAAGTTAAATTTTCTTAACGCGTTTCTGATTGGTTAATTGTATTTTAGGAGGGGGAAATAAAATTAACTATCTGCCGGCATAGTATGCCATTTGAGAAAAACTAAAACCACAGCCAGATTGAGAGCAGATGAAAACCATTTACGTTGAATGCCTTGGCCGTCTGGACGATAGCGGTCTGAACTGTACCATTAACCGCCAGTCAATTTTGTGATTGTGTGTTTTATTCTTTACTTGCGGTAAGATAAATAAGTTTATTGATATTTTATTAGCATGTACAGGCCACACAGATAGTGCGCCATAAAATTGTGTTGTTCGACATTGCCTATTGGAAGAGATTACGACAACCAAGTAGGAATGTGCCTAAAGCAGATTTATTGGAAAAGTGAAATAAAATGTGTAAAAATGTTTGAATATTGCCATAAAATATTATGACTGTCAGTCCACAAGCTACTAGCAGTTTTCTGCAGAGCATTAGTGTTCATATAAACTTACATGGGATGTTTGTACAAAATATTTAATAAGTCACAAGAAGAACATAGTATGCCCCATCTGATTCTATGGAAGAAAAACAACGCTTAAGGGGTCAGTTTCGTTGCAGTCATATGGGAACAGTATAAAAAACACTGGAAGGAAAAATGGTCAAACAAAATTAGGGTTTGGTGCAATTGGTTGGCACACTTAGCTGACCCTCCTTTTGAATGTATTATTGATAAAATTGTGGAATGATATTATAGATATGATATAATGAGGGGAACATAACCTTCATATTTCAGGGTTGAATTGCCAAACTGAAAGGTGACATAACCCCCTGAAAATTCAGCACTTGTGGGCACATATAACTGCAAGCTTCTTGCCTCCTCAGTATCCAGGGGAACTTTGAAACAGTGGTTGCCATCACAATTAGACTTAGGGACTTGTTGACCTCACTTAGTTGGGTAACACCAATAACCTCTCACATCACCACAGTGACTAGAACAGATAATCCTGTCTTTCAAAAGACACAGTGAGGATTAGAACCTTTTTCTGAACACAAAAAAAAAACAAAGATAATGTCCACAGACAAAACTAGATGCCAACCAAAAATTACCATCAGTGATGAGGAAATTGAAAATGTCACAAATTTTGAATATCTTGGCTCCATAATTAACAACAATGGAGACTGCTCAAAAGAGATCAGAAGGAGACTGGCCATAGCAATGCAGAGGTTAAATAAAATGAAGAACCTATGGCATAACACCAGCAAATTAATAAAAGTAAAAATTCTGAGAACGTGCATCTTTCCGGTAGCAACGTATGGATGTGAGTCATGGACCATTACTCAAACATTAAAGAAAAAAAACGAATCTTTCGAAGCAAAGTGTCACAGAAAAATTCTCAGAATATCTTGGACCAAGAAGAAGAAAAATATAGATATCCTACACGACCTGAACATCGAGGAAAACTGGCTCATAAACAATATCATGTTCCGGAAACTGAAATACTTTGGCCACATTAAACGTCATAGTGGCTTGGAGAGAACAGTGATGGAGGGTATGGTACCTGGAAGGCGAGGCAGGGGCCGACCAAGACGACGATGGACACAGGACATCGAAGACACCTTGAACATGACAATGGAGGAGGCAGGGGGGTTGTCTAGAGATCGAGAGTCTTTCAGGCGGGCTGTGATGAGAGCGACGTTCTGTAAAGGACATGCTACATTATGATGAGTGATTGATAAAATTAATATTAGAAGACGAAATACCCCATTCAATAGCCTTTCGATCAAAATCGATCATTCATCGATTTATTGAGTAATTCTTGGAAACTGTTCTCTGTAGATCTGAGATGGAGAAAGTTTCCTGAACATTATTATGATGGAAATGATAAATAGTTAATGGTTAGTTGTGAAAGTGACCTTGAGGACTAATAGTAGTTTTTTCCTTGTGACAAATTACTGGAATTTAGCAGTGTGGGCCACGATTATCCCACTTACAGCATGAAGAGTTTTACGTACTTGTTGTGCGTGTAGCTTGGTTTTTACGTTCTTTTCTCTAGCTAATTTCAGTAAGGTGTTCCGTACTTGTAGTGTTTTTGTTGGTGTTTGCTGTATGCAGACTGCTTCCTTGTCAATATTCATTTTCATCTCAGTTTACAAGTTAATATAACGGAAACCTTGCCACCGGATGTTGACACTCTTTGCACACACTGCAAACATTGTTCAGTATCCGTATTCTCGCATGAGTTTCTCGCTCAAAAAGTCCAGCCTTAGATTTCAAAGAGATTATCTGTTCTAATAGTCAAACGTCTAATCTCAACGAGATAATATCTAGTTTAATCGTGTTTGGCGTTTCGTAGCATAACTTAAGACTGCTTACATCGGAATACAAAGCAACATCTACATTAGCAATAAGTACACGTCTTTTACTACACATAATTTACTTACTTACTTAGTCGTTATTCTTCTACCTTGAGGTGTAGAGGAGTCGATCCTCTTCTACCCTGGAGTGTAGAGGTTGACCAAACAGCGCCGCATGCTATCCTAAAAGCTGTCTTTCTTGTGGTTTGTTTCCAGTGCAGTCATCGATTCTTTAGAGATTACCACTGAAGAAGACCCTGCGGTCGTAACGTAGAAAATGTCTTTGTCCTAGTAGGATATCATCATCATTTTCATCTTCATCATCATCAATATCATCATCATCGTTTGTCTTAGCGCTCCTTATGGAGCTTGGAGCTACCACAGTAGCCCTCACTAGCTGTTACAGCGGTGTTGTCTGTAGCAATCTGTTTTAAATGATGATATTGCCAGTCCCATGCACAACCTCATATTAGTCGCCTTGTACGACATGCCTGCTGGTACAATAGACATGTTCTATCGTTGTCTCCTCAGAAATGTCCAGGAATCGCACAGAGCCTAAGTAATATATGCATTTACTATTGTCGTAAACCGGGCATAACCATAGGTGCTCAGTCTGCCGCAGCAAATGTCGAAGGGTATGCATGCTTATTGTTCCTGTTGCGCACTGGTTGTATACACGGCGGATGCATCCTCTCATACGTCCATCCCTGCTGGTCTTACGTTTGATGCCAAATTCCAACAATCTTAGCCTTGATGATTCATCGATTGTAGTGTTATTCTCTAATAGACGAACATGAATCGCCCTCAGTATTTCTTCCTTATCCATGTCCAATGCACCTTCTATGGGTGCTTTTGAAGCTAGTCTGTGAGTTCTTTCATTGCCACGTACCCCTGCATGACCAGGACAGTAGATCCATATCAGTTCTTGAAGATTCGATGCTTCTATGGAGGTTTTCCATTCATGTCGAAACCAACCATTTTGAACATTTTGAAGCATGGATACAATAACTGCCTTTGTTAATAAAGTCTCAGAAAGCCATCTTACGGCAGCAGTAACTTCCTCTACCTCCATTCTCATGCTGGAGGTTGTTATCATGTAAGCCCTGCTATGTTCAGCGACGGTTCTGCCTTTTACTCTAACAGAGAAGACCCACCCTGATTTATTACCACAGATTACAGACCCATCAGTGTAGACAATGGCATTATCATCCCCAGCATTATCATTTATAAGCTGATCAACTTCCAGCTCTGCTCTCCCATTGGACGAAGTTCTGCATTCTCTATCAAGGCTGATGATTGACGACTTGCTGGTAGTCCATCCAGCTCTCATCTGACTTATTCCACTCTTCTCCCTTGAATATACTTTCAACTGGGGGTCATCTGTCTAATAGTCTCCTCCACCTGCGCCATCCATGACAGGTGAAGGTAGTCCATAGAAGACAATTTAGTAGGGGAGTGAAATGTTAGAGACTTTACCTAAACTAGGTCTCAGATCTATAAGGTTTGATGACCGGTTTCCTTCCTTGCAGCCTTTACGTTCCCTTACTCACGAGTATACAGGTACTCATTGAGCATCACGATAAAAGGCTTCGAACCAGGAAACATTGCTT
This sequence comes from Oreohelix idahoensis, assembly GCA_024509875.1. NCBI lineage: Eukaryota > Metazoa > Mollusca > Gastropoda > Stylommatophora > Oreohelicidae > Oreohelix > Oreohelix idahoensis. The sequence goes on along the minus strand of JAMPIV010005591.1, from coordinate 121,457 downwards.
CGATAACCTTAGATCTAGCCATTCAAGCATTCGACGCTTATACGCAAATATTTTTGAACGCCCCAAACTGATCTGAGATCTTCAGTGTTTTTGAAAACATCACCTTCGTTTCTCATATTCGTATAACCACAGTTATTTATCTCATATAACCACAGTTATTTATCTCATAAAGTTGGTGGTCTGTCTCAGGCTTCACGCATCTCCATACAGTTTATTCTTTTAAGTGGTTGGTGAAAGTCATAGTGTCCTTCCCTAAACGCCTATTAAGAAGGAATACAGCAGTAATGTTGCCTTATATAGAATCCATAATCAGGGGCAATCACCGTCTTTGCCAAGGTATGCCGATCACTGTCAGTTAGCCCTCCCTGACCTTTAACAATTTGAAACCAAAATTTCTTGTCCCGTGCCAACAGTTTAAGACCTTTCCATTTATCTTTATCCCTGTGATGTATTTGTCCAAGTGCTATCCGTCATGTATTTGTCCAAGCGCTATCCGTCATGTATTTGTCCAAGTCCTATTCGTCATGTATTTTTAGTCGAATTCTATGTCACTTACCCTGTGGACTCTAGAATAATGGTTGCACTGCAATGCTGTCAACTGGCTTCCTGAACGTTGCGACCCATCCACCGCCATTGTATTCTGGTTTGTCGACCGCATTAAAAAGATGTCCATGGCTGGCATACATGTCATTACTTTTCACTATTTCCCGCATAGACTGGATGTTGTGGAGAGACATGATCAACCACGTCATCAGGCACTGTACTTGAAGAAGAATATATCCCGCATGTTTCTAAATTATTTATGAAGTTGTGCTTTTCATAGTTACTTTCTCTGCCCCACTGCCATTGTCTTCGTTGGTTCCAAATTACATTTTTGTAACTGCCGAAGTGGCTCTGAATCATGGAAAATAATAAAAACACCAACCAAACGGTCCATAAATGGGTGCTTGCATAGGATGGAAGTTGTATGACATGACCCCAATCTGGAACTGATGACAAGCACCAGACACGTGACAGTGGTACAAGAGATGAGAATACACTAGCTGTGGAGAGGACACACATTGAAGAAACATGTTGATAGCATGACAAGGCAGCCCTTGTTCTGGAATCACCAAGGCTAGAGGGCTAGAGGAAGATCAAAGACGCACAGAAAAGAGAATTGGAAACATAATAGCAAGAATGAAGAAGACACGGAAAAAACATTGAGGTGACACCACATGGGAGGGGGGAGGAAGACTGGATATATAAGTTTGTTGAAGACCTATGCTCTTCGTGGAGGTGAAAGGTGACGATGATGATGATAATGACGATGTGGGGATCAAGGACAGGAGGATGGTGAGCTTTCATGCTGTTATATCCACCACAAGGACAGGAGGATGGTGAGCTTTCATGCTGTTATATCCACCACTTGTCTCATGTAGTTCCCGGGAGACGGGAAGAATATGACAATTATTCTCTCACACATGTCTTAAGAAGCTACCAATATGGGATGGAGGGGGAGAAGCCTCACAATGTACAAAATATTGATACAGAAACCACCGGTGCAAGAGCACGTGACTTCTTTGATGCATGCGTCATATAAGGAGACTAGTTGTATTTATGGCAGCTTTCTCTATAACAGTGTTTCCCTAACTATTTCGGGTCACGGCGCCCTTGGCTCCCAGAACAGATTTAAGTGCCCCCCCCCCCCCTTTCAAGTTCCTGCATTACATAAAAAAAAACTGTATATAGCATTGTTGGTTATACACTTGGATCTAATTAATATCACGTTATCACTTTACTGTGACAATCAATTCTGCAACACAGTAATGTTGGTCCTTTTTAAACACCTGCAGATACTGTACCTAATTTCGTCAGCTGCTAGCGAAACAAAACATTCGAACACACATTGTCACTGGAGACTGGACACTGGACACTGGACATTGGTGGCCACCTTCCAAAACATGCTGATTAAATCTGAGTGAAATGGCCACCTATTTGTTGTCAGTTGGCCATTCAACAAATTGAAAATCGGACAGACAGATATTTCCATGTGGGGAGGACAGACAGATATGCCCATGTGGGGAGGACAGACATATATGCCATGTGGGGAGGACAGACAGATATGCCCATGAGGGGAGGACAGACAGATATGCCCATGTGGGGAGGACAGACATATGCCCATGTGGGGAGGACAGACAGATATGCCCATGTGGGGAGGACAGACAGATATGCCCATGTGGGGAGGACAGACAGATATGCCCATGAGAGGAGGACAGACAGATATGCCCATGTGGGGAGGACAGACAGATATGCCCATGTGGGGAGGACAGACAGATATGCCCATGAGAGGAGGACAGACAGATATGCCCATGTGGGGAGGACAGATAGATATGCCCATGTAGGGAGGACAGAGAGATATGGCCATGTGGGGAGGACAGACATATATGCCATGTGGAGAGGACAGACAGATATGCCCATGTGGGGAGGACAGACATATATGCCCATGTGGGGATGACAGACATATGCCCATGTGGGGAGGACAGACAGATATGTCCATGTGGGAAAGACAGACAGATATGCCCATGTGGGGAGGACAGACAGATATGCCCATGTGGGGAGGACAGACAGATATGCCCATGTGGGGAAGACAGACAGTTATGCCCATGTGGGGAAGACAGACAGATATGCCCATGTGGGGAGGACAGACAGATATGCCCATGTGGTTAGGACAAACAGATATGCCCATGTGGGGAAGACAGACAGATATGCTAATGTGGGGAGGACAGACAGATATGCCCATGTGGGGAGGACAGACAGATATGCCCATGTGGGGAGGACAGACAGATATGCCCATGTGGGGAGGACAGACAGATATGCCCATGTGGGGAGGACAGACAGATATGCCCATGTGGGGAGGACAGACAGATATGCCTATGTGAGGTGGACAGACAGATATGCCCATGTGAGGAGGACAGACAGATATGCCCATGTGGGGAGGACAGACAGATATGCCCATGTGGGGAAGACAGACAGATATGCCCATGTGTGGAGGACAGACAGATATGCCCATGTGGGGAGGACAGACAGATATGCCCATGTGGGGAGGACAAATAGATATGCCCATGTGGGGAGGACAGACAGATATGCCCATGTAGGGAGGACAGACAGATATGCCCATGTGGGGAGGACAGACAGATATGCCCATGTGAGGAGGACAGACAGATATGCCCGTGTGAGGAAGACAGACATATATGCCCGTGTGGGGAGGACAGACAGATATGCCCATGTAGGAAGGACAGACAGATATGCCCATGTGGGGAGGACAGACAGATATACCCATGGGGAGAAGACAGACAGATATGCCCATGTGGGAAGACAGACCGATATGCCCATGTGGGGAGGACAGACAGATATGCCCGTGTGGGGAGGACAAACAGAAATGCCCATGTGGGGAAGACAGACAGATATGCCCATGTGGGGAAGACAGACAGATATGCCCATGTGAGGAGGACAAACAGATATGCCCATGTGGGGAGGACAGATAGAAATGCCCATGTGGGAAAGACAGACAGATATGCCCATGTGGGGAGGACAGACAGATATGCCCATGTGGGGAGACAGACAGACCAAACAGACAGACAGACAAAACAGACAGACAGACCAAACAGACAGACAGACCAAACAGACAGACCAGACAGACAGACAGACAGACAGACTAGACGAGACAGACAGACCAAACAGACAGACCAAACAGACAGACAAACAAACAGACACACAGACCAGACAGACAGACCAAACAGACAGACAGACAAACAAACAGACATACCAGACAGATAGACAGATCAAACAGACAGACACACCAGACAGACCAAACAGACAGACAGACCAGACAGACAGAAGGACGACAAAGAAGAAGTTTCTCTTTCTTCGGGGTTGACCGAGTGGACAACAGGGGTTCCGTAATCCTGCACACCCGCTTTCGTAACAGACGATTATTTTAGAATTTTTGATCAGTAATGGTTACCGGAGGTCAGGATTGCAAATACAGAAGAAATTATGCCTTGCTTAATGGTTCTAGTAATACAACCACTGTGCTACTGTCGTGAGTGTGTAATTTTAGAGTATTTGTCGAGTAAGACAAAATGAGTGAACTGCAAGATGTAAAGAGAAAACACTGATAAGGTGGGAAATTAGGGAGAACTTAAGACGACCTGGAAAGTGGTCTGTTAACGCTATCATCCTTTCCAAACCCACAACTCACTTATGTAGTCTTAAGTATCACTCGCTCTCTCTTCTTTCTCACAGATAGATAGAGAAATAGTAAGAGCTTACACAGCTATTTAGTAATAGGTATGGATGAAGGTCTTGAACAGCGCCTTAACAAAATGATACAATTTATTAAAGTTCTCTTTAGCTTGTATAGAAGAACAGAATAAAAAATCTCAGCAAACAATAACTGATCAAATAACAAAGTTAACAATTGCATTAATTCATACAGCAAGGAAAACACACAAAACCATCCTGTAGGACCCGACAAATGAAATAAACAGAGAGTTAACAGTCCTTCAGCTGCTTGTGAAAAATACAAAATAAAAAAAACAGTCAGTGTCTTTATGTTTAAATCCACTGGAGCGCTATCCCTGCGCCGTCTTTACAACACAATTTTGGCCCGAACAAACATTTGACTGTCTGTTTTACTCTGTCTATAGTCTGACCACTAATACACGCCGAGTCTGTACTGATCATAAGACATAACAAATCGAGGTCAATTCAGGGCAACCTTCTGTATTGGCGCTCTTATCCGGCGCGGCGAATTAAAACAGGCGTACCTCGTATATGGTACTCGATGCGTAATCCGGTAATGTGGGGTTTGAAATCTTTTGTAGGAACTGCGTACTCCGGTTAAGAACACAGTAAGATAATTTCAATTAAGCTGGCGATGATGTGTTGATGGACATGCTGGATGCCACTAGCTCTCACTTGTACTATCTAGTCGAGTAGAAAACGTCTACTGCACAATACTTGACGTCGGGCTGAGTCGTTGGTTCTACACTGCTGTGAAGGGTATTTATGTAATTGTTCCACCTGCTTAGTGAGGAGGTTAAGCGAAATATAGTTGACAGGTACTTGTTGACACTAGTCGTGTTATCTGCTTACTGGAAAAACCGTTTGGCAGAAGGGAGAATGGTGCATTCCCTCCGTTTCGTACGTGTAGTCCTTTGCTTTAACAGTCGGGGGTACCTGGAACCCGGGATTCCAAGCATTTTAACGACACGGTCGAATCGTATGCTCACAATTGCCTGTATCTCATTCGGTTTTAACCTCGGGTCCAGTTTGTTAACGAGTGTAAAGACGCTAGCTTCTGTCAGGCCTATATAGTCCTAGAACGGACACTGATCTTGCCATCTGCGTTCGCGTGCTTTGTGCAGGTGTTCGAACCACTCTGCTTGCTAGCGTAACCCCGAGTAATATAAACATTAGTCTAGAATCTACATCAGAGACACCACAATTCCCTGTAATCCCTAAAGTTACCCAGCTTCCAAAGGGTTGCCTCTCAGCACCGCTCAACTACAACGGACCCTTATTAAGGCTGCCGCCCGTGCATCAACTAGAGTGGTCAAAACACAATTACGTGTGAGAAAGGTCCTCTGGGCTGGCGTACTACAAACATGCACGCAGGTGTGTCTTATGCAATGTTACCGTACGCTGGATAAGAGCGCCGACAATTGAGGACTGAGCATTTAATAGTTAATGAGGGCCAGAAGCGAAATCAAAAGCCAGACACGCCTTGGAGTGTGGGGGAGGGGGTCTGAGCGGAAAAGCAATAAGACTACGACCGCGATAGAAGAGTTTAAAAAACTAACTAAAGTTCATATAGCCGGTAAGAATAGACAACTTTTAATAGTAAAGCCAAAAGAGAAGCTGCGACGGATCGGAAAATTAAGCGACAGCTACTTATCTTTCATACCTCGTCTCGACTTCAGTGATATTGTCTTTCCAGTCCACATCAATTCTTTTCTTTACTTACGTAACTACTCAATATTTGAATATGATAATGCAGTTAATAACAAAATATTCCCCGTAACCCCTTGACAAGCTTCTCGTAGCCCCTGGTACGCGCACCCCAGGATGGGAACCTCTGCTATAAGATGTATGAGAACTGGCACGAGCGACATTAGCGGGGAGCTGTGGGTGAGGGGTTGTTCAGACCCCGTTCTTCCTTTGAGCGCTCACATCAGAACCCTATATAATCAAAATGCCTTTATATGTGTTAGATTGGGTGTTATTGTTGAATTTAGCCTGTGAAACCTTCAACCACCCACTTGCTCCTGAACGATCCTGCCGCCCTGTTTCCCCATTTCACGTCCTTTCGTCGTTTTAACGCCCCCCGCGGGTTTTTTCGGTCCACTGTTCCCTGAAGCGAAATAGATAACTGAATATTGTTCTCTGGAGCTGTTAGTTAGTTTTTGTAACGAAGTGGAGAGCTGAAGATTGTTCTCTGGAACCGTTAGTTAGTTAGTTTTTTTAACAAAGTGGAGAGCTGAAGATTGTTCTCTGGAACCGTTGTTTAGTTAGTTTTTTTAACGAAGTGGAGAGCTGCAGATTGTACTCTGGAGCTGTTAGTTAGTTTGTTTTTCAACAAAGGGGAGAGCTGAAGATTGTTCTCTGGAACCGTTAATTAGTTAGTTTTTAAACGAAATGGAAGGAGAGCATACTAGTATCAGATGATCTTCATTTTCTTCCGCTTGTACACCATCCTAGTCTACACTATTCAAACTGAATCATGAAGGACGCGGTGGTACTCGCATGTTTGACACAAGGAATTTTCTGATGCTTTAAGCTTTCATATAGCGTTAAAGTTAATGCCCAGTTCTCTCCAAAGTTTGTTAAAGCATGGTAATGTAATAAGAAAGAGAAAAAGGTGCGAGGTCCATTCGGTATAGGACATAGAAACGAAAGAGGAGAAAAACTAATCGAATTCTGTTTAGAAAACAACCTCTCTATTACAAATACCCTATTTATAGACAACATCCCAGACGGCTCTACACATGGACCTCACCAGATGGCAACAGCAGGAATCAAATAGATTACATCTTGATACAACAAAGATGGAGGTCAGGTATATCATCTACAAAGACACTCCCAGGAGCAGATTGTGATACAGATCATGAGCCACTAATTGCAGATTTTAAGTTAAAATTGGAAAAAGTGACGAAAGGTGCTCGACTTCTCCGTCTCGATGTAAGCGCCATACCACCTGAACATAACATAGAAGTACAAAACACATTCGAAGCACTGATGGCTGTACAAGAGGATATGACACCGGATGAGCTAGCCACACATGCGAGAGATATTCTCATCACATCAGCAGAAAACATGATCCCTAGAAAAGTGTATAAGAAGCAGATATACATCACGGAGGAAACATTGAGGCTCATAGAAGAAAGAAGAAAATTGAAGCAAACAGGGGTAGAACGGAACAGTGACAAATACAAAAACTGCACAAGAAACATCAGGAGAGAGATTAGGAAAGACAAGAAACAGTACATAACGAACACCTGCAATAGAATAGAAGATCTGCAATTTCAGGGAAAAGATGGGGATATGTTCAAGGAAATCAGAACGCTAACAGGTGATTTTAGACCATCATTACATATAATCAATGATAAAAATAGTAACATATTAACAGAAAGTAAGGATATATTGGAGAGATGGAAGGAGTACTGTAGAGAAATGTATGAAGATAGTACAAAGACCCCAGACATGACGATTGAAAGTTAAGAGAGAGAGTCAGAACCTATATTAGATGAAGTACGTGCAGCAATCATAAGCCTGAAGAAAGGGAAATCACTTGCAGATTATCATGAAACGAGAGATCACATTTTTAATGTGAGAAACAACCTCGAGAAATGCAGAGAATACAATGTAGATCTTCATGCCTGTTTTGTAGATTACACCAAGGCCTTCGACTGCGTACAACATCAGAAATTGTGGAACATCATGAGAGACACGGGGTTTCCGGTACATTTGATCCATCTAATTGAAGCACTATACCATGAACAACAAGCAGCTGTCAGAGTAGCGGGGGAAACATCAGGATGGTTTGAGGTGAAAAGGGGAGTAAAACAGGGTTGCATCCTCTCTCCATACTTGTTTAACATCTATGCAGAAAACATAATAAGAAATGTTCGAAGTGACCAAGAATGTGAACATTGCGATCCGTTCACAATTGGTGGAAATGCGATCACAGAACTCGGGTACGCAGATGACACAGTTATTCTTTCAAACAGTGCCAAGGGACTAGAACAGTTAATCCGGTCTGTCAAAAGACACAGTGAGGATCAGAACCTTTTTCTGAACAGAAAAAAAAACAAAGATAATGCCCACAGACAAAACAAGATGTTAATCAAAAATTACCATCAGTGATGAGGAAATTGAAAATGTCACAAATTTTGAATATCTTGGCTCCATAATTAACAACAATGGAGACTGCTCAAAAGCGGTCAGAAGGAGACTGGCCATAGCAATGCAGAGGTTAAATAAAATGAAGAACCTATGGCATAACACCAGAAATTAATAAAAGTAAAACTTCTGAGAACGTGCATCTTTCCGGTAGCAACGTATGGATGTGAATCATGGACCACTACACAAACATTAAAGAAAAACATCGAATCTTTCGAAGCAAAGTGTTACAGAAAAATTCTCAGGATATCTTGGACCGAGAAGAAGAAAAATATAGACATCCTACACGACCTGAACATCGAGGAAAACTGGCTCATAAACAATATCATGTCCCGGAAACTGAAATACTTTGGCCACATTAAACGTCATAGTGTCTTGGAGAGAACAGTGATTGAGGGTATTGTACCTGGAAGGCGAGGCAGGGGCCGACCAAGAGGACGGTGGACACAGGATATTGAAGACACCTTGAATTCGACAATGGAGGAGGCAGGAGGGCTGGCTAGAGATCAGGAGTCTTTCAGGCGGGCTGTGATGAGAGCGACGTTCTGCAAAGGACATGCTACATGATGAATGTAATAAGTAGTTGTAAAGGAAACTGAATAAAGATTGATAAAATATAAAATCGGGACAACACGAAACAAAAACTAAGTTCAAATATACAGGCTTCAACTAAAAAAAAAAAAAAAAAAAAACTTGCCTCCTTACACAAGCGCCTGAGAAAATCAGCCCTGAATACTGGTCTCTCGTCCTATAAGAGCTAACTGTCGGTTATAATTACGGTACTTTTTCTTCTTCTTTTACCTTTCATCTTACCAAAGAGCATAGACCTTCAACAAATGTAGGTCAAGTGGTCCAGTAGTTGATCTGTCCATGTGTTTGTAAACGTTTTTTGTGGTTTTAAATTTTTACAGGCGGTATAACCAGCCCCAAGCTCAACCCTCATTAGTCGTCTTTTACGACATGCATGGTATGTCTCAGTGTTATTATTCTTTGCTCCCCTTTTGGGCCCCAGTAACACGTGGGTGGATATTTCGAGTATTTAGTGTTATTTTATTTTCAAAGTCGGGATATATTCGAATACGTATTGTCATTTCCTATTGGAACACTATTCTGGAGCCAAGTGTGTCGTATTCGATGCTGTTTTCCCGTGTTGTTGTAAGATATCTCTGATATATTTCCCTCTGCGACTTGATCTTCCCTATACCCTGAATCTAGATCTTCTACTGTTACTACTTCCAGTCTCCAAAACAAAAACAAAAAACAACAAACAAAATAGATCAGACCAATAAAATGGTAGAGGTAGTTTCATAGCGGATACTGCCTTATGGGAGTGACGAGTTTAACATTTTACTATGCTAGGTCTCAACAGGTTTCCTCAGTGTGTGTCCTATCCACCGCCATGGTCTTCTTGCCATTTCTCGTTCCAATGTCGTTTGTCTGGTTCTTGTCATCAGTCCCATATTTGTGATCGTATACCATTAGAATACTTAATTCCACATGCCAGCATCCATTGATGAAAGTCTATAAATGGACATGCTGACCAACTTTATCCACTCAGGCTCTCTACTGGCACCATGTAGGATGCACATTAGTCCTAATATCCAAAATGTCCCCACTGTCAGATTCATCAACTGTATAGTTCTTATATATGTTGTGGCTGTGAATACACTCTGTCCTGATTTTACAATTGTTTTCAACTAAACATATCTTGTACATGTCAGACAGTTACACTGCACATAATAGAAGACTATAGATTGTGAGTGACTTCACCAATTTCCTCTGAATTTGTAAAAATGTTACAGTTTTGACAGCTTAAGCTTACATAACAATCTTCAATTTAAATGTCAAGCCAATTTATTGTATGTCACTGACACAAGGAAAACAACGAAAACGTCAAATGAGAAAACACAGGTTTTATAAATTAGTACTTGAACAGAATAGGATGACTGACAGAGGATAACAGCATACCCAACAAAGAAAATTATGGAAAGTGTGACGAAAAATATTCTTTCTCTGTTTCTGGTTTCCAATTCTCTCCGGCCGTACTTACTCGACCATTCCTCTTACGTGCTAGTTCTATCCTTGTTTACTGTTTTCGCTTTCATCGATCGAGGTTATCTTATCATAATTGTCTCGTCATACTTTGTCACTCACCATCACGGTTTTACTTGACCGCTCGACGTGTGTGTTAGATTACGGAAATAATGTTATTGTCAACGATAAATGGAGTTGTGATGATTAAGCTGGGGTTGCCTTTGCACAAGATGGCATAGAGCGAAAACCCATATGTTGTCGGCGAAATAGATAGCAACCTTTGGTACGGGTACAAGCGTTGCATATAATTGCCACTAGCCATGTTGTCTCGGTTGTCCAATATGGGTAACAGATATTATTTGGAGATAGGTGTCGTTTGCAAACATGCCTGCCCTAATACACGGCCAATTTAGCTGATATGTAGGAAGATATCAATCTTATTAAAGATTTAAACACGGAAAGTGATGTAATACTTCTAGCAGATTGACTTTGTGGTAATAATCAACTACGAGAAAGTGAAATTTTGGAGAAGATTATCAGCGATAGATCTGTGAATTAGTGAGTTGGTAAACCTGACAGGCAGCAACGGAAGTAGCTGGACTTTATATAGTCATGGGATTTTAAAATACCATGTAAAGGGCTATATCTTATGTTGTAATGTTCTACGTGTGGGTGGTTGGGGGGAGGAGGAGCGAGGGGGGGCGGGGGCTACCAAAATCAGACATTTATTTGAAACTGGTTTGGCATTTGAGATATTTAGATAGACTGCTCATGATTAGATCTCTCCTGAACAAAGCAACAAGGGTGTGTGGGCTAAATTTCCGCTTAAAACATGCTAATTGTAAGACTACTTCACTGACTTCCAGTTTCGTCAAAGAGAAATCATAGAATGCAAAGATCACGGAATATTGACCCCCATATAGGACAAGTCATAGGACTGAGAGTGAATTCTAAGATTAGAAAGGAATGACTCTAGAGTCATCACTGTGCGCCTTAAGTTCTAGAATCCTACTTCAATTGCATCAAGTTAGACACCTAACTCACCTGAAGAGACGGCATCTTAAATAAGTTGACCGATAATATTGGAACTTTTCTATGCAAAAAGTTGTGTTCACCCGATTTCGGGGTAAGTTATAATATGTACATTTTAACATTTTATGTTTGCACTTGTACATGTATAATTTGCTTGTTGATGTACAGTGGCATATGAGGCTGGCAACCTTATCACTGCAAATAACCTGACGCATGAACCACCACTGCAAGAGCTGGTGACTGCAACGTGCGTGTTTCATCCCAAGGAACCAACAGCAGAGGTGTTGCCAGGTTCCACAAAGAGCAGGGAGTGGAAGATGGTATCATGGGGTATATATTTATTATACTAACACTTTAGTAAGTTTAATAAGTTTTTTATGTATATTTAAATTGCCGTCTTCCGCTGTAAAAAACCACTTTCATCCAACTCAATGGGTCTAAAATTAATGCCCAGGGAGGTTAAAACGTCTGATGAAGATGAAGTGGTGGATGGAAACGAAGGTCACCTGATGCCCATATCTGAGACCCAAAAGAGGCGTTTTTTCCCATCTTAATTTGTGGTACAAGTTGCCAGCAGTTGACGGCTAGAGACCAATTATCATGAAGGTCTTGAAGGCGCTTGACAACCTTTGTAGTTATCACTGTCTTACTGCAAGAGAAGTGCGTGCTACAGCCACCAGATTTGACTATTGGACAGAAGGACCAGTCCAAAGCACATGTGGGAACGAACAGCGACTGAAGCAGACACCAAGTGACCCCACATCAGCAGTTAAGGACATACAAGCACAGCCAATGGATATTTCAAAATTGTACCTAATATCCACCAATGGCGCTTGACAACCTTTTAAACCTGTAGTTATCAAAACATGTGGGACGAACAGTCAATATTTCCTCACAGAATGGGCGGGAGAATAATACGTTCATAGCACCTTAGATGATCACAGTTCTCATGCTTGCTTTTTAAAAAAAAAAATCCTGTGAGGCTCCCTTAAATAGAAGCATCATTCTTCTGTTTATATGCCTGCGAAGTGTAATCTTGAGTGAAGGTTGAGATAACGCATTTGTATGCTCTGAATTTGGCCATTGTTGGACCACTTGCAAGGCAGGATGGGGGTAATACCGTCACAGAAAGAGCCAGACAGTTACCTGTGGATCAGGAGTTGAGGAACAGATGCTGGGGTTGGATAAGGCACACACACAGAAGAAGTGGCGCAGTGGGTTCAACTCACAGGCATGAGAGGACATTGTCCATGGTGACAGAGGTGGGGTAACCTCACGGTTATCACCAGGGGCGCCAGCTAGCCATAAGGCGAAAAGGGTGCAGTTTCATAAGTCTGCCCGTGCTGGTTTCTACGGAATTTCATGCAAGACTTCTGCCATACATCCTCATTGTGCACCATGGATAACGACCCCTCTTGGGGTCTGAACTAAACTGGCAGAGGATCTTGGAGCAAGTGGATCCCTAACGATGTGGTGTGCAGAACTCACCGATGAGTAGTTTATGCTCTGACACCCATCAATCCACTCCCAAATCATGGGTCAAATGATAACTGATTCATCAATGAATGACCCAAAGTCTTAGGTGGACCAATGGGCCGAGAGACTGAATGGCTGCTGGGTGAGCAGTCGTGAACATTGGCTGTCGGGAGGGCTAATGGAGCGGCACCAAGCAGATGGGCTCCGTAAAGCCCTTGCCTTTTCCCTGGTATGGTGGCCCTACCAAGGTGACCGAATATTTCCATCATGTATTGCAAATACACCATGAGTATTTTAACTATCCAGAATCATCGCGGGAGCTACGGAGATCGTGCTCTGTCGTCGATACCTGCAGCAAATGAAATGAGGAAATACAAATGCAGAAGGAGAGATAGGGGAGAGAAGAGGAGAGAGAGAGAGAGAAAAAGAAGGGCAGGAAAGAGAAAGTTCAGAAAGAAAGATTGCCTCTCGATGAAATATGTGCGTATAGGATACTGGAATTGTCGAAGTGTCAACCAACGGGCAGCCATTATACAAACAATGATCTATAATTTCGATATCCTCATGATCAAGAAGACAAATTTAAAATCCAATAGTGTTATCAATTGCCCAGGCTACAGATGTTACTCCAATCCATGTGGGCCTGGTAGACGAGGGCAAGCTATATATGTAAAACAAGAGCTCCGTCATACGTGGCTGGATACAATTTTGAAACACATAAAGAAGGGAAACCCGAGGCCTGTAAACAGTAAATAAATATTACACACACATAAAGGTTTGTTTTCAGGCACTCGTGAATAATAAAGAAGTAGAAAACTAGACAACAGAAAAACAACAGACGTGAGTGGCTTACCGGGGGAATCGAACCCAGGACCTTCTGTGCGACACCCCCCCCCCCCTTCCCCCCTAGTTATGGAAGCGAATCACACTATCCTGGTGATAAGGGTGGATTTGAGCTGAAGTGGTAACTTGCCACCCTTATCGACACCTGGTATTAAAGTGTAAGATGTAGGTGTCTTCTCTGATTTAGGATGTTGCTGTGTATGTGGTAGTGGAACAGTTCACAGGGTTATCACACAGGCAACATGACGTGTAGAGTCATAGAAAGGGTAACTTCGTTGTATAAGTTTCTTCCATTTATTGCACGCCACAAAACAGTCATGATACTTATGACATCAACATAGTTAACGAGTTCAGCAAGATGATATGGCACATTGAAAACAATTTCTGTAGTCAGCAATGACAGCTGTTGTATATATGCGTCATAAGACATCACAGTTCAATAGATTCAGAAATTCATAAATCATAGAGTTCTAGTTCGTGAAGCTGTATAAATAATAATAATTTCTATAACTTCTGCAACAGTGTCAGCTACAGATCTTCAATGTTCATAAACAATAATAAATGCTCCCATTCTGATGCTAGCAGATCAGTTGTATACAATAAGTCCGTTCACTGTCTGCACGTGAATAGCATACATGGGCTACAGGTCAGCTCGACCTTTATAATGTTCCTAAGTCTAACCATCTGACTTGGACGTGATCTCTGATATAACGAATCCTGGAACACAGACAATAGTCTTGTTGGTCTAGAGCGACCCATATATATTTAACTAGTTCAGGTATAAAGCTACCCGGTGACTTAATCCTAGTCAAAGTACCTCTCCATTTTGCATCACACAGGCGAGCAAATAGGCGACAAAATGACGAACCTCTAGATGATAGCATAAAGTTCGATACAAGAGGAATTACCTTATTTCGGAAAATCAACCATGAACATATGCCTCCAGGCAGGCGTGAATAATACGGGGAAATAGTCTCAGAAAATCACAAGACGCAGTTGCGTCTGCTCGCTTCTTAAACCATTTCTCAACTGCCGAACTGGGCGGAACACACAGAACGAACTCCCAGCTTTTGACATGCGCAGAACGACAATCTCTGAGTTGCCGTTCACAATAAGACGATTCTAAGAACATTCGAGATAAAAGTCTTACACAGTCGCGCCTTTTATGGTCATGAAAAGAAGCGTTAAGAAAGGTTTCAGACATCTACCATAGTTGACTGGTACTACCAAATAAGGAGATGTGGTCACGCTTCGTTCAAGAAATTATAGACCGAACGTGTCTCTATACAAGAGAAGGCAAACTCCTAAAAAATTGTAGTTTCGATAACTCGGATTATGTCCCTTTGACCATAGAAAACATAATACACACTTCAGTCAAAAAAATGATCATACATATGAAAAATGTTTATACAAACAATGATGGACGCCCAACTACACTGGCAACTAAACCTGGGGATACAAATGGTGTCATAGATCTGGCATTCTTCTCTAGTGCTGCCACCACCATGGCACGTTGGGATGTATTAGGTGCGCAGAAAAGTAATCACCTACCTTGTGTCATACTCATTACAAAGGGTAGGACCACTAGACACAGGAAACCTAAACAGACCTTCAAGTATCCTACAGGCCCACGTGACTGTAACAACCCTTTACACACATGACGTCACAATGCCAAACAAAAGACAGCGAGAACACCTTTCACCCAACCTCCCTGGTGGAATAAGACAGCGAGAACACCTTTCACCCAACCTCCCTGGTGGAATAAGACAGTGGAGGAAGCATGGATAGGAAAGGAAAGAGCAACAAAGGAATGGCGTAAAGCACGAAACAGAAGAATGAGGAATGAGGGAGAGGTTGAAGAGATGAAGGAGAAAAAGCAAAGAGCCGTTAATAGATTCAAGAGCTTGGCAAAGGAGGCCAAGGATAAAGTGTAGGAGGACTTTGTGAAACAGGTGAGCAGGGAAAAAACCCTACTGGAATTCTGGTACTTACATCGAAGAATGAATAGGAAAAGTGCGAGGTAACCCATCCCTAATATCAAAAGCTCCACAAGACTAAGCCTGAAGACGGAGGAAGAGAATTATTCAATCGATATATGGAGCAAACAGATGAAGGTGACAAAAGCCGCCTGAAAATAAAGGATAGTGGTATGGAAAATACCCTAAGGGGCCAGATACACTTCGATCTCATTTCTGAAGAGGACGTGGTGTACACATTGAAAACCAGCAGAAACACTGCTCCAGGTCCTGATGGTGTACAATACCATCACATTAAACAGCTCGACGACACAGCCATTATAAATATGGTGATCGTTTTCAATACCAGCATACAGAATGCTAAGGTTCAGAAGACTAGTTACACAGTTACTTTCGGCCACTTCCTAACCCTGGCAAAGACCCCACACTGCTCATGAGCTATCGAATTATCATACTACAGAATGTCTATGATAAATTACTTGAAAAGATATTTGTAAGACAAGTAATGAACCACCTCGACAATGCACACATCCTCCCTGATACCCTGGGTAGTTATAGGCCTATGAAAACAACATGGGGTAACGCTGGAACGTTTGCGTACGATGTGTATGAGGGATTCCAGGGTAAAAGAGAAACAGTGGCTGTCACAATTGACCTAGATGATGTGGATGCTTATAACAGGGTAGACTTTGCAACCCTGATAGACTGTATAATGGCATGTGGTGTAAGCCCTTTGATAACAAGCTGGATAGCAGCTGACGTAATGGAGAGGTCAATTGCATTTCGCTTGGAAACATGACATTGGAACCAATAAGCATCTGCCCGGGACTACCCCAGGGTTCTCTACTATCACCAATGCTCTTTAACATCCACACAGCAAAAGTAGCAACCTTTCAACAAACGGGATTGGGACGAACATTAACTTTCGCAGATGACATACACATGTACAGAACTGGCTCAGACAGACAGGAAATGGTCCAAGGCATACAGGATACACTACAGGCGGTTTCTAAATGGTGTGAGGAAAGCGGATGATGGGTAAATTCCAACAAGGCCTGTGTGATGTGGTGCTCTTTGAACAACTCTATAGTGAAAGCAGACCTTCCAGACATCACTTTCAATGGGCAGAACATTGAAAGGCAAGACAAACTGAAGTACCTGGGTGTAACGTTTGATTGTGGGTTGTCGTTCAAGTATCATGTCGAACTGATCATACACAAGTGCAAGCGAGGACTGGCAGCCTTAAAAATCATGGCTGCTGCACGCTTGGAACAGAGACTATTGTTTCTCCTGTATCATCAGCTTGTGATTCAGTAATCGAGTACGGGCTAGGAATACTCACGCTGTCAGTTTCACTATTTGAACTACTGGAACGCATTCAAAATAAAGGGATGCAACTAGTTTTGGGCTATACGCGTGATACCCCCATAGTGACAATGAGACACATGCTCGGATTGCTGTCGATTAGATCCAGATATGCGATGGCCCCGGAAAAAGCCTGCATGCGGGTAACCACCGACAAAAGACACCCCTTGCATGAGAACGTGGCTGACATCAAAGGAACAAGAATAAAGAGAGGAATGTCATGGATAGCACAGGCTACGATGGCTCAGGTAACAAGGGTTGAAAATATATCCACAAGGGAAGAGTGGAGTAAGTCAGGGGAGAACTAGATAAACTACCAGCAGGTCATCAGTAGCCATAGCAGAGAGTGCAGATCTTGGGGTAGTGGAAAAGGAGAGTTGAAGAGTAATCAGCTGATAAGTGATCATGCTGGGGATGATGACGCCAATTGTGTTAACAGATGGGTCTGTAGTGTGTGGTGAAGTAACCCACACCACACAAGCGAGCTCATCGATGGACTTTGTCTATGAGAGAATAAAGACACAGGCCGCTCTAGGGTCATCGCGGAAGGCACAGAGAGACGGTGGCGCCTGACAAGTGACAACAACCTCCAGCATAAGAATGAAGATAGAGGCAGTTACTGCAGCACTGAAATGGCTGTTTGAAACTCTATCAACCAGGGCAGTTATATTGTCAGACTCTCAAGCCATGCTTCAGAAAGTTCAAAACGGATGGCTGTAGCAGGAATGGAAAACATCAATGGAATCCTATAGTCTTCAAGAACTGGTGTGGACCTACAGCCCTGTTCATGCAGGGTACGTGGCTTAGAGAGAGCTGACAGACTGGCCTCGAGAGAACCCATAGTGGGGACACTTGACATGGATAAGGGAGAGATACTAAGGGCAATTAATCGTCGCCGGCTAGATAATGACACTGCAATGGATGAATCAAAAAGGCTGAGACTGTTGGAGTTTGGCATCAAACGTGGGACTAGCAGAGATGGATGTGAGAGAGGATGCATCCGTCGTGTATACAACTAGCGTGCTAAAGGTGCAATTAGCATTCATACTCTTCGACATTTGCCGAGGGAGAGTGAGAACCTATGGGGCTGCCTGGAGTGCAGCGAGGTCGATTCTGATCAAGAATAACAATAACAATAACACACACAGAAGAAACCAGGTTATTGCATTACATGGTCTGCTAATTTTATCGAAGTTTGTCTTAGCTGCTGTTGCCCATGCTGCCATGCCATATTCAAGAACTGGCCTCACTCGCCCTGTGAACAACGTCTTAAGCACTTTCTCATCTGCACCCCAAGTTGTTACAGCAAGTTTTTTCATAATTGCCATTCTTTGTCTTGCTCTCATTCGATTTCTGTCAACCTGTTTTTTTCCAAGTCAGACGGCGATCAAAAATAATGCCTAGGTAGTTCGGATTTTTTTTTAAATGAAGATTTACTCCGTTTAGTACTAGTTTGAAGCTCTGATGTCTAGTTGAGAGGGAAAATACAATGTACGTTGTTTTCTCTTCATTAACCTTCATGAGCCATGTTTTGGCCCACTCTTCCAGTGATGTTAGTGCTTGCTGCATCAGAATGTTTGCAGTAGTGATACGTTCTTCAGAGATCTACAACGCTAAGTCATTTGCAAAGGAAGCACTGTGTGCTATTTGTTGAATATTGTCAGTTATGTCATTTATGTATGCGATAAAATTAGCAGACTCCAAAATCAAGCAATGAGAATTATAACGGGAGGCATGAAGTCAACACCTATAAAAGAACTCGAAAAGATTACATGCCTCCAGCCAATGACTGCAGGGCTCAGCAACAGGCCGAAAAATTCAAAAGACTAACAGACCACCCAATGTGCCATAGAATAAATGCTCTTAGAAGGCAAAGACTCAAACGAAGCAACTTTGTAGAATCAACCAAACCACAGATGAGAGCAGTTTCCATAAATGAAATATCCACTGTTAAACCCATCTACACTGCACACAAGCTTCCAGTTTGGAAACAAAATCGTTTCCCTAAAATGATAGAAAACATTCCTGGAATTAAAAGTAAAAAGAGCCAAGCTGCTACAGATAGAAAATCCGTAGCGACAAAATACATAGAGAAACATTACCCACGCAACACCTGGACCCACGCATACACAGATGGATCAGCAACAAATGCAACAGAAAATGGAGGGGAGGGTGTCTTTCTGACCTTAAGCACTGGTGCAGAAAAAAGGCTGTCAGTGGCGACAGGACGATTCTCCAGCAACTTCAGAGCAGAGGCAGAGGCCTTGAAAACTGCGGCAGAGGTTATATTGACAGAAGAAAGGGCAGAGAGACAAGTTGCTTTATTTACTGATGCACAGTCAGTAATTGCAACGTTGAAAAGCCAAAATAATACAGACCTGGATGATCTCAGAATAGTGCTCCACAAACGTTGTCAACGATTAAAAAGTGTTGTGATCCAACGGATCCCATCTCATTGTAACATCGCCGGCAATGAGGAGGCTGTCAGAATGGCAAAAGAAGGTTCACATCTACCTCAGCCTTATGCAAGCATAACTTTTGAGGAGGCAAAGAGTTTTATCAGAATCAGATACGGAAACAAATGGAATGTAGAACATCTAGGGCACACACAGAATGATGCTTACTACCAGCTCAACAGAAGAGAACAAGTGGTAATCTTCAGACTCCGCACTGGGCACAACAGACTGAGATACCATCTATTCAACAAGCTAAAGATAGGAACTACCGATCAGTGTAACTGTGGCACTGATAAAATGACTGCTGAACATCTGCTTCAACGTTGCCCCTTATACGATGTGGTACAGAGAAAGTGCATATGGCCGACGCCAGTTCCTTTCGTGGAAAAGCTTTACGGGGATTCCAATAGCCTCAAACTGACTACTGCTTTCTTTGAGAACATTCAAGTGGACGTCTGAGAGTATACGAAGAGGAAGAAGAAGCATTACATGGTAGTGGTTATTCTGGAATCCCCAGGGGAAGACAAACAGAAAAAGACTTAACATTACACTGAGATAGAAACTGGAAGCTGACATGAAAGGGATTAAGACGACATTGATTGACGTTTCACGGGTTGTCATCTGTACAGGAACGCATGAGATGAATTTTTTTAAGATCTCTGCTCCACAAAGGTTGGAACGCTAATTTTTAATATGCCGAAGATGCAGACAATGTTGGATATTTCGTATACTCAAGTGGGATGCTCCCCGTGCAGTTCCTGGAGGTCAATTATGAGGCAGGGGAAGAAAAGCACTTCTGCCCCCCTCAGGCATATCGTACAATTCGACTAATATGAGGTGGTGCGTGGGACTCGCAACGTCATCTTGTAAAACACATTGCGACAGGAACCACAGCTGCACGGATAAGTCGATTATTCCTGCAGGTTTCCTGGAAAAAAGAGGTGCAGCTACAGCCGTGGTGGTTTTATGTTCCATATGGAGCGAAAAGGAAAATAACGACGAGGAATTAAGTGAAATGATAAGTCAGTGCGTGTTTCTGTAAAGTACGCGCTTACAGACAATGTATGCTTAGGCTAACTACTCGCTTTTATTTGCTATGTGTGGAGACTGTAAGAGGATTGTTACACGCACACTACAAGACAGTAGCTTATCTAGAAGTCAAGAGTTAATCTGATATTTGCAAATTCCACTCATACGAACGCACGGGCTTATGAAGCCTGATTGCCCTGGTAGTAGCATTTGAGCTGGTATTTATAAACGAGGGCGTCGAAATGCAGCGTGGTTAGAGTCAGGAGGGGTTGGGGGGGGGGGGGGGGGAACTGGGCGCTTGGGCAATCGGGAATTGACCGAGGGCTTACAATAGTAGGGGGGAACCATTCTCCCTTACCCTGCATCTATTCGTGTGGGTGGTTGGGGGCCAATGATTATTATGTGCAGGCCCATCCTTCTCGATGCAGTTATCGGATTCGACCTCAGGTAAAATGAAGCCCCTGTTTACTCAAGTGTAAAGGGAAACCTCACGCCTCCCTTACATTAGGGAGGGAAAAGGCAGCGAGGCAGAGAAATGTTCTCCATCCTCACAAGTGTCAGACCTAGTATAGCGAATTCTCCAACATTTCGCTCCCTTACGGCATGATCTGTTATAGGATTATCTTTATCGTTTATATATTTACGGGTTCCTACCTGTGTACCTCGTGATCTGCATTTATTCAATGATTTAATTACAAGTCCAATAGGCTAGTGTTTCAAGAAGTGTGGTACTCATATTCCTGGACTTCGCGTACGGAGTTCCAAGGGTACACGGCAGAATGTTTTTTGTTTTGTTTTTATTTTACTTTACTGTGCCATTTTTAGAATCGATATATATAAATACATGTTTAGACTAAATAGTATTTTTAAGAATGCAATTCCAAATTATCTAACCATGAGTGTGGTACGCCATGGAGGCCAACTCTCATCAGCAGTACGCTGTTAAATTTTAAGTTCTCGTAACAGGTACACTTGGGAGGTTAAATTCTCATAAAGTGTACGCCTATATCCTCACAAGGTGTAAATCCCTCAAGAGTAAATTCTCATAATGTGTACGCCGGTAAGACTAAATTCTCACAAGCTGTACTCCCGTAAAAGTAAATTCTCATGAGGTGTAAATTCGGCAAGAGTAAATTCTCAAAAGGTGTAAATCCGGCGGGAGTAAATTCTCATAAGGTGTAAATCCGGCAAGAGTAAATTCCCATAAGGTGTACGCCGGAAAGAGTAAATTCGCTTAACTCTTTAAGTCGCAATCGACTTTATAAAGGCTCAGGGTCTAGACACATTTGACCCGGGAGCCATTAAGTGGCTTCCGTATTTTTTGCTCCTTTCCATTTTACCTTGGATAAAACAACAAATTTGTTTATGCATATGAACATTAAAAAAAATTATTTCCAAATAACAACAAAAACGTTTGTTTGGGGGTAAGACAAAATTCTGATAGGGTGTGCGCCGGTAAGACTAAATTCTCATAAGGAGTACGGTGGTAAGACTAAATTCTCATACGATGTACCCCAGTGAGAGTAAATTCTTTTAAGGGGTGCACCGTAAAGACTAAACTCTCCCCGGAAAGTATTGTTGTTGTTGTTGATTCGGTTATTGTTATTATTGAACAGAATCGACAGTTATTGTTATTATTGAACAGAATCGACATCACTGCAATCTAGGCAAACTCGTAGGTGCTCAGTCTCCCTCAGTGTATGTCGAAGCGTGTAAATGCTAACTGTTCCTGTAGCCCGCTGGTTATAAAACACAACGGATGCATCCTCTCATACGTCCTTCTCTGTTAGCCTGACGTTTGCTGCCACATTGTGACAGTGTCCTTCACTGTGAGTCACGGCACCAATTTATAGTATATAGATGTGACAGTGTGGTGGGTCACGGTACCAATTTATAGTATATATGTGTCCGTGTTGTCTAGTAACTATAGGTCCGTGGGTAAGTCACGGTACAAATTTATTAGTACATAGATGTGACTGCTTCTTTCTATCTATCAAGTTCGTTACTAGCCATACGCTAGAGGTGTTTATTCTTGTAGAGTTACGCCAGGTTCGTTCTTCTCTCGTTAGTTGTTATAAGGTGCTATAGTGGAATACTCACTAACAGTGTTGTAACTTTCAATTCAACTCGACAAATCTGCATAACCCAGTCGAGTAAAATAACATAGTTTATTTACAGAATACATGATAAACAAAGTGTAGCTGGAATCAAATCAGTTTCTTTCATTCTGAAGGTTTTTTACTGCATGTATCCGTATTGTCCTTCTCTCTCTCCGTAAATCGTGGGAGATACATTAAAATCCCGTGTGGTTCACGACCTAGGTTACTTTGAACTTCGCTTCCGCAACTTTTCAGTAAAAGTAATTACGCCTTTTACTTTCTATACTTAAATGTGATATCTGCTTCAGTTTCTGAGCCTTCAAGTAGTTTATAGCTGTTGCTAGGTTTTCTTCCCCTAATAAAATCAAATCTAGCTGGGAACTGAAAGAAATCGAGACGTACTTACTTGAGTTACCACCTTACACAGTCTTTGCTCCTAGTTCAGAAATATAGCGACTGCTTATATTCTGTTGTGAAAATGATAGCATTAAACTTTAAATACAACTTACTTCATTCTGAAAAACTTCAAGAATTACAACTTAGAAAATGCATTTGTGGTTCTGCGAAAATGAGACAGTTCAAACATGGCTTTTCAACAACTCACAAGCACAAAACACAACCTTCGCCGAGGCCTGCTATATGGAACTCCCCTTTAATATTTTAACTTTTGTTAGCTCGAAGGTGTTGTGAATTCTTGTCACCGTCAATGGTTGTGATTGGTGCTACTAAAATGTATACACTTATTTCATTGGCACGGATAATGCTGGGGTAATAAGCCTCACTGTCACAACACTCCAACAGTCTTAACCGTGATGATTTATCTATTGCAGTGTCATTCTCTAACAGGATGTCATTAATTGTTCTCAGTATCTCTCCTTTATCCATTTCCAGTGTCTCCACTGTGGGTGCTCTTCATACGAGTCTGTCAGCTCTCTCATTACCACGTACCGCTACATGACCAAGACAGTAGATCCGCACCAGTTCCTGCAGTTTCGAAGCTTCTAGTAATGTTATCCATTTATGCTGTAGCTAACCATTTTGAACCTTTCGAAGCATGGACTGAGAATCTGACACAATGACTGCCTTTGTTAATGAAGTTTCAGTTAGCCACCTTAATGCTGCAGTAGCTGCCTCTACCTCCATTCTCATGCTGGAAGTTGTTATCTTGTACTCCTCGCTATGTGCGGCGACGATTCTCCCATTTACCCAAGCAGAGAAGCCCCAGCCTAATTTCTCACCACAGATCACAGCCCCACCAGTATACACAATAGCATCATTATCAGTAGAATATCATGCACGTTTCGATCCCCTTTCTGCAGGTGGCGCGTGACTTTTATATTGAGAAATACTCCGATCGATTCTGCAGGTGGCGCGTGACTTTTATATAAGGAAAAATATTAGATCAATAATGGCGGGCGTGGGTTACTAAGGGGATTTTTTGTGTGCTGGTATTTTAAGTGTATGACTCAGCAGTGTGTTGTTATGTTTCATTATGCAGGTATTACAACATTTATACAATATATATATATATATATATATATATATATATATATATCAACATACATACAATATATATTTTACAACATAGATAAATGTTAATTTCCGTTGTTGGGTGAATGTAATTACATATTGATACGGGCTCTGGTCCACGGGGTAGTTTTCTTTATTATATCATGAGTAATAAGTCTTCTCAGGCCAATGTCCATCTAGTGGTATGTAATACAGCCGTATTCTCCAACATAAAATATACTGTCAAAGGCCAGGCTGGACAAGTCCAAATAGACAGTTTTATTGAACACAACGATGCTCCGTAGAGATATATGTCATATGCAGACTAGCTTATGGTGTCAACTAGACAGTCCTTAGTGTCGCTGTACAGTCTGCAACTGGAACAATGTCGAGGCCATTTTCATTCATTTTTAATAAAGTTCAAACACTTTCTTTCACAGCTAGTTATGAAACCGGATCGATGGTCGGCGCAAAAGTTCGCAAGGAAACCATTGAGCGTACACTTTATAAAATTCAGTTAACGTAGAGAGTCGAACGGCTTCGGTTAGGGAGGACTAAATATAGACTGTCGGTATCCACCTCGCATAGCTGGAAATTGGATCGATCTACGAACCTATCTAGAAAATCGTAATAAAACTGTAACAGGCGGAGTTTTTTGCGTATTGGTAGACAAAAAATCCTATCTGCAACGGGATTTACCTTTGTAAGACTAACATTTACCTTTGTAAGACTAACATTTACCTTTGTAAGACTAACATTTACCTTTGTAAGACTAACCCTGCTACTTATTTCTGTTCACTTCATTGCATACAAGCTCACAACGCAAGAGGTCAATAGTAGAAATTTATAAAAGAATCATCCTTTCGTTCATGTGTTCGAACCCCAGGGATTTAAGGTTTCACTCTTTTTACACTTGCGGAATCTGGTGATAGGTTTTTGGGCTTTCTTACAATTCCATAAGACTTCTCCAGCTCAGCGGGCTCAACACTGATGGAGGTCACATCAGACCCACTAATTAGCAGGTGATACAATGCTACGAGTTGGATGGTTCTCTACACTATTAAAAGAATTGAAAGCTGATTTTAGTCTTTACTCTGGCAAGGTCTGGTTGTCTTCTTGGCGCGAGTGCATTGTCACAGTGTTCTACTCTGGCAGAAGTGTCAGGTTATATTGCCTGTCTTCCCCCGCATTTGTTTGTTGTGCATTCGTTCCGAATGTCTGCCAAATGTTTCAAACATGCGGGCGACCACGGAAATTTAGTACATTAAATAAATATAACTAAGTATTTGTTCCAGTTATCAAATGGTTATCTACTTTTTTGTCTTGCAATTTTCAAACTTTAGTGAAAACTTTTCTTCCAATCAGCAAAGATGGTCCCAAAATGTTCTCCCAGTCCTGCCATTATTGATCTAATATTTTTCCTTATATAAAAGTCACGCGCCACCTGCAGAATCGAGCGGAGTATTTCTCAATATAAAAGTCACGCGCCACCTGCAAAAAGGGGATCGAAACGTGCATGATATACTACTATTATCGCCGGCATGATCATGTATCAGTTTATTAATTTCTAGTTCTATAATTAATTCGGAAAGACTAAATTCTCATAAGGAGTACGCTTAAAGACTAAGTTCTCATAAGAGGTATACCGGTAAGACTACATTCTCATAAGGTGTACGCGATTATTGTTTGTGAAACACAGCCTAAGCTTAGTAATGGACTACATCTTTATATTGTTATGTATTCACTTATTTCCAGTGAATATACATGAAAACATGCCAACTCAAGAAGCAATAACTGCCTTTTCACGAATCAGTTTTATTTTCATTGTATTTTCTCCAGACATAACAACATACAGCTAAAATGGCCATTAAACTGAGGTTACAACAGGCAGCATACATTGCTGTCGTGTTTTAAGTCACATGTTCAACAAACCTGTTCGCACGTTGCATTTCAATGTCAATATGACTGTAGAAAACTGGCAACACCACTGTGGTAATTGCACCATAAAGAATAATTACCTTTGAGATGTTGACAGTAATTACTATTCTCGTGCAATTTTAGCCGAGGCAATTAATTATCTTAGAGAATTTGATAGGGAATTACGATTGTATCTGTGATTTTACACAATGGAATTCATTTCGCGATGGAGTTTCAAACAGTAAAAGTAAGTCATAGTAAATCTGCTTTTACGCGATTGGTTAAAAAGTAGCCTGAAAAATGTCTTTGGTAGGAATGCGGACGTCTTGGGGGGGGGGGGTGGGGGGGAAGAGGGGGTGTGGAATGCAGTCATGGCCAGCACTTCCAAAAATAAACTGAAAAAGGGGATATAAGCCTGTCTCAGACAAAATTCTACACTAATCATCATATTACTGAAACCGACCGCAAGGTCTTTTCTATTTGGACATGCGCTCTAATATAACCAATAGACCCTGTGTCTAGGTTGAATGAAACACGCTGAGGCAACATTTTAATTTTTCTTCTTTATTTTACACTTCCCGAATTCACTTCAAGAGCTGTGAAGACGTCAAGCGGACTGACGCATACTTTTATGAGCCGACTTGAGTTTTGGTTGCAAGGACCATCTTCATTGCACACGGATAACGCCATCAGGGCTCTGATCTCCTCCCTTAGGTCACACAAGGAGGATCTCAGCACGGTGCACGAACTCCGTAGCACTGGAGAGGATCCCATTGTGTGTATACAGGAATCACACAAGCTATAAATATTTAAGCTGACTTGCTCAGTGATAAGTTTCGAAGCCGCAGTCTTCGTGGTACTATTGTGTGTGAGGGTGTGTCTATAATTGTATAGATCGTTAAGCTTATAAAATATCTTAGTGTCATGAAAATTGATGTAATATTTAACAAATTCATGTTATGCGTGTATTTTGTCATTCTACGCGGAACTTAAGTTTGTCGTAACAGTATTGACTCAACTAGAGTCCTTCTCAGGAGCAACCAATGCTAGAAATAAAAACTTACAACCCTTTTTTAGGGCGTAGCTTTTAAATGCTGTGTGCTCAGTGTTTTTCTTTTTTCTGTTCCTTCTACTTTACATTTCTTTCGATAAAGCGCATGGCGTTCTATGTAATGTGCACACTATTATAATGGGAAACAGCTTTTGTATTACAAAATAAAACAGGTAAATAATTGTAAGATTTCCCAGAATATTTTTGAAATTATGTTAGTAAAATTCATGAATTTTTAAGTTTACATTTTTAAAATTATAATGTTGATGTATAAAGGTACAACGTAGCCCACTGACTAACAGAACAATAACCTTATGACAGTGTTGTCATAAGTAAGGGCTCTGATTTATTTGGCCATTCGATCACCAGAGGCATGTGCTAACAACGAGCTGCATTCACATCAAATACTTAATAAAGATACCATTGGAACAGAGGATAGGTCTAGCGAAAAGGTGACTTCACAGCTCTTTTCAACAGCCACAATCTACAACTTTGCTGTTATCGACCTGATCTATCTTGTGCCATCCCTACCTCTAGTTCACCAGCTGTCTTCTCTATTTCTGTAAACTACTTAACTATCAACCATCCATCTCGCCATAATGACATAGCATTATATGTGATAAAACAGCAGGTACTTTTCTTTATTTCTACGTTGGTCCACACAAATTAGTTTCATAGGGGTGAAGGAATAAAATGTAAACGTAGGGAGTGTCTTTTCTCTCAACCTATATCTACAAAATCGCTAGATCAGACGTATGATCTACGCTTTCATATATATTAATGTCAGATCGTTGGACTTCGCCTCACGGAGCAACATCTTGATTGATGAGCTGAATATTTTATCCTGCAATTTAAATTTAAAAGAAGAACACACAGACAATGCACTTTTGAGATCATCATACAAGTGTGAAAAGGTTGACAGCTTTAATATGAACTACTTACAATTTTGTGCAGACAACGTAAAACCTATTATCACACCTGTGACGAGATGGATTTGAGGCGACCCCTTCTCGATCTCTCTTTCACTACGGAAGTAATCAAATACAATTGTTGTACTGACAAATGACGTGCTTTCCCTAGTCAGCACTTTTTGTTTCTCTGCTTTGTAGCAGATTTTTGATATTGTCAAAACATTTGACACTCCTTGTTGGTGATAATGCATCACCTTTGCTAAGCGCGGCACAGCTTTGCTGAGATTAGCGCAAGGAAACCCATATTGGTCTGCTTAGTTTTCGCGTAGAGTTGTGTGCTCAAGCGACAGATAACGAGATTACTCAGACATAAATGATATAATCGTTTCCTGTCCGACTCTCACGGAGACATTACTTTATATTAGAATAATATTTTGCTACATCTGAAACACATTGTCGTATGAGTTTACAGATGTGTTGGTGAGTTTTTACACCAGGCATCGGTTGTTTTATTGCCATACATGGGAGACGTGAGCTTTGCATCACGCGCAAAATTATTCCATATCGCAATATTTTAAAATTACTCCAACCCAACATGCATGTTTGAAATGATTGGATCCCTGAGGAGATTCATAACAAACAGATGCGGGGGTAGAACAGGTCATATAACCGGACCTTTTTCGCAGTTTTAATTCACTTTGAGAAATAGTTTGCCAAGACGACACAATGAGACCTTGCCATAAGTTATAATTCAGAATTTCCATTTATCAGACCGGACTTTGTGGACTTACAGAGCTCAGGAAGCCCATTTTAATAAGGAAGGCGGAGGAAACTGAAACAAACGGAGTCATAGAGGGAGTTATCTTTAAAAGTATCGACCCCCAAGAACACGCGTAAGAGGATTAATCAAGTGCCTTAACTTCATTCATCTGAGTTAAAAGTCTGTGAGCCAGGACTGGCCTAAGTTGTCATCTTGCATTTTATATTTTTCATTACTAACATGTGAACTAATACGTGTATATTGAAATGTGAATATTAAAAAGTGAAAATCGCTAGTGGATATCCAAGTCATTTGAGGCTGGCAACCTCAAAACATAGAATGATGATTTCATGAAACACCACTGCAAGGGCTTGTGACTGCTTATCGCTAGTTTCTTAAAGAGAACTAAAAGCATTAGTAGTCCCAAGTTCTATATGGAGAAGGGAGGGAAAGATGAAAGAAATGATGTACATTCTAAGTATAATATTTACATATACAAACCAGTGTAAATGTCTATGTAAACATGTTCACTTTAAAATTAATGAAAGTCTCAAACTTTTCAACAAGTGTAGATATAAATGAAAACATATTCAATTTATATTGTGAACCCTTTTCAATCAGTGGAGATGTAAATGTAAACATTTTCTATCTGTACTATTAACCTTTTCATTCAAATGTAAAATAAAGATAAAGGTATTCAATTTAAATGTAAAGAAAGGTTTCTCTCGAGGGATTAAGCTTAATTCTCATCGAGGGTTAAGTCTGAGTATATGGCATGGGGGAATAAGAGAAAGGGGACACATAAGTATGTGTCAGGAAACGCAATAGTCAGGAGAGCGTTTTGTTTCTATTCTTTTACCGTAGTTGTTGGCGGTGGTACCAGTTTAGGGTACTATCTCTGGAACAAGAAGGGAACAGTGGCCTGAGCCTTAAGACGAGGGACCACCTTTGTAGACACTCACTGACACTTCTGGGTATGTGCTACTCCCTACTTCCTTGACCAGCGACAAGCGTTATCAGTAGTCAGCCTACCGAGAAGTAACCCATCAGCGGAAGAAGAACCTACCAGTGGCAGATAAGTAAAACCTATAAGTTGTCACGTGAACTCCTTTTAAAACTTTTATCCCATCACAACCGTGATGATACCTTTCTGAAAAAAACACTATTGATTCTTTTAAACCATTGTTAAAACTAAATGATTACTTTTTGTAATTATACAGATTTAACTTCAATTTAACCATTTTAAATGTACTGCATGTTCGTCTCAGTCAATTTACTAAGTACACTTTAAACAGAGGTATCCCATAATAATAATAATTCCACTGAGTAAATCAGGGTGGGGGCACGACGAGCTAAAATAATAATGTCTTAATCCTTCACAAAAGTTGTCGGCAGGTCATAGAGTTAACGTGCTCAGCCACTGCAGCATTGTTCTCGCTTTCTTTTCTGAATATCTTGTGAAGACTACCTTGAGATAGAAGCATCATTATCCATCTATCTACAACCTCTGCCAAGAGTAATCTTTGAATGCCCATACTCTTGAGTTTTGGCCACTTTTGGACCACTACTGCAAAGCAGAGGAGGCAATCCGTGACAAGACCTAGAGGTCTTTTATAGTTGGACATGCGCCCTAATATAACCGACATATTTGAACTGGACGCGCCTCGCCAAAAAAGGCAAGATTTTAATTTTTTATTTTAAAACCGATTCAACAAAATATGATTTTTCCACATTATTTGTTAACAGTTTTTGCACATAGAAACAGGCAAATGCGAGAAAGTGGGTTGTTGTTGTTTAACTAGGGCTGTTGAACTTCTCGCTCTTTTGCAGCCTAGTTCTGTTTGTGTGCCTAGTTTTGTCCATCAGTTCCACTGGCACGTGACTAGATCTGCCCATCAATGGTCATCGTATACTACCATTCCAACGCATTTATTAAGTCTGTACCGTTTTGGTTGTCATGCTTTTGTTCCCGATGTTACACAGCCATACGATAAGACTGCCTTGACATTTGAGTTGAAGATTCTTATTTTTGAGGCACAGTTGATGTCTATAGATTTCAATATATGCAGTAGAACTTCTCTTGCCGTTTGTATATTTATTTGGATATTATTATCTGTTCCTCCAATGTTGTCTGTTGTACTGGCAACCCATTTGTATGAGTTCACACCTTTTAGGCGTGTTGTCGTGCGTTAAATGAGAATTTCTGTCACATTAGCAAGGTGGACCGCCTGTCTCCTACATTGGATTTTATCTCCTCCCATTTTATTATTAATAGCACCTGGTTCTGAGGTGGGATTTTTTTTAGGCCACAAACGGCTCCTGGGTCGACCCAGCCCCAAATGGGTACCAAAGCAGCTCTGGGAAGGTTAAGGTGGCCGGCGTGATGCTGACCGTATCACCCTTAGTGTGCCGACGGTCAAGAAAATATGGGCCTAACACCATATTCTCAATATGCCTCAACGGGCGTGTAACGGGATCCTTTTTTTTTTACTTGGTTCTGGCAACGTCACTCTTAAATTCGACAGCTTGTAACCACCCTTCTGCGCGTGTTTCGCGTCGGCTATTCTTAGAGATGTCTACTACTCTTTTACTTCCTGGTCGCGGCAAAATCTACTTGTCTTTTGAGTCAGGGGAAAGTGGACACAAACGAGGAGGCTTCGCCCTTCAAGTGATCAAACGCTTCTTGCCCTGAAAGCCATTTGAGATCGGATGACAGCGGCAGCGTCTCCGCATTTTCCCTGATTCTCCCTTATACGTAATCGCTTTCATCTCGAGTGGCAGGGGAGAGAACTACCGGATCCCTTACGCTTTTTGTCTTCTGTCAGAATCGCCGTGCCCTGTGAAATTTTTCAGAACAAATGACGCGATCTGTAGGAGAGTCTGGCTATATAAACTAGACTCTAAGAGCACTCGGGGTTTGTTGCATTCAGAGAGTCTCTAACCTGCAGAGTGGAGTTTGTGCAGTAGCCTAATACCAGATGCAGTGTTATTAGAACTTATTCTTGACATATCTTGAATATTCTAGAGAATCCTGACAACGGAAAAAGCCACTGCAGTCGCTTTTTGTTGCATGCCAGTTTTGTTGGATCCCAGTTTTTTGGATTCCTTACCTGGATCCAGAGGTTGGTTTTTTAAAATACATATTTCTTCTCATGATCACATGATTTTAGAGTTTATGACCATTATCCTTTGAAATACCTATTACAGATCACAGCATACAGGTTGCTCGTCACACTTGACTCAACCCGTGTTTTTTTTCTTTCAATACAGTCATTTTAGACTGGTGTCCTCGAGTTACCAATTGGATCTATGCATTCATGACGTCCTTCACTCACACTGCAGGCTACGTTTTTTTTTTGCCGGATTACGTGATAATGAGGCAACTATCATTATACAACTTGGCTGGAGATGTTACGAAAGTTGAGAGCAGTAAGCCACCGAATCTCAGCATATAGATGCACCCTGGATGGTTTAAGATATCCACAGTGTAATAAATGCTACACAGTGATGGAAGAGAATTTCCTGTTCGTGAAGTTGCTTACCTCAAACTACGATAGGTATTAGTCAGCAAGAATCAGGGATATTTATTTTGATGATTCTCAACTAAAGAGGTGTATACCCCTCTAAATAGAAATCGTCATCCTTCTACCAAGGACTAGGGATCAATTGTTGCTAGTTTGAATCGGCGGTTTAGTTTGATGTTTATTTGCTTTAATTAGTACTCATTTTGATAGATCTCTTTGTAACAGGGGTGTGGGGTGGTAATTGTTAACCTAGTTAAATTTCTGACTAGACTTCTCCCACCGTCTTATATAACCGACCGCGGTGTCCCCAGGGTTAATGGTACTATCACAGCATTCACAAGTTACCTTACTAAAATTCACTTCATTCATGAACTGTATTAAGTAAGAAAAGATCTTTTATTTGATCTGAAGTGAAAATTCAGTAAAATATTTAGTTTTAATTTTCCGTCACTATGGTGATGGAGAGCGTCAAATTGGCTGAGTGGTTAGAGCGCTGGCCTCTCGGGGCTAAAGGTGCCGGTTTCCAATCATGGTACCGACAAGCTCCAGTCTACCAGCTGTAAATGGGTACCTGACTCTTCTCTTTGAGTTAGGGAAGGAAAAGGCAGCGAGTAAGAGAACTGGTCACCTCACCTCTCGATGCTGGACCTAGTAAGATAAGTAACACTTCACTCCCCTACGGCAGTATCTGCTGTGGGACTACTTTTACCTTTTCTTTTTAAACTGGTGATGGGAGAAGATCGGCTACCACGGCAAGCGTGGGAAACTAAGAGCCAGGGATTCAGACCCCCAGGACGACCCAGAGTCCGCTGGGAGGACAACATTAGACAATTTCTGAAGGACCGAGGACTAGAATGGAACCAGGCCAGGAGGAAGACAGCCGATAGGATAGTCTGGCGCTCTCTTCCACGCCTCTACACCTCACGGTAGAAGGGGAACGACTAAGTAAGTAAGATGGGATTAACAGGAAGCAGTACGTACGGCAGAGATAAAAGTTACATATATGCTGAATTTATTCCATATTCCAGATATTCTGAAACCTGAAAACATGCATGATGTTATTAAAGTAGTTTTTTTTTTTTTTTTTTTTTTTTTTTTCGTACGCCCGCTAATACTCGAGGCGAAATCTCAGGTTATTGTTAATGTCTAACCTGACATTGATTTTACGTGAGTATCCCTTTTCTTGTACAGAGACAGGTGTCCCTCGCCATTCAGGCAGATACTCGCCGATTTCGGAGGTACCCATTAGAGCTGGGTCGGCTCGGGAGCCGCCAATCCCTGATCGACGACACTCCTTCAAATGTCCTCGCCAGGTCTCGAGTTAATCCAGTCCAATTCCCGGTCGACGAAAAATACTCAAATGCCGTCGCCCGGGTTTGATCCTGAATCACCCGGTCGCCAGAGCGGTGTTGTAACCACTACGCTAGCGCGGCTCCCATTAAAGTAGTTATTTAGAGAGTTCAGTGGTTCTAAATTAGATTCCCACAGCAGCTGGGATCCTACCGCTGCTCTAAATCGTGAAGCCGTTATGCCAGAGTCCACCAAATTCCATTTCTGAATTCATAATGAACAATAAAAGAAAAGACGTCTGTGTGGGTGTCTGATTATTTCTTCTGTCTTACACATTTTCCCCCGTCTATCTTGACACACCCAATACAATCGTCTAAATTTATTTTTGAAGGGAAAAAATGACCGTTTACGCTTTTGACACTATTCTCGACTTTCCAAAACAAAACCGAAACGTGAATACATTCAGTTGATAAGTGTTATAGTTTCCTCGCGCACTGGATTATTTCTTAAGAGGGCGTACGTAGTGTGTGTCACTGAGATATGAGATTAAGTGGAGTGTCTTGCAGTGCTTGCTGTTATGCACTCGTTTAGTTTATTTATTGTTTTTCCTATTGACATAAGGAATTTTGTTTTTATTCTTACCTCTAAAAGTAAAAAAACCAACCGTTGCTATCTCTTTTCTTACGCAATATTGCGACAGGTGCTCCTTAATTCTACTGATGATAGGTCCATGGGTAAGTCACGGCACCAATTATAATATGTGACAGTGTCCTTCACTGTGATTAAATTTATATTATATCTTCTTTCAATAAATGTCCATCAAGTGTTATTACTAGCTTCCCGCTAGAGTTGTAGATTCTGGTGGAACTGCTGCAGGTTCGTTCTTCTCTCGAATGATATTGTGAAGGTGCTATGGTGGTAGTACTTACTAATATTCTGGTAACTTTTCATTCAGTGCAAAAATCTGCTGTCATAACTCGACTGATAGTGTAAACAAGGTTTATTTACAGGAATTCATAAATAAACAATTTCAGACGAAATTCAATTGAATTATTTCTTGTCGTGAATGTAGTTTAACCATATTTTCCTTTTCGTTCTCCACAACCGTATAAGTTATTCAAACATCTCGTGCAACTCACTATCTAGGTCGCTTTGACCTTCTTCCACAACCTTTCAGTTCAGGTGGTTGCGTTTTTTATCCTCAATATTTAAAGTTACTATTTTCTTCAAATGATGATCCCTCATATACATCTGTGACTGTTTTCTTGGTTCCCTTCCTAGTACAAATCAATATTATCTGGGGACAAAATTCAAAATCGAGACTTGTACTTACATGTGTTACTACACAGAGTCTATCCTCCAAGTACAGAATAAATATAGCTGCCGCTATTTTCTGTCTTGAAAACACAATATCATTTAAACTTTACACACAATATACTACTTTTCTGAAAACACTTCAAGAAAATTCAACTTAGAACAGGTCTTCGTGGCACGACGAGAATGAGACAGCTCAAACATGGCTTCTCATCAGCTCTCCAGTAGAGGTCGTCTAGATGGAACTGCCCTAATGATAATCTTAACTTCTCCTTAGCCCGGCAGGTGTTGTGGGCCCTTGTCACCGTCAATGATTTTGATTGGTCAACTAAAAATGTATGACCTTATCTCATTGGCACCTATAATGCCTGGGTAACAAACCTCACTGTCACAATATGGTTCTTACAGAGTAAAAAGGTGCGCCCTTTCCATGTGAGTTCATCGTAAAGTAAATATTTTAAAACATTGAAGGTAGTCCCGTTGAATATCCCGCCGTAACGGAGTGAATGTTTAGAGATTTCCTCTATGTTATGTCTCAGCTTTATGAGATAAGATGACCAGTCATCGTCCTAGCCGCCTATCAACATCATCATGCGACGTATTCTCTTCAGAACGTTGTCTCCATTACAGCTGCTTTTTACGCATCACGATTATGGGCAAGTCGACCTGCATCAACCAAAGACAAGTTCAGACGGGTTCAGCTTCTTTTAGCGATGGTAAGTTAGGAGCCAATTTTCTTCTACGTTTAGTGAGTGCAGTACTTCTCTGTTGGTCTTTTTTCCTGTCTAGGGTATTCTCAACATCCTTCTGTAGCATTTCATTTCGAATGATGTAACCTTTTTTGCAACTGTTTTATTGAGTTTCCAAGTCTCGCAGCCGTATGTTGCTATTGAGAAAATACCTGTGATCAGTTGTAATTTCTTCATCTTTTTTCATCTGTATCAGTTTATGTGAGGCAATTGCAAGTAATCTTTTAATTTCTACTGCGCAGTCGCCAGAGCTGTTGATGATTGATCCTAAGTATTCGAATTCATTAACACCTTCCAGTTCTTCGTTCTCACTTTCAATTTCTGGTTTGGTCTTTACTTTGTCTGTTTCAATACTTTGGTCTTCTTTGTGTTCAGGTATAGATTCTGGGCCTCGCTCTGTTTTTTGGTGGACAGAATTAATTGTTCAAGTCCTTCCCTAAATAGAAATCAGAGTCGGGTATTCATTTTTTACATCTGTATAGACTGGAGCATAACGCAACTTGGCTTTGAACCCAGTCCCTTTTCTTTAAGATACAAGTGCTCTAACCACAAAATTGATCCACATTAAATATTGATATCTGACATCAAAAACGTTGAAAACCATTGGGATGAGAAAAGAAATCAAAAGAAAGAAATAGAAGCAAAGTCCCCTGGGCTGAAAGACATATATAGTGAACAGTACAGTCAGTTGAGGAACGAAATAAAGCGTCAAATCCGCGCTGACAAAGGGAAACTCATAGATAACCTTGCAAGTCAGGCAAACAAAGCACGGTGTAGACAGTAACAAAAGCTATCAGTGAAAAACGGAGCGCAAACAACATTACACTAGTTAAGATAAGAACGGAATTTCATCACTACAGAACAGTGGCAAGAAGCAAGATGGGCTGAACACTTCAGAGGAACACTAAATAAAACACACCCAGAGTCACAACTGAACGTTCCAGAGGTAGGAAAGGATCTAGATATAAATATAAATATTCTATGTCGGGAAAAAATCATCACAGCTATCAAAGGGATGAAGAATGGAAAAGCTCCAGACCATGACAACTTAAATGCAGAGCTATTTAAAACAGATCGTGTATTAGCGGCAGAGCTATTAGAACCACCAGTTACACAAATCTGGCAAATAGAGAGAACACTAGATGAGTGGGACAAAAGAATAATTGTTAACTGCTGAAGAAAGGTAATCTCACTGACTACAACCATCGGAGAGGAATTACTCACCTGTCAGTTCCCACCAACATATTGGGTAGAATAATTGTCAAGGGTTACCTCCCCTTTGCTCTGCAGTGATGGTCCAACAATTGCCAAATCCTATAGTATCTTATCTTGGTCTTCAAAGGTATCTACCTTCGCCAAAGATTACTCTTGACAGAGGTGCAGATAGAAGGATGATGATGCTACTACCTTGAGGGAGCATTCACGAGATATTTCAGAAGTCAAGAACAATGCTGAATGTATAGTAATGTTAACTTTCATCTTCCCGCCGCCTTTTGTGAAGAGGTATTATATAATTTAATTTTCCTAATACAAGCCCCCCAACTGAATTAACAGTAAAATTCTTTTTATTGGCGCGCGCTCTCTCTCTCTCTCGCTCTCTCTCTCTCTCTCTCTCTCTCTCTCTCTCTCTCTCTCTCTCTCTCTCTCTCTCTCTCTCTCGCTCTCTCGATATATATATATATATATATATATATATATATATATATATATATATATATATATATATATATATATATATATATATATATATATGAAAGATACTGAATCGTGCGTGTGCACTTCTCTATGTTATATCTAAATCAACTACGAATTTGTAAAACAATATATAACAAATTTAATGATCAATTACTTTTGAGCAAATGTAAATAAATAAGAGTTGGTGATTAATAAAAGGTAGGTGTCTTCATCAAAAGAAGTCAGATTTAGATGCTTAATGGTGAAAAAGAAACAAAGTTCTTCTGCATGTGGCCTGCTAGAAATGTCACTTAGTTGCCATAAAGCTGAAGTGTCGATGCTGCTAGTTCCGTCAATTCTTCTCTGTGACAAGAGCACGTCTCCAGGTCAGTTCAAGAGGTAACCTCTTCTGGCCAAGGCAGGTATATTCACCACCCGTGGAACGTAGGTTTCCAGTATCGATTACAAGCTTTGAGTCAAAGAAAAGTAGTTCAACTGGTATCGTAGAGCAGTACTTCAAATGGTCTCTTCGATTCGTACAGCTGTTATCACTGGCACCCACACGAACAGAAGAAAACATCTCATCTTTGGGGACCAAACCATGAAGGAGCTTGAACAGTCAAAACTATTACCTGGTGATACTGATTCGGTGTCTGTTCACTTCAAGAACTGGGCATCAACTCACGACCTACTGACCTTCCTTAAACGGTTTTCGCCTGATCTCTCTGTAACTAGAGTAACTGTGCACATAGGTCTGTCAGACTCAATAAAAGACATTAAACTGTCACAGACAGACCTAAACGAGATCACATCCATATTTCGGTCCCTATTCCATAATGCCAAAATTTATTTTTCCTCTATTATCCCGCCAGTCCGTGCCTATTACCGCAAATGTGTTGAAACTAACAATGCTAAACTTAAAAAACAGTCTCAAAAATGAACATGTTTTC
Organism: Oreohelix idahoensis; assembly: GCA_024509875.1. Classification (NCBI taxonomy): domain Eukaryota; kingdom Metazoa; phylum Mollusca; class Gastropoda; order Stylommatophora; family Oreohelicidae; genus Oreohelix; species Oreohelix idahoensis. The sequence goes on along the minus strand of JAMPIV010005591.1, from coordinate 83,053 downwards.
ATAGATCACAACTCGGTCTTCCTTGCCACATCTGGAGCCCCTAGGAAGTATCTTTACAGCGGCGATATTACATTGTCCAGCCAAGGGACCAGTATGTTAGCGACAAATATAAAATATCCAGAAAGCACACTTAAAGGCACAACTCGCACATCAGCATCCATATATCCATCCAAACACCATGTGAATACAAATAGTTACTCATCTAACGCCAATTATGACCTTCATTTTCCATCACTACCCATAACTTTAAACACCAGCCGCCCAAAATCATCAGACAATCAGGATCATCACGTTGTACCTATTCTTAGCTCCACGGATGTGCAGGAAACCAACAATGTCTGCCTTCAACAACCTTCTGCCACAGACGACCCTCCTCGACAACACCGACTTGACCCACTTCAACCCCAAAGGTCTGTAAGTGATCCAATTCAATCTGCTCAGCCTACATCAACAAAAATGCCACCATGTCCGCTGTCGTCCCAGACACCAATGAGAGTTCACCCATCATCGCTGTCGTCACAGGTTTACCCACATCAACCCACATACCCAGCCTTTCATAATTTCCTACATCAACAACGACTCTTGGACTATGCACCTTACACTTGGAGGTCGTACTTGCCGGAATACCCTACTTATTCAACACCTGTACCTCAACATCCCGCTTTCTACCAAATGCATCATCTATCACGACCAAATCCACCCCACTTCTATTTTCAACAACCCTCTCCTCCACATTAACAGCGACTGTTGGCCTCCCTAGTTGTCTCTGTAACACCAGCTACTGTTGATTGTTGTTTTTATATATATATATATATATATATATATATATATATATATATATATATATATATATATATATATATATATATATCGTATATTTTTTTTTTAAATACACTGTTTGCCTGTCTGATATGAGCGCTTGATTTGTTACACTTTTCACTTATTTTTCACGTAATTTAATTAGCTGAATTGTTTGTAATTAATTTTTAAAGTGCCCCACTTATTAATACCACCATAAATTCACCTTCCTTGGTAAAATTGGTTAAATTTAGTATTTATTTACCTTTTTATTTGAGCGCAAGCTTCTTTACATAACATAAATGCCAGGTACTTATGAACAGTTACTAACCATGAATGGTTTACGACTTGGCCATCTGAATGAAAACCATCTTTTAGGTAAACTTCTAGAACTCACACAAGTTCTCAATCAAAATTTCCATGTTTTTGGGCTTTCAGAAAGTCGTCTGAATGAGAAAATAACAGATGGTGACATTGCACGTAATGGTTTTAAAACTATTCGGCGAGATTCTAGTAGACAATTAGAGACAGGTTTAGCAGTTTATATTTCCACTTCTCTCAGTTATTGCCGCAGAAACGATTTAGAGACCATAGATATAGAATGCATATGGTTAGAGGTAAAGCCACAAAAGCAAAGACCCATTGTAATAGGATATCTTTATCGAAATCCCAGTGTAGGAACAACATGGTTTGAAGATTTCACGAACATGATGGATAAAGTTATCACAACAGTCAATGAAATTATTCTTCTTGGTGATTTCAATATTGATATGCATAAGCCAAATCAAACATGGACAAACATCATAGCATCGTACAACATGAAACAAATAGTCAACAAACCTAACAGAGTAACAAAAACATCATCCACACTGATCGATCACATCTATGTAACATGTCCAGAAAACATTATAGAATGTTCCATCCCTACTATTGCTATGAGTGACCACTATCCCATATGTTGCACTTGGGCAAAAAATGGGTACAAATCTTCTAAAAATAAACACATCAGTATTGAATATAGAAGTCTAAAAAATTTCAACCAAGAATTATTTTTAAATGATTTGCGAAATGCGCCTTTCGCCGATGTTTACCAACTTCCTGATCCCGATGACACCATTGCATATTGGACACGGACATTTTATAGTATTTTTAATAAGCATGCGCCTACTAAAGAAATTCGCGTCAAAAGACAAATAAAATCTCCATTTATCACACAAGAAGTACTTGCCGCTATGAGGCAGAGGGATCGAGCGCACAAAAATAAGGACATCATTACATATCGGGCAGCAAGGAACAAAGTACAATATTTAATTCGCAGAGAAAAGAAAAACTACTTTAGTCATTTAGTTCACATCAAAAGCTATAGTAGAAATATATGGAAGGCAATCAATACCTTGGTGAACAAAAGAAATTCGCCTGACTCACAAAATCCCAATACTTCATTTACTTGTACAGACTTCAGCAATCATTTTCAGGCAGACATCCACAATATAAAATCCGCCATACCTTCTTCCCCTTGTGACTTCAGCGAATTATCTACGTTCTGCGAGAACAAGTGTACTAACACCATTCCATGCGACATTCCTTTTATAACAGTTAACGAAGTTTATAACTATCTTATTGATCTTAAAGATAACAACTCATCGGGACTTGATGGAATCAGTAATCGAATACTGCGTTATGCTGCACCAGCTATTACTGATACACTAACATACATATATAATCAATGTCTCGCAAGGAGCTACTTTCCATCTGCCTTTAAAATCGCTAAAGTATACCCTCTTGTTAAACCTGGTTCATCAGATAATAACAACCTTGGTAACTATAGGCCCATTTCTCTTATATCGTCGCTGTCCAAACCACTGGAAAAACACATACACAAAACAGTAATAGAACACCTAGCCAATAATGACCTGCTAGTTGAAAGTCAGTCGGGATTTAGACCAAAACATTCATGTCACACAGCCTTAACAAAAATGATAGACAACTGGCATCTAAACATCAATAACGATAATTTATGTGGAGCAATCTTTGTAGACTTTAAAAAAGCATTCGATATGATAGATCACACTATTTTAATCAGAAAATTAGAAACAATGAAAGTAAATCTTAAGCTGGTGAAGTTAATTAAATCATTTCTGACAGACAGACAACAAGTGGTGTCTTACAATAATTCTTTGTCCAACCCAACTGTTGTCGATATCGGTGTTCCCCAGGGCTCTATTCTCGGCCCTCTTCTCTTTGCCGTATACATTAATGATCTTCCTCTGCACATCAAACATTCATCCTGTGACCTGTTTGCCGATGACTGTACTGTTTACACTAGTGACAAAAGTTGCACTGCACTAGAACTATCTTTACAAACTGACACATAATATTTTTAAGTGGAGCAACGAGAATCGAATGCAAATAAATATTAGTAAAACGAAATGTATGTTAATATCAACCAGACAAAAACTACAAAACTCGCAGAAAACAACACTTCAGCTCTACATTGGAACATCACTAATTGAAAACGTAAATGAACATAAAACTCTAGGTCTAACTGTTGACCAGCACCTAAGTTGGAACTCACATGTAAGTGCACTCACAAAGCTAACGGCACAAAAAGTTTACCAATTAGCCAAAATCAAACACTTCCTGGATGAGGGGGCAAGGAAAATGTTCTACACATCTCACATACAAACATACCTAGACTATTGTTCCACAATCTGGGATGGTTGTTCCATATCCAACACAAAAAGGCTTCATTCACTTCAAAAACGTGCAGTGCGCCTAGTTGCTGATAAACACCAAACACATTGTATAGATCTATATAACTATCTTAAAATATTACCCCTTAGAAAGTGCTTCCTATTTAACAAAGCTAAATTCGCTCACAAAATTTTGTCACATAATGCTCCAACGTATCTGTGGCCACTTTTAAAATTCAATGAAAAACGTAGTCAGCGCTTAAACCAGTTAGAGGTACCCAAGCCGAGGCTAGATTTGTACAAGAAGAGCTTGGCTTACTCAGCTGCTCATCTTTGGAACAATCTTCCACATGACCTGAAAAACATGCACAGTCCCTACTCATATAATCGTAGGCTGTTCAAATACATTATGGGTGCGGATTATATGCCGCCCTAAGGGATTATGTTTCGAATTATTATTATCTAATATACTGTATGGAGGGTCTGATGATCTAGTTTTTCATTTTAATATACCTTATTTCTTAATTGTAATCAGATACTGTAAATGTATGCTTTTATACTACTTATAATGTTGCATTGCCGTTGAACTAATTCCTTAAGTATGTTGGAGAATGTCTGGATACCTAGCAATAAAGATGAGTAAGAGGAAGGGCAAAATGCAAGACGGGCCTATATGTACGATTCTCATCTATCAGTCAATACCCTTTACCTCCCTAAGGAGCATAGGTCATAAAGCCGGATCTCGTATAGTGGAGGCGTCGACAATTCACTCCCTGTGGCAGTATCTGCTTGGGACTCAAAGTTGCTCACCTGTGAGAACATTTTCCGCATGCGCTGACAACACATGAAGTCCCAGCTAATTCAGCAGATTTCCAAAATGTCACGAGTTCTTATTATATGCTACCATTATCTGATTACGTTTCAAATTATGTCTTATTTACTGTATGAATGGTTTAGATTGTGTTTGTTAGTTTTTTTTTTTTAATTTATTTATTTTTAAGGTATTAATTTTTGTTAATGTATTTTAATTAATAAATTCCCCCCCCCCCCCCCCCCCCCCCCCCCCCCCCCACCCCCCCCCCCCCCCACCCACCCTCCCCCCTCCACCCCCCTCCAACCCCCCCCCACTCGCTCCCCCCCCCCCCCCGCCCGCCCGCCTCCCCCACCCTAAATTTGATTATGTCTGGATGTTACAAATGTATGTTATTATTTTACCTCGATAATGTTGTTTGCTTAAATAATGCTAAAAATACATGTGCTATTGAAAGGATACGGTATGAAAGGTGAGCGAAAGGATGGGCAGAATGTTAGACGGGCCTGCGTGCCCAATTCTCAACCCTTTGAAAATAAAGTTCGTTCGTTCGTTCGTTCGTACCACAAACCCAACTAGATGGGAACGAGACTTCTTGCTCAATAGAATAGTCTTGGCAACTTGATGAAGATGCCTCGCTCGAACACGCTTCAGGGGTATTATTTCTAGTTAGAATCTCTCTGTGACTTTGGGAGAAGGTCCTGTAGGAGTCCGGTTTCCGTATTTAAAGGGTAGGTTTTCCATGCTGTAGTGTTCAGAAGGAGTTCTGATACTGTTTAGCCCGATCCTATAAGGTCAGAATCCTAACTCTACTTTTTTCATGGCTTCAGTCTGAGCTGTCTACTTTTGACGATTCTGGAATGCAGTGTGTTTTAGCCTCCGAATTTGCTAGGCCAAATTTCAGTTTTCCTGCCCACGCTTCCACCTAGCGTTTCCGACAAAACTTCCAATCAGAATAAAATGTTTATTTCTGACTCTCTTGGGATCCACTCTATGAGCTAGAATGTAGTGGGTCGAGGTGTCAGTTATTTTACTTTCCCCGCGTGTTTTAAAATATCATTTTAAAATTTAAACACATGACCTCATCTCCTATATATGGCCTGACTTCTTCCGTCACTCTTAGATAACCATTCAGTTACGATTTGTAACCTCACTTGTAGATAGTGTCGCTAATTTGTCTACCCAGACATGTGACATATCGCAGACAACATCTGATCTTCCTTTTGTATTCTTCGCCACAGTGTCTGTACGCTTTTGTAGCGAACAATGCCCTAGACGATCGTTTTCACTGTTACCGTAGGAAGCCAATCTGGTTTAACAACTTAAGCGATTACAATTAATCCATAAGGATGGTCAATTAGTCGTGAAATAACACGATTGTAGTATGAGCAGAGGTCAACAAATCTAAGGCGCGGCGATGGGCAGGTTTATGAGCGTTAAATGAAGAAATAAATGGATAGTTGCAGGCAGAGAGAGAGAGAGAGAGAGAGAGAGAGAGAGAGAGAGAGAGAGAGAGAGAGAGAGAGAGAGAGAGAGAGAGAGAGAGAGAGAGAGAGAGAGAGAGAGAGAGAGAGAGAGAGAGAGAGAGAGAGAGAGAGAGAGAGAGAGAAAGAGAAAGAGAGAGAGAGAGAATGAGGAAAGGCGAACTACCAATTATGTGACAATAATTATTCAAATAATTTTAAGAGCACTAGACCAGCGGTTCTTAACCTTTTCTTTCCTACGGACCCCATTTAAATATCTTTTGTTGCCTCGGACCACCACGATTTAACTCAAGATTTAAAATTCTAAAGTGCATCAAATATTTATTTAAAGTTGCTCATCAAAGGTCTTCAAATTTGGAGAGAAGGGAGAAATAAGTAAATGCACACTCCTACTATAATATTTTTATTGGAATGATTCCATTCATATTTAAAATAAAAATACCTGAACACCGAACCATGACCTAATATTACTTGTTAATTTTAATTAATTAATTAATGAGAAGGATGGTTCTGCATTTCACTTACAAGCCTTGTTATATAGGGCTTAATGGCTGAAACTTGTATTCTGAGTTCTACCCCTACGTTTTTCAAACGGTTTTTATACTTTGTGACTGGATGGCCTACGCTAACGCCAGTAACTCACGTTAGCATTAGATATAAGGATCATTATAAGAAAAGATCACTCATTGTAACTACTAAAGAAACATGAGGCATTTTAATTATCTCCCTTTAGTGACATTTGCAAAGTAACCTAGCTACGAGATGACGTAGTTATAATTAGCAGGTACATAATTATGATAATAGAACAGTCCCAACTAAGATGGTTTGGCCATGTCTGCAGAATGGGAGAAGATCGGCTACCACGACAAGCATGGGAAACAAAGAGCCAGGGATCCAGACCTCCAGGACGACCCAGAGTCCGCTGGGAGGACAACATTAGACAATCTTTGATGGACCGAGGACTAGAATGGAACCAGGCCAGGAAGAAGACAGCTGATAGAATGGTCTGGCGCTCTCTCTTCCAAACCTCTACACCTCACGGTAGAAGGGGAACGACTAAGTAAGTAAGTAAGATTTACCCACGCCATTGAAGCCGTGTGCAAACAAAACGGCGGGAGTAACTTAGTAACCCTTGGCGTCACATAATTGATACGTACATAATTATGATAAATAGGTAGCGGTTTCACTAGGCAACTAGTGACGTCAATAGGTTTTGGCGGGAATGGCCTATCAACGGCACCGCACTAATATAGGACTATAAAAATTACGGGAGCGTCAGTTCAGGACAGTATCGCAAATTACTACGTAGAATAAACGCACAGCGGACCATGCTGTTTTAGGTTGTGAAGTCCTACAACTTTGTTAGAAGACTGCTAACAGAAACTCAAAGATACTCAGGAAATATCTAGTTAGATAGAATTGTAACGCCTTCAACATTTTATTACAAGGTATGTAAAATCTCGCTCAAATAGACATTACGATTAACTTACAAGATTTCAACATGAAACTTCTGATTGAAGTACCAGCTTCAGTATATAAATATTTGCATGAGGTCTCAGGAAAGAGATACATTGAGGCAGATATCTTTTATCAAGATGTACGAATTTACATGAGGAACAAACGTACTGGAAAGTGGTAGACAAACCACCATTGTGTATAACAAATGAGAATGATTATATGATGCCATTGGATTTTGCTGTTAAACTGTTTAATAAATTGTTGATTGGAAACTACACGCATTACTCCATTGTATAAGTTTGAAGTTTTCCTCTACATCTAAAACTAAATTGGTGTGACCTGCGATTGAGTAATACAGAACCTTGGTAAGAAGAAAATCTCCAAGATTTATCATCTCTGGCGGCAACCCAGTAATCACTTGTGAGAAGCTTTAAACAAAAATAAATAATTTACTTCATTTCAACGCAGTGCTCATTTCACAACAGGCACAACTTATTTTTAAGATAAACGAGAGCAGAGAATGATTTTTCACACAAGTGTGTCGTTACGAAAGGCATCAATACTTTCATAGCCCTCTTCGATAGTTCCGGAAAATCTGCTTGTAAGTAAGCCCAGAAATTTGGAAGGGATTGTTCCTTGAACTGCGATTTCAGAGCACCATCCGTGGATATTTCTTGAGCTTGTCTTCGTCTGCTGCTGTGAGCCCCGCTAGTTCATACACATTAACTGAAAATGGATCTCTAATCCAGTTTTTGCTTGCATCAGGAACAGGAAAATTTTCACAGAAACTATGCTGCAAATCTTTCAAATATCGTGCAATACGTAATGTGTCCTCCTCAAACAGCTCTTCATCGGTGGAACCATGAAAATGTGTGAGGTGTGGAAATGTCTCATATTTTCGGTTCGATATGCGATGATGACACAATTCCAACATTTTCATCATTGCTTCGATCTTGTCTTCAACTTGAAAAACTAACTTTTTCTCCTTGAAGATTAAAGTTGAGCATATTTAAATGGGTGAAGATATCTGACAGATATGCTAATTTTACTAACCAGGAATAATCTGTCAAACGATCGCTGGGGTGAAATTGCTGCTCCATGAGGAATAATCTGATCTCGTCCCTCAATTCCCCAAAACGAGACAAAACTTTACCTCGTTACTTAATCACACCTAAAGGTCTTTTATATTTGGAGATGCGCCCTAGTATAACCGACTATGATGAACGGGACGCGCCTCGACAAAACAAGGCACAACTTTATTTTTTTAAAAATAATACACCTCGTAATAGCCAACGAATTTCACAGTGTAGCAAAAGTTGATGGTGTTCACTGTCCATTTCTTTGCAAAACTGCTCAAAAAGTCTTGAATTCAGTGATTTGCTATTTATAAAATTGACAATTTTGACTGATTCATTTAAGGTCTGTTTTAGTTTTTCTGGTATCTTCTTAGCAACTAGAGCTTCCCTATGTATGCAGCAATGGTACAAAGTCACCGACAGTATGATTTCCTTAATCCGTGCTACACGTCCAGTAAGCTTTCAAGACATTGCTCGTGCCCCGTCTGAGCTAATTCCAGCGTATTTCAACCAATTCATTTCATGAGATGTTATAAACTCGTTTAAACTGTTAAATACTTCTTCAGCTGTAGTGTGTACCAACGAGGAGATCAACAGTATGTCATCGAAAATATTTATCCCGTGCTCATAGCTAACGTAGCACAATAAGGTCGCTTTGTTTGTTATGTCTGTGCTTTCGTCCAGTTGCAGAGCTAAATAGGGGGACATGAGAATTCTTTCTAATAACTGTTCCTTGATATTTGCTGACAAACCGTCGATTCGCTTCTTTACTGTGTCATTTGACAAAGGTATTAAGGAAAGGTCCTTGGCAGCTTTCTCGTTGATCAATACAGAAACCATGATTTTTGCAGCAGTTAATATAAGTTCTTCAGCTATTGTGTGCGGTTTTCCGGTATTTGCTATTAGTTGAGAAACTTCAAATGAGGCCCTCACTGCATTATCATTGTTACAACCAGTTGCTGTCTTTTTTACCATTTTCTTACTTTCCCTAAGCTCCTGCTCCTTACTTTTGAAAAAATCGATGCTCCTTGTGGCATGTTCTTTATGTTTCGTATCGAGATGTCTTCGCAATTTTGACGGTGTCATGGTCTCGTTGGACAATATATCGTAACATAACACACACTGTGGTAGTTGCTAGTGTTCTGGGCCTGTATACGTGAAGCCAATCGACAGATATTCCTTGCTATAACAGCGGCACTTTTTAAGATGTCAGGAAGAATCTTCATTTTGCTTTGAACAGGATGTACATTCATCAACATCATCGGTAATTCTACGTTTCAAATTCAGCCAGCGATCCATCCTGAGGCTCAGCCAAAATTCGCCGCGATAACATCGAAAGGTCACTTTACCCGACAAATAACCAAACGCTTTTATTCGCAGAAATCGAAGAAGAAACACAATCATTTTGACTGACTCCGACTCTCTCTTCCCGCGAACACGGTCTTCCTTGAATACATGAATTTCTTCGAGAACATTCTCGACACAGCTGGAGAATTTTGGGAAGCAATAGACGTTCCGAGAAAGTGGTGGCACAACGTGGTGTGGCAGATAAGGGAAAGAATAGTGAAAATCAGATATAGGAAAATCTAGATAGAGCAGAAAAAGAGGATGCGCAAATAAGAATGTGCATGAGACGGGGATCGAAAAAGAGGTGAACAGAAATCCGGTTGGGCACGCTTTTCAGCACACAGTCCAGAAGCTTGAGTTAAGCAGTGCAGGTCGCATATACCCGAGATAGACGAGGATAGCCATGTTTAAGGCAATACTCAAGTAGAATGTGTTGTGAAAATTCTCAGAGAAGGAGACTAGATTTGGGTGGTGATTAACCCAACATATTTGGCAGTATAAATTCTTGACTAGGAAGGAAGAACGGTGGAGCGAGTTAGATTCCATTCCAAAGAAAAAGGGTACGTAGGGTGAAATTATTTACATCTATACAGTAGCCCTATTCTTCATCTATAAAAGGGAAAGGAACCACCCGGAGGCGCCAGATACCACATAGATAACCTGAACCCAGAGCGACATGTAACAATAGACAAGGATTTGTTAGGAAGAAAGAACAGAGGTAAATACTGATAGCACCTGAACAACCATTGACGGTTGGATATTATAATATTGAATGTGTAGTTTCAATGCTGAACGAGAGTTGAGAAAGGAAGGGTGACGGACCAAGATTGTAGAGGTCCAAGTAACAGCAGTGGTCCATACAGTGTAAATAAACATTACTTCAGTTGACTGTGGCGTTGACTAGTTATATGGAAGCTCTGTTTGGCGTTGTGTCATCGCTCGCTGTGTGTGTGACTGTTGTAATCATTCATCATGTCATCGCTAGCTACTGAGGCAAAGAACCTGGACATGCAACGGCCATGTGAGGTAACCACATGTTAGCGCAGGCGGCCACAGTGGACAACACTAGAGTTCGGTGCAGCTACGAAGGCGGGTTCTGGCTGAATGCGCGGTAGCAAGAAATGTCACGTGCTTTCTCTCAGCCACTCAGCGTCATTCACTTGCATGTTCTCACCGCGTGTAGAAGTATCAAGTGCTGAGTATATTTTTTGCTATGAAACAGTTATTTTCATCCGACTTTTACTTTTGTTTGTTTTTAATGGAAACGGTAGGTTAGAAATGCCAATTTTTACACAAACATGCGAGAGAAATTAAGATTTCGTTCTTTTATTCGTTCTTTTCTTTCATTCTTCCTTTTTTTCATTCATTCATTCTTTCTTTCTATTTTAACAGTAAAATCTCATAACATTTCTTCAAGCCTTCGCGGACCCCCGTGAGGACATCGCGGCTCCCCGGGGGTCTGCGAACCATAGGTTAGGAACTGATTAACTAGACCATAAACTGAGGAAATAACAAGCAGAATTCAGGGGAAACAGACAATGGGCAGATCACATATTTATCCTCAGGAATATATAGACCAGTGTTCAGAATGCCAGAGTGTATACATTTTGTTGACTTTGAAAAGGCATTTGACAGAATACACAGGGACAGCCTATGAAAAATACTGAGGTTTATGAAATCCCTAAATGCATGATAGCCATTATTAAAAGCATGTATGCTAATTTTACATGTAGTGTTGGGCAGAGCAACCTAACTTTTGAGGTGAAAACAGGAGTTCGGCAGGTATGCCCCTTATAAACCGCTCTGTTTTTAACTGTCATAGACTGGGTAATGCGCCAGACAACATCGGATGCCACTAGAGGAATAAGATGGACAACATTCTCTACACTGGAGGATCTAGAATATGCAGATAACATTGCACTATTCTTACGCTCATATCAACACATTCAAGAAAAAACAGACAGACTAAATAAACATAGCCAACAGGTGGGACTAAACATTAATCTGAAGAAGACAGAAGTCATGACACTAAATGTAAGAAATCCTGCCCCCATAAAAATTAGGGACCACGAGCTGGAAAATACAAACTCATGTACATATTTAGAAAGAATAGTAACATCAGATGGCGGAACAAGCAAAGACGTCAGCAGCCAAATGAATAAAACCAGGACAGCCTTCGCCAACCCAAACAACATCTGGAAATCTTCCTAGTACAGTACAAACACAAAATTAAAAATATTTGTGAGCTGTGTAATTTCTTTACTTCTGTATGGTGCAGAATGCAGGAGAGTTAAAAAAAAAAAAAGGAAATGTCCAAACTGCGTTCTTTCCATACAATGGATGGGTTTGAAAAAAAATCGAAAAAAGGTGATTCGTCTTACGAGGACAAAAGACAAAGAAAATAGTCTACGTTACGGCCACAAGGCCTTCGTCAGGAAAGGAAAGAAAGTGAAGGCTAGATAGGACACATAAAAACTAAATAAAATAAAAACTGGGTACTTCCCTGAAGGCAAGAACCGAAATTCTATAAAAATCGCTGTCTGTTTGTAAGCGCATGGCTGAACAGAAAAATGACTTCCGCCGCCGGATGTACACAATGCATACTAAGAAACTAAAAAACGAAACCGGAAAATAAACTACCCAACGTGATAAAAGTGGGGACTGGAAATAGAAGGGGACAGAATGAGTGGGAGATAAATAAATATGAAATAAAAAAATGTATATAGCATACAAATAGAAGAATAGGATAAGAGTGGAAAGAGTAAAATAGAGCAAGAGAGGAGAGGGTGACCTCAGACAAAGGTGTGAAAAGTGTTGAGACCGGCTGGTTTTAGACACCCCATGCGGTGGATAAGACGGTTCTCAAGCTGTTCTCGGCTGGCAGTGTCAGAGGAGCAGGATCGGATCGCTGTGACCTGGATGTCGATGGGACCATGGTGGTCAGGACCATTGAAGTGTATAGCAACTGGTGTGGACTTTTGCTGAGCGATGTCATTTAAGTGCTGGCTGAATCTGTCCCCAAGTCGTTTGCCTGTTTGGCCAATATAAGTTTTGCAGCAACGTTTACATATGATCGTATAAATGACATTGCGCGATTCACACGTGAAGCTACTAGTGATGGTGTACGTAGCCTTAGGAAAGGACACCTTCTGGGTTGATATGACATACTTGCACGTGTTGCATCGTGTCCGACCACAGGGTAGTGTGCCAAAGTGAGTGGCATTCTCCTTTGGGAGACGGCTGTGAACAAGAAGATCCTTCAAGTTCTTGTCACGTCTATATGCCACCAAAGGTGCTTCACTGAATACTTTTTGGGTCAGAGGCTCAGCTTGGAGGATAGGGAGGTGGCGGAAAAGGATCTGTTTGACAGTAGTACTGTGAGGGTGATGGGTCAAGATTAATTTGACTCTATCCGAAGTGGATTTATGGTGAGGTTTGAGGGCCTCCAGACGAGAGATGGGGAGCACACGTTGGAGAGCAGAGGTGAGAACATGTTCTGGATAAAGTCTGTTACGGAAGAAATCCAACATCTCATTTGCTCGTAAGTGGAAGTCATCGTCGTCTTGGCATAAACGGCGGAGGCGGAGAAGTTGTGAAAAAGAAAGGGAGTCACGACAGGCCCGAGGATGAGAAGAGGTATACAGGAGGTAGCTGTGGGCATCTGTCGGCTTGTAGTATACTGAGGTATTAAGGCCGGAGGGCGTGATAGAAATAGTAATGTCAAGGAAGTTGACAGATACTGTGGAGACGAGGGAGGTGAACTTGATGGTGGGGTGAAAGTGGTTCACAAAATCGATGAAGCGGTGTAAATCAGTCTCAGACATATCTGTGAGACCTATGCCATCATCGATATATCTGCGGTAAAACCCAGGGAAAGGACCGGAGTATTGTTGCCATATCTGATGCTCCAAGTGGCCCATGAATAGACAGGCATAGCTGGGACCCATCTTCGTTCCCATGGCAACACCACTAATTTGGTCAAAAAACTGACCATTGAATTCAAAGGAATTCAGTTGAAGGACCAGTTCAGCAAGACGGAGAAGAGTGACAGTGGATATAGAAGGGCAAGTGCGTTGGTCCAGAAAAAACTGAAGAGCTCGGAGACCATCAGAGTGGGGAATAGAGGTATACAGAGAGCAGACGTCCAGCAAGAAAAGACGGTAGGAGCGGTCTGCTGGGAGTCGGATAGAGGAGAAAGTTGTAAGAGCGTGATTGGTGTCTTTGATGAAGGAGGGAAGATTCTCAACGATAGGCTGGAAAATGCTATCGAGGAAGTCAGAAATGTGTTCAGTAGGACAAGAACAGGCTGAGACAATAGGTCTTCCAGGGTTTTCGATCTTGTGAATTTTGGGGAGCATGTAGAATACAGGCTTGCCCAAAGAGCTGTCATGAATCCTAAGATGAGATGCTTCGGGAGGAAGATCATTACTAGTGATAAGCTGTTTAATCGTGTTGTGTACAATACAACATAGGTAAGGAAATTTCTTTGAATGTTCTGTCCAAACACCATCACCAATCAAAAACTGCTAACTCGGAGCCACCATGACGACATGCGCACCATCATAGCGGGTAGATACTGGAAATGGGTTGGCCATATCCTCAGAAGAGACCCTGACACCATCACACGCTATGGACAATAGAAGGAAAGTGAAAGCAGAGACGGCCAAACGCCACCTGGCGGAGAACTGTGGAGGCAGATATGCTAAACATGAACCAGAGCTTGGGCACCACATGAAGGATGGCTGTCAAATGAGCAAAGTGGAGACAGTTTATTGCTGTCCTACAAGACTCCACTAGGCGTGATGGTCACTGATTGCTTTGTCAGTCATCGACCAAGGACCAAGAAGAAGGGAATAATGATATCCGAAAATATTTAAACTTTAGACAACCACAGATGAAACTAGACAATAATTAAAATGAACATATAGTTAAGTTTTTAATATTAACGACAGCCACATCAATTCCAATATCAATATAAAAAAGAGTTCTTGAAAAACATACGCATGCATCTTATTCGCTCCTGACAGCATGGAACCACCATTGAAACTGGACCCCCGATAGAAGCCCACACTAAAGCATCCATGTACTTCAGCAACAGTGGTTCAAGTAGCAATTTGTCATACACGAAGAGATTGCCATTCACATTCACAACCTCACATAAGCCTTCTTTTTTCGAAATTCCTTACGTATCATCATCATCATTCCTTTTCGTTCCCTGTGGAACATAGGGCTAAAACATTTGCTCTCCATCGATTTCTATTCTGGGCTGTCTTTTTCATCTGTGCCCATTCCAATTTCCCTAGCCTCCTCTTCAACAGTTCTTCTTCAAGTTCTCTTTGGCCTCCTGTGATGCTGTACTGTAATTCTGTCTTTTCAACAGGCCCAGTCTTCTCCTCTTTCTAAATTAGTATGTGTTTGGTCTTTTTCTGAAGGTAATTTATTGAGTTTTTATGACGGTAGGTTTAGTTTATATTCGCACCAGTTTTCTTTTCTTTAAAGTTAATTTGCGATCAGGAGGGTTTTCTTTGTTAAATTAATCGCGATCTCGTAGTCCCAGTTTCTTTGTTAAAGAATTACCGCGGTCAGCGTAACATGACGCAATAGAAACGCGCGCGGTCTGGATAAACAGGTCATGACGTGCTTTTCAAATCTATTGGCCGTAGACCCCGTTATAATTTTGTAAGCGATCCCATTGGGTTAGCAGAACGCTATAGCCATGACGTAGGCCGAAAAGTCCGCGGGGATTTTCTTGTATATAAACCCCTCGATCTTGTAACGGACCCCCCTTTCGTCTGATGAAATTCACTACCGTGAATTTAGCATTTATCGTTCTGCTGCACGCGGAGAAAAACGCGATAAACTGGTATGTTCATATTTTATTAGAGTCGTAATATTAGTGGGTTCTTAGATAGAGTCGTAGTGTGATTTAGTATAGTTTTCTTCGGGAAGTTAACTTAAAGTTATAGACGTAAGTGCCATCCATTACTATCTTTGTAGAATGATGTAAAGGTAAAGTGTGCCTAATTCTTTCTAGGATAATTGGCAGTATATATAAGAGTGTGGGAAGTTTTGAGATATTCACAGTGTGAGGTTTAGCTATTAAATACATGGGCGCTCTGTAGTATGTAGAGTGTTGGGTAAACCACCATTTAATTTCTGTATATGTTCAAGTGTAATTTGAAAAAAATACGATAGCAGTTCGCCTGCCGCGAAGCACCTTGCTTTGGCGGGAACGTGTTCATCGTTAAATAAATCCAGAGCTAGTAGCTCGTTACACCACTCCAACAACGGCACGTGTCAGGGAGATTGGTCTAGAGTTATACAGCCAGAAATCAATGCTGTGTTCCCCTAAAGCCTGAGCGGGTTAACGGGGCAAGTCAAAGAATCTATTCAGCAGAAGAGGAGCTTCTATATTTAGTCAAGTACCCTCGTGCTTGATAATCAAGTCATCAGTGCAGTCGTCAGAAACCGGAAGAAAGGGTGTACATTCCTGGTTCTGATAAAGTCAACGAGAGAAGGCGTAACGGATACGCCACCTCGGCAGATGTCGAGAGTGTCAGAGAGACAATGAAGCAAAGAGAGAAAGAGAGATAGAGATAGGGAGAAAAGATAGCCGAGACCAGTAGGGTCTGATGATATCCTCAGAGGATTCCCTTTGAGTAATAGATGTTATAAAAGTCTACGAGTGTAGCAGTTCAATGGTTTTAGTTAGCGGCGCTTATCGCTTAACGAGTTGGGAGCTGTGTAGACATTCGTTTAGGCAGAGTCAGCAGGACAGAGACAATAGCTAATCTTATAGTAGTAGACAGTGGAGGCTTAAGTTGATGCCCCACCAGTTAGAGTGTGGTTTCAATCACTAATCATTCTATTTTTCCCCAGCCGGGTGACTGACAGAGTGAATGTGGTTGTGGGTTTTATGTGTCTATCTACTTAATTGGCTCTTTGTTTTTTCAGGTCTGTGCAACAGTGCACGATATTTATTTCTTTGCTGTATGATGACATTTTTATGTTTTATTGTGTAAATAATATATATATATATATATATATATATATATATATATATATATATATATATATATATATATATATATATATATATATATATATATATATATACTGTATACTGGATCAGCTTCTATACTATACTGTACCTATATGTTGTCTGTATGGTAGTGTCTGTGGTCGTTAGTTACACCTTATCTCCTTTCATTTAAAGGTAGTTAGAGGGGGGTGAGGTTATAGCAAATTTTAGTCACAAGTGGCAAGGGAGAGTCAATCCAGGTTATCACCCTTGAGCCAATAGTCTCATCTGTCCACAGTCACTGTCCTTTTCATCTAAATTCTATCTTCTCAGACTTTCTCATACTATGGTCTTGCCTACACTCAGGCAAACTCTATAAACGCAAATCAACTTCGTGACACCTCCTCACTCTTCTTTTCCCCTGTCGGTTCCAGTCAAGGGCAATTCTGGCTATGCTTGATTTTTCTCTTCTAATTGTTTGTCCTATCCATCCCCACTTTCTTACCTTAATTTCTGTTTGTATTGGCTGTTGTCCGCATCTTTTCCTTAGCTCTATATTTGTTATTCCATCTGGCCATCTTATACGGAGGATCCGTCGGAGACATCTATTTACAAATGTCTGTAGCTTTGAGGTGATACTCTTTGAGACATACCATGTCTCTGAGCTTTAAAACAAGACTGACTTCAAATTTGAGTTAACGATTCTAATTTTGTTCTCTCTGGATATAGCTGAAGAGCTCCATATTGGTCGAAAGGCAGTAATAGCGCATCTGGCTTTATTTATCTTTGAGTAGATGTCACCAGCTGTTCCCCCTCCTTTGTCAATGTTACTCCCCAGATATGCAAAGTCTTCTACTTCTTCAATGAAATGATCATTGATCTTCATCGAGTCCGTCTGCCTATTATTTATTCTCATTTCTTTTGTTTTATTTACTTTTATGTGTAGTCCCATCTTTGCTGCTTCTGTTACTAATCTATTTGTTTTCTCCTGCATTTCTTGCTGTCTTTGTGACAGAAGGCACAAATCATCTGTAAAGTCTAGATCCTCCAGTTATTTGTTAAATGTCCACGGTATTGCAGTTTTCTTTCCCTCTCATGTACGTCTCATAATCCAGTGTATGACCATGAGAAAAATTGTTTGTGATAGCAGACATCCCTGTCGGACTCCTCATACATAACCTCACATAAGCCTTCTTTTTCGAAATGCCTTACGTATGGTAGCCCTATTTTTTTTCTGTGGCCTCAGAAACCCCCGGGAACTAAACGGGGCAAATACAGTTTGCCGCAGCCATAGTATCTTCCAACTGGTCAGTTCTGCCGCAGCCGTAGTATCTTCCAACTGGTCAGTTCTGCCGCAGCCATAGTATCTTCCAACTGGTCAGTTCTGCCGCAGCTGGAATCCACTGCCTGGTCTTCCGCATCGAACCAGTGGCGTTTCTGCTGCAACATCCAGGATATATGTGTTGATTATTCAAAAAAATACAACACAGTTTGATCGCATCTTCCGTAGTGGTTAGGTTCTGAGGACAACGCATAAAGTTAAAAAACGCGTATAGTCGACATATGGTTGTAGCCCTAGCAAGCAAAACCCAACTGCTCAATTTTAGAATATAAGCTATTTGACATTATTCTTTCACTAAATATGTTGTAAAAATATATTATAAAAAAGAATTTATAGTTTAAAAAAAGAACGTTTTAATAAGTAATATGTTGTGTATTTATAAAAACGTTCCTGTAAATAATTAGAATAATTTACAATGAATCTTTCTTTGTTTTTATAATTTTACCCCTTGGCAAACATACCGCGTAAGGCTGAATCCGCGTTAAGTTAAGTCCGCATAAGAAGCGATCAAACTGCATTTGTTATGCACACACAGGTAGTAGGTTATTCTTGAAATACACCACCAGCCGCACTCAAGAGAGCAATCATCTTCACGACCTGTGTCGAGTATAGGCGTTCTACTACTTAACATCAAGCCAACCTGCCCTGTGGCACAAGTTCAGCTTCTTCCCATGTCTACTTTATCTATTTTTATTTTTAAAAATTTATTTTGGAAATACAGAAAATATACGTATAAAATAGTGCGTACGCAGGAAAAGCATGACTACATCACGTGCCGAAATTCAAACTTCAAAAGGCACCCGCCGAAATGGATCTCATTCCTGGATACAAACAATTATTTACGTCAAAAACTGAAGGCCACAAGATCAAATTATTCTATCACATTTTTTAGCTTCTACGTCCGCCTCGAACCTGTCGGCTGGGCCATGCGAGATAACTGTGCAGACGTCATTCGGCCGTAAGAAAAGATATACAGAATTTCTGATTGCCACTAACTTTTCTGAGAGTTGTTCGGCATGAGAGTTTATTACAGTGGTATTAGGTTCATTGACGTTACGTTCTTGGAGTGACAGATATTTAACACATTAGATAGATAGATAAATAGATAGATAGATAGACAGATAGATAGATAGATAGATAGATAGACAGACAGACAGACAGACAGACAGACAGACAGACAGACAGACAGACAGACAGATAGATAGATAGATAGATAGATAGATAGATAGATAGATAGATAGATAGATAGATAGATAGATAGATAGATAGATAGATAGATAGATAGATAGATAGATAGATAGATAGATAAATAGCTGGGTTTGTAAGTAGGTGAATGACTTGGTAAATGGGTAGGTTAAGTAGGTAGATGAGAAGCTAAAGTAACTAGACGAGGTAGGTAAGTAGGTACGTTAGGTTATCACGGGATTTGCCTCCCTTTTTCTATGCAGCAGTGATCCCCCAGTGGCCTAAAACTCAAGAGTATCTAAAATGGGTCTTCAAAGGTGTCTACCTTCGCACAAGATTACTCTTGGCAGAGTTGTAGATAGAAGGATAATGATTCTTCTATCTCAAGGGCGTATCTAACAAGAAAATTTAGAAGTCAAGAACAATGCTGCCTAGTGCAGAGCACTATTAACGTATATCTGATCCGTCACCTTTTGTGAAGTTTTAAGCAATGTTGTGGCTTGTTCGAGCCCTCAGCTGGTTTAATCCATCGAAATTCCTGTTAAAATTATTTTTGGATCTATGGCTGTAACTACATAACATACATGCGCTTTCATATCTATAATAACTGAATCAACTGTGAATTTGATTCTTTAACAAGTTAAAATAAATACGGATGGAGATGATTTTAGGGGGTTTAAGACTGTTGGTTATTGTCCGTTGCTTTCGCCTGTTAACAAAAACTTAACTTGCGGAGTACTGCAATGGTTGGTTGTCGAGTCTTTCGTGATACGGGCTCTTCTCTAGAGGCATCTAGATGAACTCCACCCCTAATGTCAATGTGGGTGCCTTCACAACGTGTCTACTGTAGGTAGTTGGTGTCGAACCCAGCTCTTGAATCACAAGACAGTAGCGAAGACTCTTACTTCAGACTTGTAAGTGTAGGTTCGTACCAAGAACTTTAGAAAAAATAAAAGAACAAATGCCTCTGCTAAGCACAGTTGTGGGTTGAAAATTAACATGCGCATTGTCTCGCTGTCCACCCACCAATGTTAGGTTCTCTGAATAATTATTCTCCCTGAGCATACACAGGATCATTCAGGGAATATGATTAGAAATCACCGTTATTCTTCTGGTTACTTTAATGGCGAAAATGTGTCAGGACAGCGCGAGTGCAATGACTTGTGCCTGAATTAACATTATCAAGTAACACATTTCTCACAAAATGATACTATTAACACGATGCATATGTGATGTAACCATCACTCACTTACTCACTGCTCTATTCGGAGTCTGGGTGTTACTTCTGCGTCGGTTTTCTGTACGACTAGCAAGAAGCAATCATCAGTGCTTCCGTAGTGGTTTACGAATATACTATTTTCATATATTGAGGTTACCAGCAACATATGACATGTATAACCACTTAGCAAGTACAGCCATGTAAATTTCCCATTAAAAAAAAATATATGTTTACATCTCACCACAAATGGGATATATAATCTCTTGGCACAGAAGAATGGACACAGCAACGTTGATTTGATGCTTCGAACACTCGGTCTGGGGTAGTTTCAGAATCCCACTTATGACTTGTGCTTCTGATTCCTTAAGTTTCCAGACTTTGTATTTATAATTGCGGGTTCTATTTTAAGTTATAAAGACGCCCAAATATTTCGATCTGTCACTTTTAATTTTGGAATACTTCGTCCGATCCTTCTCTCTAACTACTGGGAGTTGTTACTTGACGTTGTTGAAAATGCAGGCTGATTTGTGCCTTCGACTTTGGTAGTTTATATCTCTCATTTTTCGCTATGGTATTTTCGACAAACTTGCCAATGAGAGGTAATGGTTATTTTCTGCTCTCGATTTTGTCCAATCCTAATCTTAGATCTGGGTTGGGTCGGGTTGGTAATGTAATTCTTTCCCCGTGTGTTTAAAATTATTATTTTAAAATTTAAACTCGTGACCTCTTTCAAATATGGCAGTAATACTGCCGATTGCCCTTGTGCAAACTTACGAACACATCTGTGGGAACTCATGTCCTGTCTAATACCTTCCGCCCATATTGTTTCCTCTGACAGGTTATCTGTACTATTGATTCAGAGACGGACCATCGGAAGCGGTTACCTATTATCACCTGTGTTTACGCACATCTCTCAGACGGTTTTCTTAGACAGAAAATCTGGCTTTCTTTCCGTCGATCGTGCGACACCACCTTTTGTCAACAATGATTTCCCGTGACCGTCTGCATTACCCGATACTGGGCAATAAAATTATAATCTGCCAGTCTGTCTAATTAGCCTTGTAATACTACGATTCACATGGTGAAACGTAAACAAGTCTGGGAGTGACTAGGCAAGAATGCAGGTGCATAAATTATGCCAAATAATAGGACGATGAGTGAGGAAAATTAAGAAATAAGCTGATAATGCCGGAGAGAACGAAAATGATGTAAAAGGACACACCTGCTTTCGTCAGAGGTTGGTAGGTCGACAGGTAGCAGGGCAGGTAGGTATATAGGTAGGTAGACGGATGAGTTAGTCGTCATAACATTTGTATAAAACTGATCAAGTAATAAATAAGCGCACAGCCCACTTCAACCAACAGTAAGTTGACCAGCAAGATGAAGTACAAGTCACATAAATCATCGGCTGCTCACAATGATGGGGACAACAAAGAAAAGGGGTGTCTGAAACACAATGGAAGACAAGCAGATTCCAGCATTGTCTACAGTTAAGGCTGTACAATCAAAACTAAAACCCAACAAACATACCTTGTGAACTGCTACTGCATTGGCGCATCGCAACGTTGAAATCTTGGAACACCTCCCCACCCACTTCCCACTTCTTATGCACATTCAGCATTATAAATATATATAAAATCCCAGCTTTTTCTGTCACAAACGCTAAGGGATGCAACTTTGTTTGAAAGTTAGACATTAATTGTATTGTTTCCTTTATATGTACTCTCCCGAAAATAGTAACACTCGACAAAGTGCTCTATATGGAGCACGGAGCCCCTACTGTATCTGTCTCTTTGCGTGAATCCTGCACCAAAGATTAACATGCTCTTGCACTGGTGAATTATGTGACATTTTGTTTTACATGATAACATTGCCAGCCTCATGACATCCATTCCTATAGACTCAAGTTCACGCCAGGCGAACTACAGCAGACTGCAGCGGTGTTTAACAAAGTCGAAGCCGTAATAAAGCACACTTAATGCACACATAAGGTGAACTACTTACATGCAGTGTGTCACAAGTCAGTTCCATAAAGAATATCACTTTTTCTACTTCAAGTAACATTCCTGCTGGTGTAGATGATAATGTCTCACCACAACTTCCTGCCCCCAGAACTGTTTATTAGTTCTGTTCTTTAATTCTTCCTGCACATGAAAATCCCACAGCAGTTGGAAATCGCAAAGAGTAGACCATAAGGACGCTGCCTTAGCAAAGTTTAAAAATTAAAAACCTACCAACACAAAAATATTCATGGAATGTTTGATTCCTATATACACACATTGAGAATCTCACCGGTGCTACGGTATTCGTGCACAACGCTGAGGTCCTCGTTATGTGATGTGCGGGAGGAGATCGGAGTATTGATGGAGTTGTCCGTGTGCAATGAAGATAGTCCTTAAAACCACACCACACCAGTTCTTCCTCCACAATGATGGTCAACTGTCCAGTATCTGTTGTCTTTGTCTCTGTTAGTGTCTTTATTCTTGCGTGAGTAATGGTGGCACGGTTAGACAAAGTTAATACAATTGCCGATGAATACGATCAGCCTTGGTCGGGTTTACAGGTGGCCGACAACTTGTAGGTCATAAAGATAGACCAAATATAAAACAGCAAACATCGTACTAATGGTGTGGTCTTTTAAGGTTGACCAAACTGGAACATAATGTATGCAGGACTAATGTTGACATCGATAACGGTACATTTATTTACTGACGAGTGACGGACGAGCATTTTAATCATGTTGAATATTGAACATCATTTATACACATAATTGGTCAACTTGATTGACCTCAATGACTGCCGAAGTCCGATGGACGGCGGGAGTATTACTTATTTTCTCGTACATTTCATATTCAATTCCTCAAGTAATTCAAAATGCCGGATATTTGCACTGGAGATTTCACAGTGTATTAATTCAATAAACTATCCCAGTAGAGGATCTGGTACACACTAGCGTCAGACCATTAAGAGGCGTGCCGAAGTCCTGACAAGATCATACTGAGGATTTATGCTGGTATCATAACAAGATACAACGAAACGAGCCTGACTAGGCTAAAGCTAATTCTTCTCACTATAAGGTGGCATCTCCAATAATATTACAAAGTCTTCCCACGACATTGGGCAAAGACTTACAACGAACTCTGTTGGAAGACGTCTGTCTTCTTCAACCGGCTTTTTACATCTCCCTGCGTCAACGCTGTTTGGCAACAAACCAAACCCGATCGCACCCAGTTGTGCTCTGTAGTGCATCAATTTGTATGTAATTAATTAAACTATAATAATACTAATCAGATGCGCACACATAGTGCATCTAACACAGTTAGACATGCATCTAGCTATGTTAAGTCTCTCACACTTAACTCCAATGCAAAAAAGGACGTAACAGATTACATCGACCCCCGGATTTTAAAAAAAAACGTAGTTTTTTTTTTTTAAAATATCGCGGAGAGGTCAATCAAATTATATGAAACAACGCAATAATAATTTTGATGGAAGAAATTAGATACTTAATTCCAATCAAATAAATAAGAGAGAATGTACCAAATTGTACAAAAGCACCAATTAAGATGAGTCAAATTAAATAATTGTAGTGAAGACCGAAAAAATAGGTAAATAATGATGATAGTAATCAACCAAAAATGTTAAAAGAAGAATGTCAATAATGAACTCAAATAAATTGAATAATGTAGGCATGTAACAACATAAATGTAAGTGTGAGGAACAATTAAATAAAATCAATGAACAAAATAACATGCTAGGTGGAAAGAACAATGTCTAACGAGGGTGTAGAAATTATCAGATACACCACTGACGCACGTATGCTCATATTGCTACATGAATTATATCATGGGCCAAAATTATCTAGCGCTACTAATGCTCGATTATCTCATAATAGAATTGAGTTGCACTAGCGTATAGAAAATACTAAAGTTTATTAAATTAACTTCATTGTCATAAGCGTACTAAATAGTTCACGGCATAAAAATGTTAGTAATCTAAAATGAAGTAATTAAGAATGTTACGAAGTCGTAATGTTAGATTTTAAAACTGTCAATAATTTCACCATGTTATGTTTGAGTGTAAATGTTATTATATCATAAATGTTACGTTCACGTTATGTCTCTTTATTTATAAGTTCAAATTATCTCACTTCATTTCATCACCGAAATATATAATAGCACAGTAATGTTAATGTTAAAGCAAAGAAGTCACAAATAGTCAATGTAAATAAAAATATGGTGACGTTTGGTAAAATAGTAATGTCATTATAATATGAGAAGATCACGTGTTCACAAGCAGCAATTTATAATCGATTACTGGGTAGCGTAAAGGTGTTACACTCTGTAAGGCGTAGCGGCCTGGTAACTTCTTGAGGGCAACGTGACAGAATATCTGCAAGGACATTCTCTGACCCAGGTACCGATCGAATAGTGAAATGATATGGCTGCAAAGCAATTGCGTACCTCGTAGATCTGGACGACTTCAAGTCCTTGTTTTGGAGCGCTGTTAGTGCACGCTGGTCAGTTTCAACGAAAAAATGAGCGCCCAGAAGGAAGCGTTGAAGTTTGAGAATCGACCATACCATCGCCAGGAGTTCCTTGTCAAGAACCACAGAATTGCGTTCTGTAAGTGTAAGTTTTCTTGAGACGTACATCACACACACACACCACACACACACACACTCACTTACTCACTCTCACACACACACATCAATCTGATGTGTGGACAGTGTGAGTGAACGTCAGGACATGAGATGATGTGAGCTGGTTGTGATATTACGGATCCCTGTGGGATTCCATTCTGTTGTTCATACACCTCAGATCTATCATCGTAGATTTTCGATAGGGGGATTAAGACTTGGGTTGGTCCCTTCTGAATAGATTAGAATAAGTGATAGTCACAGTGAGAAGTAGTAATAGCAATAGATTTCCACGAGTGAGAAGGTAGAAATGTGATAGAGGCTGTCTCTGAAATCAAGAAATCTTCTCTCTTTCACCTATCTTCTACGACAGATTTAGATTGAATCAGACAGTCTACACACATATATATGAAATATATATATATCCACTCACATACATCTACACATAAGACGACAGTTAGACGTACAGACGTGGGAAAAACTCTAACAATGATTATATGAATAGTTTGGGAAAACGAACTGACCGACACGCTGGAATAAATTTTATGAGTAGTTTATTTATCAAGACTAAACTTCTCTCCCAACATATCAAATCCCATCAAGCATATACACAAAAAAAAAATCATAAACAAAAATCAGAAATGCTACCAGAATGATAGACCCGTTGGTATGATCCTTCCCTCGATGGATAGCCCACAGTCCCGTTAGAAGAAAGTGATAGCTCAAAGAGTCACAGATACATATGATTTAGTCTAAAATTCTTCCCCTTTAAGGTATGAACAGACTGGATACTCTGATCTAGTATAAGGGAATATATATATATATATAGTTAGCAATACCTTGCATAAAGAAATGTTATGACAGCAAAAATGAATGGGTGTCAAAATACCACCATAAAGGGATCGCTCAGTCCTGCATTCACTCTATTCATTCAACTGTGCTCACGTGCATTTTTCAACAACAACAAAAAATATTTTTAGGACTTGCCCATACAGAATCTTCACTGGTAATCTTGGCCAAGAAAACCCCAGGTCCAAAAAGACGGGGTGAATTCACTACTTCTGGGACCTTTCTCTTGGGAATACTATTGTTTTTGGATGTCTGTTTAAGTCACATAAAATTTTCCAGGCATGAGCGTTTATAGCTAGCACAGTGTCAACATCTTAGATTTCAAACGAATGAGGAATGTCAGGTCGGCACCTTTTCTCAATATAGGAATTTAGTTGGTAACACCACCACTTGTCAACATTGTCGGGAAATTTACTGATTGAAATATGTTACTTGCCACCTAGGCGGAAAAATGACTAGAGTTTTCTCCGGAAGAATCAAATCAGGCTCGATGACCCGTTACTTCTTTAACATCTTAAAGTTTTTGTAAAAGTTATACATCAAATCTTTAAGGTAAGAATGTTTGTGGTTTTCTTCACAGATTTATCTCTTTTACTCAAACGCTGGCAAAGTTTGGGTACCACAGTTTCACTATATAAATGGAAAGAGCACATATCAAATAATTATACATACTATGTACTCGGATATGACTGATGATTTTAAATTGCAAGCGTACCACTTGACTTATCATTTAAAACTTCCCGTGAAATAAGTTATATACATAAAATCAATCATCGTGAATTAGGAATACCTACGTGTTCCGTCACCACTCATGACGCATCTAGCATTAATAAAATTAGTTAGAAAGTTTATACTCGTCTGATTATTTTAGCAGTAAAATTAAATTCCTTAATAGCCGACTGAGTTTAAGCTAGAAATATAATTTCTGTTTTCCACTGTAACTCGTCACTATAAAATAATACAGACTATATAAATTAAGCGCTCTACACCAAATCTAACTAGTGAAATAAAATAAGCGATTTAACACTTTAAACACTTCACAAAATACTAGAATATTAATACCATATTTTACCTCCAAACAGAATTACAGTTTCACAACGACTAGGATAATTCACTAGATAGGTATTTAGAAGCTCGGCAAAATTTGAGAGAAACTAATGACTTCGCTATACAAGCTTCATTCACTAGCACGAGTGATTCTGTCTACTGCAAGTTGGAGAATGCCCAGAACCAAGTTTCAGACTCTGGTTATATCTATTACCAGACAAAGAGGTAAACGTTAGAATTCGCAAAAACGAAGTACTCTCCCCTTTCCGTCTTTAACGATTACGTTTAACACCTAAACGCATGCCGTAACTGCCACCTACTGACCGAGAGGGCGCGTGTCAGTTGCGAATCTCAGACAACCCGTCTCCAGTGCAGAAGCAGTTATTCACACCTCCCCGAGAAACTCATCCTGAGAACCATAACTGACACTTTGCTTTCTCGCACCTTACGCCAACTCTGGCCGTGGAGCGTGAGTGTCATATCACCTGACACTGAGAATCTACCTTGGAAACTACATGTCAGATGCAAACTACCAGACAAATGTCTGAATACTGCGCCGGGGAGGTGTCAGTTATCGCGCTTTTCCTTAGCGCTCACCGAGAAACTACGTTTTGACAGGTGAGAATGCAGACGCTAGGTCGGCCCTACGTCTGAGAATAGCCAAATATTCACAGTTATTTCGTCAATCTGCTGCAATTACCGAATGCATTCTCACGCCAAATCGTCTGGTGAGGGACTGACACGTTACGTAACAAGTTACTCGTTTAATCAGCCATGAAATGCGTTTCTAAATGAGAAACGAAACTGGCGAAAGTGAGAATGGGAAAAATATTATTTCTCGCAAACGAATGGATGCGAAAAATACAGGAAAAAGGTAAAGAGTGATAATAAAAATAGAGGATACGGGTGAAAGAAAAAGAAGAGGATATAGGCAATTTAATGTTCATAAAACCTATTTGACAAGGTGATTAATAATATTTAGTTTTAAAATGTTATAATCCTCCCACAGAGGTAATATAATCTGAAGCTCTCCCCTGGAATTTGTCATCATGACTTCAATAGTTTGTCTTTGTTGGAACTAGTATTGGAGATGTTCTCAGTTCCTGGCATTAAAACAATTAAATTCCCCTCTTAATTTTATTTTACAGTGTCATTTTAAGATGGGGGTACATAATGTTGAGCTCCATGGCCACACTCTCTTATCTTTCGTGATGACTGCAGTAAAAGACTCCTCTGCTCGATTACTTTAATGAGTTTATGGAGCAACTGGTTGCTATATGGACCAAGGAGTATGCTGTCCACCTCTGGCTTCAGCAAAGCTCTGACCAGGTGCTGCTCAATATCCTTTAAGACCACGAAACAAGAAAGGTTGTACGTCTACTTCATAACAATTTATCCTCTAGTTTTCTACACTGAGCACAATACATCACAAACATTGAGTTCAGAGCGTTAGGCCAACTGTCAGCTTCATCTGAAATACTTTATACCAGTATTTCCCTCCCTAATGGTTACCACGCCTCTGCCATTCCAGCATTATTTCTGTCTAGTCAATACTCTAGGTGTCAGTGTACTGTTTGGCCATTCCATGCAGTTTTACTTTCCTCCGACACCTTCTGTTCAGGCTGGAGCTCTATAGGCTTTACATCATGTTCGCTACTAAACTACACATATATACAGACATACATTATCAATTTACATTCAATTTTCATTAAAAGATATTGAATATTTCAAGCTTACCACAATTCATAGAAATAATAAATAGTTTCGTTGACTGGCAATGAATATAGCACAACTCCGATCTGCCGATGTCCCAGGCTTTATTTTATAAAAAATATACACTGGTGCTCAACGCACTGCTTCTTAGTAGGTTTATTACAAGATGTGGCAATGAACAGACGCTCTGAATTGAGTATATTCGCAGCTCTAACCAATGAAACCATGTCTACACATCTTTTCAAAAAAGTACTCCTTCTATTCGTTTCCCATAACAACACAAGATAGTATTTATAGCCCGACCAATCGTGTTTAGTCTTATATTTGTTGCGCTCCAATCAAATAGGAGTTAAACATGGTAGGCTATTTCCTGTAACGTAATGTTTTTTCAAACACGTTATATAAAAAAATTTTATGAGCAGAAATGATTTCATGCTGTCAGGCACCCCCACTATTTTTTATTTTGGTTATAATTTAGGTAATAACACCTATTTGCGTAACGTTTTACATATTATTTGTCAGCAAGCCCTAAGGAACCCAAATATACCAATTTGAAAGAGCTACGTGGCTGCGTTCAAAATATGTGTTTTCCAAAGATAGTTCGTATATTTGTTCTTTTATTCCCATTTTCGTTGTTTTTTAGGAACCGCCACCTGTTGCCTTTTCCACTGTTATGTCATACTAAAGTCAGGAGCTTAGATGTAAAATCAGTAGAATTTCATATTTCCTACTAAGCATTTTTCATATTTTTAAACCTGATTCTTGTAGTAATAGTGTTTCTTTTGATTTGCATAGTAATGTTTTAGTAATAAGATTATAGAAGATTGTATGGGTTTTGAGCTTAATCAGCAAAGGGAGACGACTTTAAATTACGTCCCTTGAAATGTTTTGGTAAGTGATCAAAATATACACGCACGAGAAAGTTTTGCGAAAGTGAACACAGTTTAGGGGAGAAGAGGGAGAAGTTAAAATCGGGGAAAAGATTAAGTCTTTGAGCGCAAAGTACGAAGAAAGATAGGTCCAGCGAAAGTTATCGCTGTATAAACTTTTGTGTAGTGGTGAACGCTAGCTTGGATGGTGCACTAGGGCGAATAGGCCACTGAAGGTGGTTGACTTCTGTGTTGTGCAGAAAACTATGTTGCCCAGCCATCAAGCCGTTCCATTCAGCCACTTTGATAGATGTAGGTGCAGGTTTCTGCTATGGTGTTTGTTTATTCATGGAGCAAGAAAGGCAGTGTTGCCTGTCAAGTATTTTGATGGTCCGCCCAAGGCAAGAATTTACAGGTATGTCAAAAACTAGCAAGTAGTATACAATCGCGTAGAATAAGGTGAACTTTTATACAGCACAGAAGATAAGAGACTGTAGAGAATTATAGGAGTAATAGACTTGGTATAAACTGTCGGCCCTGGTGTTAGACCAGTCTTATATAGATACCCCAAGCTACTCGAACAGTCTAACCACTGACATAACAACTGTAAATCAAGAAGTAGTGACAGACGATATAAATAAGAGAAAGGAAAATGCCAGTATCATTATGTACAGCAGCCATTATGGTAGAAAGGTGCCACCAAGTGAAGGTCGGCCACCCAGTGTTGGACTGAATTTGACTCTTTATGTAAATTAAAGCTTGTTGATTTGGTTCAGCTGATGTTAGCGTGAGGTCTATACATCTGAATGTAACATCATCACCATCCTATGTATTTCGTCAGCACTGTGGATAATCATTAATCATGATCTAACTGATTGCCTACTGTCGGGTAGTGAAACGAACTTTACGATAATACAACCCTCTCTGTTATTGCACATCTGCTGGTACGGCTACAATTACTGGTCAGTTGGGAGTCCCGATGTTACTGTGATATTAACTGCTAGATAACGAATTTGACACGGAAGGCATACAGCTGACTTTGTTTGTGCTTGTATAAACTTATAAATGCACCATGCCATGGCTGGGGGTGGGGGAACTAGCCCGGGGTCAATAATCATCATCACACTTCAGCTCCCCATGGAGAATAGGCCTTCAACAAACATGACAAGTCTTCCTGGCCCGTACCATCACCTCAAGGTCTGTCCATGTCTTCTTCATTCCCTTCATGTTTGTCTCCAGTTATCTTCTCCATGTGTTCTTCCTCTACTTCTCTTAACTTGCGGATTCCAGAAAAAGAACTGTCTTAAAATGCTATCAACAGGTTTCCTCAATGTGTGTCGTCCCCATCGCCTGCATCTTCTTCTCATCTGCTGAACCACTGGCAGTTGTCAGGTTCTTGCCATCATTAAGGGATAAAAAGAGAACAGAACAGAATAAACTGCAGACCAAAGAATACGAGTAAAAGTGAGAAAAGAAGCAGAAATGGAAAAAGAAAATGAAATAAAAAAATAGAAGAATAATTTGTGTGGAAGAATAAGCAATATATATTCCTAATTCAGGAACAGAGAAACGAGAAATTAGTGCAAGGTCTGTTCTAAACTGTTGTAAATGAAAAAAAAAACGTGTTGTTGCACCACTGATCTGTTCTCCATACCCCCAAGGTAACGCAATCACGCTGGGTGCAGTTCTTTGTAATCTGGCGTCGATAGGTGCAAAAACGTTTGTAGGAAGATCTTTCTGTTGTAATTACCGGAATCATGAACATCTCAGGTCGGTTAGAGAGGTCGCTCCAGACATTCTTGCAAGAATATCATTATACCTGCTGCTGGGGAAATTAGCCATTGGCTGCCAAAAATTGTCTTATTTTCCTTATTGTTTCTCCTGACGTCATGCTCTGGGCGTTGTGTTTATTTCCTAATCTTGTGTTCAACGGGTGCCGTAAAGGGTTGGTGGGAGACTATGATTTTAAAGGGTTTTACAATAGATTATAAGTCGGTTAGGCTGTACTCTTGTTTCAACTACTCTATGTATCCATATCCGCATGGCGCAGAAAAGGACCACCTACCTTGAAGTAATTGAGCGTCTATGCTCCATAGGCAATTTAAAGCTAATGAATAAATAAATGAAACTAATGTATGATTGCTTTACAGTCATACAGTGTTTTTTCAGTACAGCAGAACCATTCAACTCATTACCACATTGAGATTTTTAAGTCATCATTTTCAGACTGAGAACCGGCAATTACAGTTATCGTATGTTCATTAAACAGAAAATCGGACAGACAGACGTGTGCCCATGTGGGGAGAACAAACAAATGGTCGAACATGCCCTCCAAAATTGTCGACTCCATGAGAGGAGCAGGGCAGTACCATTTCAACCCACTTGGTTGACAAGCTGTGTGGTGACGAGAAAAACCTGAGACCTTTTTAAGAGAGATATGTGGTCATTTGACAGTGACCGAAGAAGACGTATTTGTCACCTAATTTGAAAGAAAAGATTTGATAACGTTACCCAGATTTTATCATCATAATGGTCACCCTTCAGTTACTCAAGGAGCATAAGCGTTCAACAAACCTATGCCAAGTATTCTTGTCCCGTACCATCAGCTCAAGGTCTGTCAAAGTCTTCCTGTCCCGTACCATCAGCTCAAGGTCTGTCAAAGTCTTCCTGTTTCGCACCATCAGCTCAAGGGCTGTCAAAGTCTTCCTGTCCCGTACCGCCAGCTCAAGGTCTGTCAAAGTCTTCCTGTCCCGTACCGCCAGCTCAAGGTCTGTCAAAGTCTTCCTGTCCCGTACCGCCAGCTCAAGGTCTGTCACAGTCAATGTCTTCATGTCCGGTACCATCAGCTCAAGATATGTGTCGTAAATTTTGATAGATAGGCCTGAGATATTTATGGTCCCGTCCGAGCAGAGGGTGATAGTGAGAGCTATGTGAAAGTAAGGTATGAGAAATAGTCTTGTTTCACGAGGAGAACTGGTGTAAGAGAAAAGCACCGTCTTGGATTGAGTAATTGCTCTAATCCAGCCTATCTAGTACGACACTCTTTAATGGAGACGCACTTCCTCACTTGATACAGATTCAGATTACACTACCCTCACGTACGCACACACACAAATTTTGTGACAGAAGTACGTACAGACGTAGAAATAGATAAACTATGGATCACATATAATGGCAGGGGTTTTGACCAACACAAATAGCTTAAGGTTTATTAAGTTTATTATATCGCTAGAAAATAGATCACAACATCAATACAATCAGTATCATTACATCCATGAATTATAGTTACATAAGAGAAAGAAAATATAACTCTCATAAACCCTCCCTCTGGTATAGGGAAAACTAGGAAAGATCCCAACAGAGGTACAAAGTAATTTACCCAAAAGATTTAAAAAAATGATTAACAATGGGAGTAGGGAGTAGTCAGGACGGGTAAAGAATATGTCCTTAATTTAACTAGCCCGTGGGCATTCAGATTAGTGAGAGATAAATAAAGAGAAAATGTTATATTAGTAGTAATTTTAAGAAATATTTTCTTTCGTTCTGTTTCACTCTCTACACACATACAGTGAGCTCACTTCAGTTATGCTCACCCCTCTGCCGACGCTGCATATATTCCGTGGAATTTATCAAACACATTGTATTTAAGACTATTATGAGTCCTATTATTTGTCCAGTTCAGCCCCAGAATCTCCGTCTAGGCAACTGCTATTTTTTTAGGAGAGTCGCTGAATTGGTGCGTTGATTATATTTTTTCCTGGGTATTCCTCTTCGTACTGCAGGTATTGATTTGGGATACGTTTATCTAGGTGGTGGCACTGTCCTGGAAATTTATAAGTTAATATAGTTTTTTTCGCGGAGTGGTTAACCTCCTGTGGCTGTCACTCTCTCTATCGTAGTGAAAATGTGAAAAAAAACAGCCGAATGTTACTCCCAGATTGTTCTCGGAAGGAAATAGCTGGGTATGACCCGTGAATTCTCTCTGTAGAATTTGGTGGTAGGAAACTTTACTGTCATATGGGTTTGTTTAAAGAAAATTAGTGCTGTAAGTTCTGCCACATCAAGCCAGGAAAATTTATATATATAATATGGAAAAATACATTTGCTATATGTTTATTTAATATGTTTAAATTAACACAAAAATCCCAGTGAAATATAATGAACTTAACACGTTAAAACACTTAAATTTTAATAATATTATTACTGCAAATCAAGAAACTAAAATAAATCACGTTATTTCTATAGGAAATCCAATAAATAAGACTCCAAAATTGCGCGCTAGACCATTCCAGAAATCGTGATAGCAACTGACAACTTGAATTTTAGGAGGTTTCAATATATATTAAATGGATGGAAATCGTTAGCTACATGTCAGATTTTAAACCTCTGCCCATTTCTGAGAGATTTCTTCGTTCGAATAGCGAATGAAGGCTCTTTTTCACACTAGAACCGCTCGCTTAGATTCTGGCCACGAGCGAATTCTCTTTTGATCCCGTCTTGCTCAGTGAGCATTTACGTCCCTTCGGCCGCGATCAAAAGGATGAGAAACGGTAATTGGTTACCGCCCCCTTTATTTGCAATTAACGACCTGTTCTCTCTTAGCGAGCTACAAAAACCCGTTGCCCCGCCCTCCCCGTGTTTCAGTGGGCAGTCGATGACGTGCTGTCGTAATCCTGACAGCAGGTAACCCCTTTTAAAAGGAAAGGCAGTTTATGAACCTAAATATCTGAGTTCTTAGTGCTTAAAACAAAGACAGGAGGCGTGGCTAAACTAGGAATCGGACAGATGGCGATAGAGAAACCTGGCTTCCACGTGTTTGTCTGTTAATTAGCAAGCGAGGGAAGTCCACGTTGTTGTTTTTGATGATTGAACAAAAATGAGGGGCGCCGATGAGAATGAAATGGATCGATCAAGGTGCTCAATTTTTCATCTGTCACAATATGTCAAGTCAATGTCTTCCTGTCCCGTACCACCAGCTCAAGGTCTGTCAAAGTCTTCCTCATTCCTGTCATGTCTGTCTCCAAGACTTTTCTCCACGTTTTCTTGTGTCTCCCTCTACCCCTCTTAACCTTAGAATTACACAACAAGAACTGCCTTGTAATACTATAAACAGATTTCCCCAGTGTATTCTATCTATTGCCAGCGTTTTCTTCTCATCTCTAGTTCCGTTGGCACTTGTCTGGTTCTTATCATCAGTTCCATATTGGTAACTCGTCCCGTTGTGTCGAAGCATATGTTCTTGTTGAGGTGGTTTCTGTAGCAACATGTTTCAAATACAGAAGTTGCCAGTCCCATGCACATCCTCATATTAGTCACTACTTAGGGCGTTTATCTTCTTCTTCTCGTTCGCTGTTGTTTAGTAATGTCTACACAAGAAGTCCGGTTCTCTGAATGTTTGTTGCTGTGGTTGTAAGATCATATATTAAGGAGCAGTCAGCCTATTCTTTCTTTGTCTCCTCAGATGCCCCTCAGGTTCCCCCTCAGATGCCCTTAAGATGCCCTCTCAGACGCCCCTAAGATGCCCTCTCAGATGACCCTCAGATGTCCCATCACATGCCCCCTTAGATGCCCTTACACTGGGTAACTTTTGTTTAACTGCGTACATGTTCTTTTTGTTTTTGTTTTTGTATTTGTTTTTGTTTTTGTATTTGTTTTGGTTTTTAAGGGCCATCTTCATTGCACACAGGCAACTCCATTAGGGCTCCGATATCCTCCCTTAGATCACACAAGGACGATCTCAGCACAGTACACGAACTCTGTAGCACCGGCGAGGATCCCGATGTGTGTATATAGGAATCACATATTGAATAATTATTTTTGTGGTGAGTTGGTTTCCTAATTTTTAATTTTTTCCTACTCTTTACGATTTCCAACTGCCGAGGAATCTTTAACGTGCCCAACTTCCACACGGGACCTCCTATTTTTTCGCCCTTATCCGAAAAGGCAAGGCATCCGATATCACTACTCAGGTACTCAAGTACTCAGGAGATCACGGGCGAGTATGACATAATTAGGAACCACTAGTTCTGAAAAAAAAAAATTTCCATAAATTACATTACCGCAAACACGTACTTTCTGAGGGCAGGAAAGTCAGCACACCTCAAACCGAGTAAACCTGGTAGCAGTTTACCATCTCTTCTTGACTGTGCAAACGACTGGGAGATGGCGGTAGACCTACCTGGACGAGGGGCATATCCAGAGAGTATCAGAAAATCGCGGAGACGGCCGGATAATAGTGCTTCATTCTTCAGCAACGCTTCAGGTCATACTGATTGAACTGACCGTGCCATTTGAATCCAGATTGGACGAGCAACATTCCCTTCAAAGCGGCCAAGTATAGTGATCTGGCCGCGGATCTGAGACACGATGGGTTCACTGCAAGGGTCATGGCTGTTGAAGTGGGTTCAAGAGGGCTCGTGGCTGCATCAGTGTATGATCTATTGAAACTGTTGGGGCTGAGGGGACAGTCGAGAACAAGGGCACTGAAGAGGCAAAGTGAAACTGCCGAAAAGGCATCAGGCTGGCTGTGGAACAACCGCAATGGGCAATGGAAATCGTGACAATAAACGCTGCGGTACAGCAAACACCAGGAATTTTTCTAAGTCCACAATACGTTGAGTTTTTTGGTGTACTAGTGAAAGGGCTGTGACTGAGGGGCAACAGGCGGCGTATTTTATAAGAAGTGTTAGGCACAGAATTTCAGTGGCTAGCGCGGAATTGCTAGCCTCGTCGGCTTCGCGCAGATGTCTCAGTGTGTGTCCTTAGTTGTGATGTGCGACGGAACGAACTGAATAATTTGTCTTCTCTTTGTTTTACTTTCACAATTGCCTCCACGGCTGGCGGAATTGTGGATTTTAAAGTTGCTACCATAAGTGAAATGGGTTCATTTTCGATACAAAACAACAGGAGGCTGAGACGCTTGGTAGTCATGACCCAAGTGGGCCCCCCCCCCCCCCCCCCCCCCCCCCCCCCCTTAGAGTGTAAAGAAGTATATCGGGCTGAAACACTTGTCGGACGGAAGGACTACTTCTGATGATCAGATTGCCTCCTGTTGTATCGCTCCGTAAAGAGTTTCCTATCATAGGGAAGCAAACCCGGTATTCTTAGAATTCTAGGCAGACGCCATGCCTCTTAGCCACTTCCCTCCCCCCCCCCCCCCCCCCCCCCCAACATGTTCTTTTGCCTCCTGTAATCACAGGGATCTCTGCTGAGAAAAAGAAAGCATAATTCAACACCTCCCTCCGGCATGTCGTTTAAGATGTGACTAATACAAGGTTATACATGGAACTGGCAACCTTATATTGTAAAACATATTGCAACAGAAACCATCGCTAAAGGTGTATGGGAATATATGGTGCAGAATTCCTGCAAGGGGACCATCTACATTGGTGGTACTATCTCCAAAAGGCGCTAGAAAACAAGCAATTAATAAACGTTGTGCAGAATGATATACGAGTAATTAATGACAATTGAATATAATACCAAAAATAATGAATTGTGAGGAGACTGGCGTAAAACATGGCAATTAAAATGATAAACAGTTGTCAGTAAATTATGGTGATTAATAAAAGTAGTAAATACTGATATGTAAATTATAATTATGGAAAGTGTCACGTAAATGAAGGACAATAATGAAAGTATCAGAAAATATCACGTAACCGATGGATAATAATGAAGATAATGACAATTTACACAAACATAATGTGCACTGCTTTTTATATCACCTCAGCTGCTACTCTTTCTGCCTCACTTATCTTGTTCTTCCTCTCTCGCCTTCAAACTTCCACATTAATGACTCTAATAAAGGCAGTAGTCAGCTCAAGGTTCTAAGACCACAGAAAGGTATAAGGGGCAGCATGTAATATTGAAACAGAACAACCAACCACGCAGCAAAAACATTGTACTGCAACATTCTGAAACACCCCGTGTAAAACCCGGGGGATCTCTGATCAGACATCTTCTTCATCGTTCAATTTCAGACATCGACTTGAATATGTTCATAGACAGCAGTCGTCTGCTGGAGCCTATTAGTATCTCCGTAGAGCTTTTCTAGGAATGGTACTGGTGATGCCTATATGCTCTGACTCTATTCCTCATATGTTGGGCACCTTTGAAGTACAATAAAATAATCAGACCATACGGTCTTTTGTATTTGAACATTCTTTCTAATATAGCCGACGGAACCTGTGTCTACGTTGAACGGGCCGCGCGGCTCACCGAAAAGAGGCAAAGTTTTATTTTATTTTTTTAAACAAACAAAAAAACCTTTGAAGTGGATGTGATGAGACAAAGAAAGAGAATAACTGCCCCATCTGGTATTTCGCAAAAGACAGCTAATGTGAGACTAATGTGTAAATCAAATTGCTACAGAGATCCACAGTTGTTGGAGAATGTGAATACTTGATGCAGGTTTACTGCGAAGAAACAAGCTGCAGTTGTGCACCATGACCACAATGGAAGGTAATAATGATGATTCTGAAACAAACGTAAAACATCACCAGTTGGATTGGCGTCTTGCTTGAGTAGCACAAGTGGTTCAAGACAACACGTTTGAGTTGTTGCAGACCTGCAGTATTTGTTTCCACACGAGGCAGTCCGCCAATTCTAAACACGTAACACGGAAAACTTAATGGCTTACCGCATTGTTTTAGAAACTGGAAACCAGGCGTTTTGTGAGACTCAGATGGCAGGTCTGGATGTGATAACAATAGGAGTTAGATGTGAATCTGTAGAAGAAACGTCACACGCCAACTGTAGGTTGACGTTTCCAGCGTGAATTATTTCATTAGATCTCATGAGATAGGCATGTCTTTGTTCTTGACTGATGTCATGTTTAACAAGTGGAGAACACCCAGTACACACTGTTGAGGGCTTGTAGACCTGTGAAGAATTTATTACTCTGATGCAAAGAGCAGCTGACAGCAGCTAAATCAAAAGCCGGGGGCGGAGTGGCTAAGAGATGTGGCGTCCGCCTCGATTTATAAAGGTACCAGGTTCGGTTCCCATTTGAGGGAATATAATGTTTGTGATAAACGCCTTTTTTTCCTTGTAGTAATGGTGATAAAGGCTGTTATTCTTGGATGCTGTATACTGTGTTTGATCAGTGTACGTTGTAAAGATGTACTGGGACTGAATAGTCAACTCAAACAACCGAGCACAGTGTCAGGTGTACAGGTCATCTTTCTCCAAACGTCTTGAGGACTCAACAAGGATGTAATGTGTATCATGAGTGGTAGAGTGACTGTTAATACGTGAATGTGAACTGTTCTGTAGAGTTGACTGGAAGTACAAATACTCACTCATACGTATCAGAAGTTAAGGATACAGACTACTGTGAACGTTTCAACAGTTTAATGGGACGCACACACTTGACAGAACAGGTACAGTTGCAGGAACATAGGTCGACATCAATAGCATATTGTTGACCCATGGTGTACAATCATAAATTGGCATTCATGTTGAGGAAAATCACAATGGAACATCAGTATACAAACGTTCAGAGTTCCATATCTCATATAAATATTCATCAGGCCTTACTGACTGATCATGTCAGTTAATATATAATGTTTAACAAATCTTCATCAGGCCTTACTGACTAGTCATGTCAGTTAATCAATAATGTTTACGGTGACTCCTGGACAGAACCTCCTTTAGCATAAGTGTAGCTTGCACCCTAGCGGAGATTTCTTTAAATAGCATTCAGCAAATATCTTCTGAGCGAATGTTAAATCACCTGTAATAGATTTTCCTTTCATAAGTATGATCTCGTTATCATCACCTGATAATAAGGGCGTCCCTGTTCTCTGGTAAATGATCAACAATAGATAACATTCCAAAATGGCTTCTAGTCTTGTAAACATCGCTCACCATAACGATGTACGACAAAGCTCCAATAAAGATTCACTTCATGAATATCAAAGTTTCCACAAGCATCAGCATAATCTGTCCTCATAATTGCTGTATAGAAACATAATCAGTGCTGCTAGATAATATGTCGTTCTGACATATTGACATAGGTAGATTCATGTAAACGTCTGCCCATCTTAAGCCTAGGAATGAACGAAGTCAGCAAAAGTACGTTTACCTTAGCATAAGAATACACTAGCAAGCACAAAAACGCTCTTCTCCTCGCGTTATGGAATGAACACTAGGGAACTCATGGATTTAACCGTCACAGAAGAAAATATCTTCGTTCCCATCATCAAAAGAGATCTCAAACTTTAGGCAGGGCTAAGACATGACTTCCCGCCATAGGCTTCTTCATCACCCAAGAACCCTCTAACGCATCTTCATCCGCCGAAAAGCACCTGACCCCTCAAGTACAGTACAAGAAAAATAGTTCCACTTAAACATACTAAGATATCAAGATATAAGACATACTCGTCCTACATAGACAAGAACTACACATAGATTCGGGCCATAGACATACTGAAGCAAGAACAATCTATTCCTAACCAAACACAGAATAGATTAAAGTAAGTCTAAATTCCTCCGCTGAGTTCGATTTTCAGGAACGATACAAGGAGCGATAACTCACAGAATGAATACCCATCGCCTAATCTGAGTTATGTCCCTTTAGACCGAACAACATACATTCAAAGATAAATATACTTTTATCAGACAAATAAATACATTTTACATTTGTATGCGTAATCCGTGCCACCAAAGTATATGTGCGCAACAGATATGTACATTTTTTTTTTAGAATCAGTGGTCTTAGTGATATCATACTCCTCCCTGATCTCCTGGCTAGTGAGATCCGATGTCTAGCCTTCTCGGACATGGGCGAAAAAATAAGTGGTCCGTGTGCAAGTTGCGCACGCTAAAAATCCCACTGCAGTTGGAAGTAGTATTGAGTAGACCCTAAGGCCGTTGCCCT
The DNA here is from genome assembly GCA_024509875.1 of Oreohelix idahoensis. Classification (NCBI taxonomy): domain Eukaryota; kingdom Metazoa; phylum Mollusca; class Gastropoda; order Stylommatophora; family Oreohelicidae; genus Oreohelix; species Oreohelix idahoensis. Next base: position 42,623 of record JAMPIV010005591.1, on the reverse strand, counting down.
GGCAACATTTAAAATTAGAAACCTACCCACCACAAAAATATTTATAGAATGTGTGATTCCTATGTACATAAATTGAGATTCTCGCAAGTGCGACGGATTTCGTGCACTGTGCTGAGATCCTCCTGGTGTGATCTAAGGGAAGAGATCGGAACGCTGATAAGTTGTCCGTGTGCAGTGATGATCGTCCTTAAAACCAAACCAAACCAAGTTTTGGAGTGTTGATATTGTTCAGTTGTAAATTTGAAATATTAATCATGTGACAACGGAACCCGTAAGACACGGACATACCTGGTGCTGATGGCAAGGGGCATAAATACTTGGCATTGGTATGTTGAAGGTCTCTGCTCTGTTTTAACACTAAATATTATATTTAAAAAAACCTCGTTTATTTCCCGACCTGTCTCTGATAAGACAAATAAAAAATATTACCATTCCTTCCTCAAGTATAACATAGAAGACGACTCATAGAAGGTGGTGCTTGGACTCACAACGTGACCATATAAAACTGATTGTTACAGAACCACCACAGCATGATTACTGGATGCTTTGATGCAGGCTACTTGCAAGGAAACCAGGTGCTGCACAGTTGTAGCATCTTGCACTTTAGGGAGCAAAGAAGGCAAACGATGATATAAATAAATATATATAAATGTATCTCTGTTCTTCAAACTCTTTCGTTATTGAATATTATATCTCTCTGTCCTCCCTGAATAAAATCATCCCACGCAACAACTGAGCGGTATAATAAGCAACACAAGTGCTGGAAATAAAGAAGAAGACATCATTATTAAGTTTTTCTTTCTTTCTGTTTTTACCCATTTACTGTTATCTGTCATCTCTTAATACCATTTATGTATATTTATTCTTACAAGCCTCACAGACACTTGTGAGAATAACAGAATACAGATTGAAAAAGATAACAATTCATGACAGACTCTTAAACAGCTATAAGTGCACAATAATCAGCACTTCACACAACGTTTTCCTCATTGGTTAATATGTTCTTAGATCAAAATATTAAATGTGTATTTGAGTTCTTGTGATTGGTTCATTTTCTTGTTAGCTCCCTTTATATTTTCTGTTACAGCAAGCAGCTTAGGTCACACAGTTCATAAATACAGGGACACACAGGGGCAAGAGATTAAGAGAAAGGCCAGACGATAATTTAAGAAAAGGCTTGTGGGGTTTACAGAAATACGTAATGAACGTCTTACAAGGACAAAGTTCAAAGACATTACCTGCGTCACGGCTGAATGGATGTCATCAGGGACAAATGATAAAAATAAAGTAGAGACAAGATAATCTTCTTCTCTGTTCGCTCTCAAATAACCACACTCTCGTAGAAAGCTGGCAGTTTGTCTCAGGCTTCTCTGTCACCATACAGTTTCTCTCTCAACTGGGTTGCAGGATGCCTCGCTGCCACCCGGCGGCTCCTCTCATGGAACTAACAGTTTTGGAGAACATGTCTACTGTTTGTTTGTCCTCCCCACATATCGGTCTGTCCAATTTTCAATTTGTTATTCAGATAGTATTTGCGTCTGCAATGGCCGTTCTTAGTCTGAAAATTATCACTTGATCAATTCTTAGTAATGTATCTGTTAAAGAGTTTATATTCATAGAGGGTCCGATAGATGTTTAAAGCTCTCATATGTACGCCTGGGATTTTCAGACGTGCATCTGAGCGCAGCAATGATATTTTTTTAGATGTTAATTGTGAACGATCGGGCACCAGAATTAAAATAGGGATGGCGTGGGGAGAGCGCACAGAGGAGTTGCTAGAGAATCAACGTCCAAGAGTGGGGATTCAGAGATTCATTGTCCTGAGCAGACGTTATTTTTTCCGTGGTCTCATCCCAAGTCTAGGGGAGACACGGCCATGAAGTTGATAATAATCATCTAAGATATGATGATGTTATTCTTGAGCGCGAAATGCCAAGAATCTTTTCTCGCCAATTATTAGCCAGAACCGGCTCGTTGAAGTATCTAGCCTCAGATACGTATTCTCCATTTCCGTTACTGCAGAGCTTTAGCTCGACCAGTTATGTCGGCTGCTAGTGCGTTCAGTCAACGCTAGGAGATATTCGGATCTTTATTATAAATATACTACTCGTCAAAAGTCAAGGGCCACTTAGAAAAACCATGTTTGAAACCATAAAACAAATCTGATATAAACGTAATTGGTATCATTCAAAACGGCATTTATTGAATACCAAATTGACATGTCACGTAAAGAAATGGAAACACACATTCAAACGCAATGAAGCTGTGAAGTGTGTCACCCACCTTTTCAAAAGTCACACAATATATATTGGACAAATAGACATTTCAAAATCGGGTATGACCACCGTTTGCAGCAAGGCATTCAAGACAGCGTAGACTCATCGAGTCCACAAGGGTCCGAAGAGTATCCTAAGGAACAACTTGCCATTCCTGAAGCAGAAATGCAGTCAGCTGTGCAACATCCATTGGCAGGGGGTGATTTGTTGACAATCTTCGACCAAGGACATCCCAGAGGTGCTCAATCGGAGAAAGGCAGGTGAATGAGCTGGCCACGCCATCCTGATGATCCCATGTTGCTGAATAAACTCATTCGCCACACGAGCTCGATGGGGTCGAGCGTTATCATCTTGGAGGATGGCATTACCACCTATGGCCTCCAGAGCAGACTGAAATATTGGTCTCAAGATTTTGTTCTGGTATCTTGGGCCGCTCAAATTGCCTTGGATGATGTAGAGTGGGGTCCTGCAGTGTCTGTAGAAGCCTCCCCAGACCATGACATAACACCTACCATAACGATCCACCTCTCGAACTGTGTCATCAGTAAATCGCTTGTCGTGAAATATTCTAATCCACATATATAAATTATCAGGTAAATATAAAGCCTAACAAATAAATTTAATAAAGAAAAGAGCAATGGTAAAATAACAGTGCTGTCACAAAGAATGTACTCGAAATCCCCTTTGTTTTATGCTTCGTCTGCAAATTGTAACGTTTCCACGTTAAATATAAGCCACTGCATAAATACAAGCGTTTCCACAACACATTAAAACGGGTATTGCATTTCTAAGAAAAACATTGAGAGGCACACTGCGTAATGACCTAAATTAATCCTAACATTAATTATATTACGTTACCAAAACGAACGAACAGATGGACTCAAATAGAAAGAGAGAGGGGCGAATGAAAATCAGGAACGCATGCAAAATTAAACACGCGTCTCGCTATTAATGCCACCCCAACAAGCGTAACGCGATACACAATTACTACTATCACGCGTGTAAGGCCACATGCACTAACTTTTTCGGACGGACAGTGATAAAAACACTAACCTTCCCAGAGTTAGGTTTTAAAATCACGAAAAAACGCTTATTAGAAAAGATGACAATAGATGGGTTTACGTTTGAAAACATTACAGTACCCAGACAGCACATCTTCGAAACAGGAGGTAGAAGAAATTGCATATTTTGAACGCAGCCACTTAGCTCTTTTAAATTTGTATATTTGGGTTCCTTAGGGCTTGCTGACAAAGAATATGTAAAACGTTACGCGAATAGTCTAGGAATTAACAAGTTATAGCCAAAATATAATAGTGGGGATGCCTGACAGCATGAAATCATTTCTGCTCATAAAATTTTTTTATAACGTGTTTGAAAAAACCTTACGTACGGAAATAGCCTACCATGTAAACTCCAAATTGATTGGAGCGCAACAAATATAAGACTAAACACGATTGGTCGGACTATAAATACTATCTTTGGTTGTTAGGGGAGACGTAGGAAGGTAAAATTTTTTTCAAACACTTGTCGAAACGTGGCTCCATTGGCCAGACTCGCTGATATAATCACTTAGGAGCGTTAGTTCGAGACCACTAGTTCAAATAAGCTTGATAAAGCAACAGTGCGTTGAAGCCAGCTCATATTTTTGCTAAATAAAAGCCTGGAACATAAGCAGATGGGAATTTGTGCCAGTATTTGTGCCAGAATTCATTGCTAGTCAACGTATCTGTGTTTATTCTATGAATTGTGGTAAGCTTGAAACATTCAGTATCTTTTAATGAAAATTGAATGTGAATTGTTAATTTATGCCTGTATATATGTGTGGTTCAGTAGCAAACATGATGTAAAGCCTATAATGCTCCAGCCTGAACAGAAGGTGTCGGAGGAAAGTAAAACGGCATGGAATGGCCAAACAGTACACTGACACCTAGATGATTGACTAGAAAGAAATAATGCTGGAATTGCAGAGGCGTAGTAACCATTAAGGAGGCTAATACTGGTATAAAGTATTTCAGATGAAGCTGACAGTTGGCCTAACGCTCTGAACTCAATGTTTGTGATGTATTGTGCTCAGTGTAGAACTAGAGTATCAATTAGTTATGAAGAAGAAGGTACATCCTTCTTGTTTTCAGGGACCGTGGTCTTGATGGTATTGAGCAGCACCTGGTCAGAGCTTTGCTGAATCCAGAGTCGGACAGCATACTCCTTGGTCCATTTAGCTATCAGTGAGGTGTCTCCAGAGCCCAGGGGAGAAATCGAGCAGAGGAGTCTTTTCCTGCCGCCATCACGCAAGATAAGCTGATGTGGCCAGCTGAGCTCAAAATTATGTACCCCATCTTAAAATGACCTTGTAAAAATAACATTAAGAGGGGAAGTAAATTGTTTTAATATCAGGAACTGAGAACATCTCCAATACTAGTTCCAATAAAGACAAACTATTGAAGTCATGATGACAAATACCAACAGAGCTTGAACAAAACAAAACCAGTATTACCTCATATTACTACTACACAACTGACACACATAGGATACTTTTAATAATATATGTCACTACAATATTCATATTGAGAAATTCTGTACATATAACTTGTAATTAAAATTGATTGTGATTCCTGGTTCCCTTTGTATTTGAATCAGGACACATATTCATTCATGACAGCAATGAATACATATTGTTATTTGAAAAGTTATCAGTGACTCCTTTAAGATATCCTTGTAGAGTGTTTTATGTATGTGAGTGTCACAGTGTTGTCAAGTGTGGTGGAATAAATTAAATTGTTTATCTGTCTGTTGTTGTTATGACTTACACTTCATCATACACATACCCTAGACATACAACGTAGTCATCACACTATTCCAGAATAATTCTGACTGAGATATATATATATATGTGGCAGCAAGTAAGGTTATCTATAATACACTACTCTTATTAGATATAGATACATTCACAGCTGATCTCAGTCAGTACACTAAGTCCCCTATAAATATTTATAACATCCCACTTCACCACATCGCTCTCCTGGTCGTCTCCAAACTCGAATCCTGCCATCATTGAATGACACTGTGAAGCGAGATTCATCAGTGAAGAGAACTTGACTCCATTGTTGCCTTGTCCATCGGATGTGCTCGCGACACCAAGCAACACGGGCTCTGCGATGAGCAGGAGTAAGAGGGATTCTGACTGCAGGACGTCGAGCAGCCAGTCCAAATTCATGTGAACGTCTGCGAATGGTGCTTTGACTGACATTAACGTTTACAGTTTGTCTCAGCTGACGTCTTAGAGTGGAACAAGTCACTGTTCGATGGCGCAGGTCTGACAACAAGAGGTACCGGTCATCTTGTCTATTGGTGCATCTAGGGCGACCTGGCCGGTGGCGATCCTCCACACTTCCGGTGGCCTGAAATCTCTCCAAAATTCTTTGGATAGTAGAATGTGATACTGCAAGCCGTCTAGCAACCTCACGGACAGATAAATCACTTTCAACCCACGCTATAGTCCTCATTCTTTGTAAGGTGTCAAGACTTCTTCTCGGTGGCATGGTTTTTGCAAGTGATGAAACTACCCTAAGTCTGCTGATTGTAAAACAAATTAAGAGTGAACTCTGTTCACGAAAAGTCGCCATTGCACGTGGAATGTCAATCAGCACGATTACTTCACCTGTTTGGTTGTACGGAAGTTTGAAAAAAACAGATTAAAAATGTGAATTTATGGTCAGCGAACCAAACTGCACGTGATCACCATGGTTTTCGGTGAGTTGTTTTTATGCTTTACCTGCATAGAGGACTGTCAGAGGAAGATATTGCATGCATTTTTACTAAAACCTTCCTTCATTTAATCATTCTATGCGCTTATATATATATATATTTTTTTTTCCCTTAACCAGCGGCACTTGGGCTTTCAGCCCTTCGGCCCAATGACATGTCATTGCGAGGCTGGGGAACCTGAGGACTTTCCTTCCAACCCGGTCAGGAGCTTCGCTCCTTCCCATCCACAGAGGGTTTATCACAGGAGCCGTTCAGGCTATTCAGTCAAATTTCCGGCCGTAAACATTTCTTCAAACGACGACGCCCGGGTTTGAACCATGAACACCTGGTCGCCAGTACAACGCCGAAGCCATTACACCAGCGCGGCTCCCATGCGCTTATATAAAAGTGTATTGAAAATAATAGGGTGGCCCTTGACTTTTGACGAGTAGTATATATGCTCAATGCTATAAACCCATGCATTCTACCAATTCGTTGTCGTAGAGCGTCCACTAATCTCAATACGACAGAGGTTAGTGCGGTCGGCAAACGCCCGTAGTGAATTTGTATCTACCATGTCTTCTTCTTCTTTGATCCTTAGCTGCCGACCGTCAAAGCAGTCAGTGGCCATCACGCCTAGTGTCGTCTTGTAGGGCAACAACAAATTGATTCCACTTTGCTCGGTCGGTGGCCATCCTTCGTACAGTGCCCCAACTCTGGTTCATTCCCTGCATCTCAGCCTCCACAGTCCTCCGCCAGGTTGTTTTTGGTCGGCCTCTCTTTCGTTTTCCTTCAGGGGTCCAAAGCATAGCTGTTCTTGTGATGGCATCGGGGTCTCTTCTGAGGACATGAGCAACCCAGCTCCAGCGTTTGCCAGCTATGATGGTGTGCATGTCCTCTTGCTTGCTACGAGTAAGCAGATCTTGGTTAGTGATGGCATTCGGCCAAAAGATTCGGTGAATTTTTCTTAGGCATGTTGTGTGAAAGGAGGACAATTTCGACATTTCCTTCTCTGTAACTCTCCAGCATTCCGCACCATAGAGAAGCACAGAAAGCACACAGCTCTGATATAATCTTAATTTTGTGCTTGTGCTGTATTGGGAGGACTTTCAGATGTTGTTTAGGCTAAAGAAGGCTGTTCTTGCTTTATTCATTCTGATGTTGATGTCTTTGCCTGCCCCGCCGTCTGGTGTTACTATGCTTCCTAGGTATGTGAAGGTATCTGTCTGTACCAATTGCTGATTCCTTACTGATATGGGCTCAGGGTTGCTCACATTGAGCGTCATGACCTCAGACTTCTTTAAATTGATGTTCAATGATGTGAATGTGCTAGTAGTGCAATGTCATCTGCATATTCCAGATCTTCCAATGAAGAAAATGTTGTCCATCTTATTCCTCTTGGCCTGCCCTCTGTTGTCTGGCGCATCACCCAGTCTATGACTGTCAAAAATAGAATGGTTGACAAGGGGCATCCCTGTCGTACTCCTGTCTTCACCTCAAAGGTTAGGTTGCTCTGCCCAACACTACACGTAAAGTTGGCATAGAGGCTTTTTATAATTGACACTATGCAGCTTGGAATTCCATAAGCCCTCAGTATTTTCCATAAACTGTCCCTATGTATGCTGTCAAAAGCCTTTTCAAAATCAACGAAATTAATATAAAGCTGTCTTTGCCATTCTGAGCACTGCTCTATAATGTTCCTGAGAGTGAATATATGATCTACACATCTTCTATTCTTTCTAAATTGTAGTGGATTGATGGATTTGAATGATGGTGATATTACTAAGTGTGATGCATGAGGTCAGCTGTGAAGGCTCCTGAGATAAAATGTAACTGTGAATTGTCAGAAGGCCCTTCGTGCTACCACTACGACCTCACACCTATCTTTTTTTACTAATGAATGTGGCTACGTTAAATGTCTAGGGTAATGATATGTAATGTGTTGTGGTAGTTTACATACACACACACAGATATTTACTAAGTCTAATAATATTAATAAATGTTATAATACACTGAACTAACTCAAGTGTGTAAAAATTGGATAGTAATTTTCTTACATTTATTTGTTCTGAACCAAGGTTTTATTTTGGCCAGAACATATGAAAGGTTTAGCAATTATGAAAGAAATGCATGAATATTACATAATAAATGCAAGGTGTGTACATATATATGTTACTAGACTAGTTAATATTATTACTGTTTATAGTTGTAATCTATTTTGGGAGAACACTTAATGGATGTGCTGTTGGGGTGGCCTCATCACTCCCTGTCTATGGTGACTACACATTGTCCAGTTATTTGATGGACATTTTATGGGTGTGTTAGCAATAAGTTGAGTTGGTGAATTCTCAGCAGACCAGGCGCTCACGTAGCTTGAAGGTGTAGCTCTGGTGCTGAGATCTGGTGGCCCCACCTCTCCGTGCTTGGGGGCAATATCAGAAGTCTGGTGGCCCCACCTCTCCGTGCTTGGGGGCAATATCAGAAGTCTGGTGGCCCCACCTCTCCGTGCTTGGGGGCAATATCAGAAGTCTGGTGGCCCCACCTCTCCGTGCTTGGGGGCTATAATAGGCTGCTCTGACAAAATGTCACTGCACGGGTCCACTCTGGTAATAATCAACAACTCATTTGACACCACAGTGGTGCCAACTGAAACTCACAGCTCTGCAATCAAAGTATTAGTCATGTGTCAGAATTCCATCCTCTAACCAGTTCTGGACACAACACTACACAACAACAACACCACATAGACGGGTCAGATCTTTCTGACCAAACAACACATCTTACCAAGTTGGTTTCACATAGGCTAAGTTCTCCCAGACTACAGATTCTGAAATATGTTCATTAGCTTCCTGCCATAGAATAGGATAGGTGATATGTTCCACTGATCTCAACACTTGATCTGTCCTTCATAATCCTTGCGGGAGTTTATGTATTTTATTTGTCTCTAGACCCTGAACTGGGGCGGGGGGTCTAGAGCGAATCCTTACTTGTTGTAAGGGACAGATTATGCTATTGCAGTATCAAATCACTCGAAACCTTAAACAAATATTAAAATGTACAAAGAAATAATTTCAGTCTTACCAGAATTATGAATATAGAACACAGTTAAATGCTAGCAAAACTCAGCTGAGCTGCTGGCTTTAGGATGGCGTCCCTCTAAATATTTCAATAGCTTCTGGGAATTACACCACTTAATAATTCACTGTGTCTACTAGGACAACTTATTATGAATGGCACAAAATGCGCGTCTGAGCGCCGATAATATATTCATCTATGGCTAATCACTGCCTTTTCTTTTTTCAAATTCAAATATCCTACCAATAAGTCATTTCAGTCATACCTCAGTCAAGTATGCCTTATTGTCTGTTGGTCCGTCCGTCTCTACTTGCGTTTCACAAAAAAACACATTTGTTTTTTTAACCAACCCTGCCTTCCCCTACACAATTTTGCCTTTAAAGTTATTTTTAGCCACAATTCACCATCCCACCCCGTCTCTTCATTCCAACTAGATTTTAGCACTTGCGTCTTCAAGGCCACAATTTTTTGAAAATTAGTGACATGTTTTATTTCAATGCAGACGTTCGCTGATATGAACAACACAGTCTTTTGTCAATATCTTTCTTATTATCTGTCCGTCTGTATAAATGAAAGCATATTATTTCACTGCTCAAGATGGGCCATCCGGCCAGCTAGGTTTTATATTCCTAACATTATTATTAAGAAAAGTTACTTTTCAAATATTTTCTAGAATCTTCAGGAATTCATCACTGCATTCAAATAAACGGACTAAGTTATCGCAAAAGCGTCCAATAAATGACTGTGGCGTATAATATCCAAGGTCCCTTTTGTCGATTTCTTTACTTTATGTCAACTTGGGGAACGTGACTTTTTCCTCCTTGCCCCACCAATTTGCGTCCTTTTAGCCTCGCTAGTTTCAAGCACGCGTTCAGTCAGATTTTTCCTTTTGATCTCCGTTCTCATCCCGTTCCGTTTTGCCTTCAAGTCTAACAATTTAATTTCCATGGCGGGTGATGACCCGCGGCGTGGGCGATCATGTATTCTAGCAGCTTACGCATTAGTTTTTATCCCTACGTTGTATCATTGGAGATATTTTAACGTTGTATCATGGTTAATTTTGTGACACATCTCCCCACTTGAAAACATGCCTACGGCAAGTTCCAAAACCAGTGATACACATAGATAAAATCTCTCCTTACGCCTGCCATTACTCTAATTTTGATCACAGGGGTGCCGACTGAGGACATCTGCACCGACATTCAATTTGCCTGGGATATATTGGATACTAAACTGATAAGGTTGAAGCAATAAAGACCACCTCAGCAATCTTGCGTTTTCATGCTTAGCCTGAGATAAGAATACGAGAGGCTGATGGTCCGTCTCGACCACAAAAGTCCTACCATACAGATAGATTTTAAACTTCTTTATGGCCCAGATTAACGCTAAACATTCTTTTTCGCTTGTGGAGTATCCTTGTTCCGCCTTATTCAATTTGCGGCTTGCATAAGCGACTGGTTTCAGTTCCCCATCAGGTGAAGATGATCTTTGCAACAAAGCCGCTCCGAGTCCTACATTACTTGCATCGGTTCTTAAGACAAAGTCCTGTGTCAAATCAGGTAGTTTGAGAATAGGCTTGCTAGTGAGTTTTTCCTTTAAGTCTTGGAACGCTAATTCACTTTGTGCAGTCCAATTAATTTTATCTGGAAGTTCCTTGCGAGTCAGATCAGTCAGAGGAGCACAAATAGAGTTAAAATCTTTGATATATTTTTGATAAAATCCGCATAACGACACGAATGATCGCACGTCCTTTTTTGTTTGTGGTCTAGGTGCTCTCTGCAGTTTTTCCAAGTTCTTGGGATCAGGGGTCATGCTACCCTGATATACAGTGTGTCCCAAGAATTCCAACTCTTTGCATCCAATGCAACATTTTGTTGGCCTAGCAGTTAAGTTCGCCTCCCTAAGCCTATTAAATAACATTTCTAGAGCTTCAATGTGTTCTTCAAATGTCTCTGTGGCGACGAGAATTTCATCCATGAAATTCGTGATACATGGGTTATTCAGGGGATCCAACAATTTGCGCATCATCCTTGAAAATACACTCGGAGCATTTTTCAGTCCGAATGGTAGCATGTTGAATTCATAATGTCCATCCGAAGTGCTAAAAGCCAAATAAGGTCTCACTTCAGGCTTCACTGGGATCTGGTAATAGCCTTTACTAAGATCCACCTTTGAAAAGTATTTTGCCTTCTTCAGTCTGGCAAATAACTGTTTTGTGTCTGGTAATGGATCCACTTGTCCTTCTGTGACAGCATTCAGTTTCCTGTAATCTATGCACAGTCTGTGTTCCCCAGACGGTTTTCTCAACAATACGACACTAGAACTAAAAGATGATTCACTGTGTGAAATAATCCCCTCCTTCAACAAATAATCTATTTCTTCCTTCAATGCCTTCTCCTTCGCGAACGGAATAGAATAGGCTCTCATACAGATTGGGTTTGAGTCTACCAGTTTCATGTCATACTGTAGCAAATTTGTATGGCCTGGTTTATCTGTTAATACATCTGTATGTTCCTCCAGAACCTGTTGAACTCTCTCCCTCTGATTTTTAGTCAGGTGCTTACTGACTTTTACCTGTGCTGCTGTTTCACAAGGATGTAATGGGTATTCATGTGAGGTGAGTGGTTCCTTTTGCATTTGAGTTGCGATAGCTAAGGTCAGTAAGGGGTTGCTTTCCTGGAGTGGTCTGTCCAGATACTTCTTTAACAGGTTTACATGATAAACTTTCTCCTTCCCCTTTTTGTCAATTTTATAGTTTGTTCTAGACACCTTCTCTAGAACCGTATATGGACCTTGCCATCCAATTTGTAATTTATTCTGGCTACCGGGTAGTAGAAGCAACACCTTCTCTCCCACTGCCAGTTCTCTGTCCTTTGCCTTCCTATTAAAATATGCTGCATGTTTCTTCCTGGCTTGTTTCAAATTATCATTTGCCAGTTTCCATCCAGCTTTCAAACGAGTGGTCAGTTCGTTCACGTATTGATAAGATGAGGTAACAGTCTCTTCCGCCTTCTCATCTGTCCAGGTCCTTAATAGGGCTTCTAATGGACCTTTTATTGGCCTCCCAAATAGCAGAGTTGCGGGAGCCATCCCGGTTGAACTATGTGGTACCTCCCGGTACGCAAACAATGCGGCGGGCAGGAATTGATTCCACAGATCCGGTTTTTCGTGTGCCAGCTTTCTCATGATAGAAATGAGAGTCCCGTTGAACCTCTCTACCTGGCCGTTCCCTTGCGGATGGTACGGACTACAATGAAAGTGTCTGGCTTGAAATAGCTTAAAAACTTCTTCCGTTAGTTTCCCCTTGAACTGAGAACCATTATCCGTCACGATTTGATGCGGGAATCCTAATCGGGTAAATATTGTAAGTAGTGCCTCTGCTACATGTTTTGAATCAATTGATGGCAGGGCTACCGCCTCTCCCCACATAGAACAAGTGTCCACCAGAGTAAGGATGTAACTGTTCCTCCTCTTGGTCCGAGTGAGAGGTCCTACAATATCCACTGCAACCCTCTCAAAAGGTGTTCCCACTATGGGCATTTCCCCTAGAGTTGCAGGAGCAGTCCAGTGCTTTGGAGCTACCCTTTGACATTCTGGGCAGGATTTGACATATCTTTTTATATCCTCCGTTATCCCTGGCCAGAAGTAATGACAAGCTATACGCTGTCCTGTGGCGCTGATCCCCATGTGACCACTGAAGGGAATCGCATGCCCGAGTTGAATCACTTTATCCCTATATGAAGTGGGAAGAACCAGCTGGTTGTGACCATTTGTTCCAGTTCCGGCCTTCCTGTATAAGAGTTTGTTCTTCATAAAATATTCCCCCTTGCTCGGAGGTGTGTGGCATTTGGGCAATTTGTTAAAACATCTCTTGAGTGTCCTATCCTCAGCCTGCGCCTTCCTCATCTCCTCTGGATGAGCATTTATAGGTTCACCTTCTTCCTCCTTCTTCTGTGACCTGGTCTGCACTGTCGCCATGATCACAGGTCTCTCGGGATTCCCCAAGAAGACGTATCTACACCCCAATATTAGAGGGTAGATTGGTTCATCTATCACTGCTGCTCTGATTTCTCCTTCCACATAGCGAGTTTTCACCGTTATCCTTGCGATGGGAAGTGTCATGAGTGGTATGTCCTTAGTTGCCCCTTGTATTTCCACTGTTTCTGTGGTATACTGACTTGGGTCCACTAGGCTAGACTTCACAACTGAATCATAATCCAAACCTGTATCATAAAGGCACCTTATGGTGACCCCATTACAAATAACATCCTCACAAACTGGGGGGTGATAAGGTTCCTGCTGTCCCTTAGGATTAACCTTTAATCTTTGAGTCCCCGACTTCATTGCAGCAATGTTTGAAGGTTTCCTTCTACAAAATTCGGTGTTATGGTTATCTTTCTTGCACCATTTACACCATCTTTTTCCTTGGTTAAACGGTTTTCTTTCATTGGATTTTTGGTCATTGAACTGTGAGTTTCTGTCTCGGTAGTCATTTCTTGGCCGTTCAAAGTTTGTCCTACCTTTATTTCCCTGCTCTCTATTATCAAATTTATTAAATTGCTGTGGAGCTTTAAAATTGTCTATGTGCTTCTTTTTAGCACCACTTACCTCTGCCTGGGCTGCCTGATACCTTTCAGCGACATTTAAAACCTCCCCCAACTTCTCTGCACCTTGTTCCATGAGAAATTTTCTCATGTCTGGAGCCATGGACTCTCTCAATTGCTCAATCATGATCATTTCTTTAAGATCTTGGGTCTTCCCCAGAGCAGTCCATTTCTCCAAATAGGTTTCTAGTCTGGCAGAGAATTGGTGGTATGTCTCCCCCAGACAACAGTTTGGCATTTCTAAATTTCCTACGATAAAATTCCCCATTTTTTTCGTACCTCAATAACAAAGCCTGCTTTAACATGTCATAATTCTCCTGGTCTTCTCTGTTCATTTTTGCGAAGACTTCGTAAGAAGTACCTCTCAGTCCCTGTGATAGCTTTAAGCTCCACCTCTCTCTCTCTCTAACCCATATGTAGTAGCTAATAACTCAAAACGTCCTAGGTATCCCTCTATGTCATCGTCTTTTTCAACAAAATGGTCTAAATGAAACCCCATAGCTGATGTTGAGGCTCCCAGACTGGGCGTAGCTTCTGAGGCAAAAGGGCTGGCACCATTTTCAGGAGCCTGGCCTTGTAGCTCCAGCTCCCTGAGTCGTAATTCGTGCTCCCTTTGCAACCTTCTATCTTCTGCCTCCCTTTCGGCAGTCAACCTTTTATCTTCTGCCTCCCTTTCGGCCTTTTTATCTTCTGCCTCCCTTTGCTGTCGTTTTTCTTCTGCCTCCAATGCTTTAGCCTCTTTGTCAGCCTCAATCTGCAGCCTCTTAATTTCTCTATCAGCCTCAATTTGTAACCTCTTCTCTTCAGCCAACCTTTCAGACTCTAATTTTCTTTCAGCCTCTTTTTCTAATCTTCTTTCTTCCCGTTCAATATACTTATCACATTCAGCCGTTACATATTGAATTAAAATCTGACCATCCATTCCCATCTCCTTTGCCGTCAGCACAGCAGCTGATCTGAATTTGGCCAGCTCCGCCATACTTTTTAAACAAATCTAGCAATGTGCAAAATAAAATTTCCAACCACTAAAGTACTTCTAATTACTCTAGTCTAAAATAATTCTAATTAATTAATTAACTACCACTGGCTGTGAAGATTCACCAACTTTTATTTTCAGGGACACTTTTAATTTTAAGGGACACTTTTAATTTTTCTAATGTGTTCCCCTAATCTAATTCTCCCCCCAGGAGTTCCTAATATACTTAATGGGCTAATTATCCCGGGACAAAGAGACCCCAATATATGTAGTGGATTGATGGATTTGTATGATGGTGATATTACTAAGTGTGATGCATGAGGTCAGCTGTGAAGGCTCCTGAGATAAAATGTAACTGTGAATTGTCAGAAGGCCCTTCGTGCTACCACTACGACCTCACACCTATCTTTTTTTACTAATGAATGTGGCTACGTTAAATGTCTAGGGTAATGATATGTAATGTGTTGTGGTAGTTTACATACACACACACAGATATTTACTAAGTCTAATAATATTAATAAATGTTATAATACACTGAACTAACTCAAGTGTGTAAAAATTGGATAGTAATTTTCTTACATTTATTTGTTCTGAACCAAGGTTTTATTTTGGCCAGAACATATGAAAGGTTTTGCAATTATGAAAGAAATGCATGAATATTACATAATAAATGCAAGGTGTGTACATATATATGTTACTAGACTAGTTAATATTATTACTGTTTATAGTTGTAATCTATTTTGGGAGAACACTTAATGGATGTGCTGTTGGGGTGGCCTCATCACTCCCTGTCTATGGTGACTACACATTGTCCAGTTATTTGATGGAAATTTTATGGGTGTGTTAGCAAATAAGTTGAGTTGGTGAATTCTCAGCAGACCAGGCGCTCACGTAGCTTGAAGGTGTAGCTCTGGTGCTGAGATCTGGTGGCCCCACCTCTCCGTGCTTGGGGGCAATATCAGAAGTCTGGTGGCCCCACCTCTCCGTGCTTGGGGGCAATATCAGAAGTCTGGTGGTCCCACCTCTCCGTGCTTGGGGGCAATATCAGAAGTCTGGTGGCCCCACCTCTCCGTGCTTGGGGGCTATAATAGGCTGCTCTGACAAAATGTCACTGCACGGGTCCACTCTGGTAATAATCAACAACTCATTTGACACCACAGTGGTGCCAACTGAAACTCACAGCTCTGCAATCAAAGTATTAGTCATGTGTCAGAATTCCATCCTCTAACCATTTCTGGACACAACACTACACAACAACAACACCACATAGACGGGTCAGATCTTTCTGACCAAACAACACATCTTACCAAGTTGGTTTCACATAGGCTAAGTTCTCCCAGACTACAGATTCTGAAATATGTTCATTAGCTTCCTGCCATAGAATAGGATAGATGATATGTTCCACTGATCTCAACACTTGATCTGTCCTTCATAATCCTTGCGGGAGTTTATGTATTTTATTTGTCTCTAGACCCTGAACTGGGGCGGGGGGTCTAGAGCGAATCCTTACTTGTTGTAAGGGACAGATTATGCTATTGCAGTATCAAATCACTCGAAACCTTAAACAAATATTAAAATGTACAAAGAAATAATTTCAGTCTTACCAGAATTATGAATATAGAACACAGTTAAATGCTAGCAAAACTCAGCTGAGCTGCTGGCTTTAGGATGGCGTCCCTCTAAATATTTCAATAGCTTCTGGGAATTACACCACTTAATAATTCACTGTGTCTACTAGGACAACTTATTATGAATGGCACAAAATGCGCGTCTGAGCGCCGATAATATATTCATCTATGGCCAATCACTGCCTTTTCTTTTTTCAAATTCAAATATCCTACCAATAAGTCATTTCAGTCATACCCCAGTCAAGTATGCCTTATTGTCTGTTGGTCCGTCCGTCTCTACTTGCGTTTCACAAAAACACACACTTGATTTTTGAACCAACCCTGCCTTCCCCTACACAATTTTGCCTTTAAAGTTATTTTTAGCCACAATTCACCATCCCACCCCGTCTCTTCATTCCAACTAGATTTTAGCACTTGCGTCTTCAAGGCCAAAATTTTTTGAAAATTAGTGACATGTTTTATTTCAATGCAGACGTTCGCTGATATGAACAACACAGTCTTTTGTCAATATCTTTCTTATTATCTGTCCGTCTGTATAAATGAAAGCATATTATTTCACTGCTCAAGATGGGCCATCCGGCCAGCTAGGTTTTATATTCCTAACATTATTATTAAGAAAAGTTACTTTTCAAATATTTTCTAGAATCTTCTGGAATTCATCACTGCATTCAAATAAACGGACTAAGTTATCGCAAAAGCGTCCAATAAATGACTGTGGCGTATAATATCCAAGGTCCCTTTTGTCGATTTCTTTACTTTATGTCAACTTGGGGAACGTGACTTTTTCCTCCTTGCCCCACCAATTTGCGTCCTTTTAGCCTCGCTAGTTTCAAGCACGCGTTCAGTCAGATTTTTCCTTTTGATCTCCGTTCTCATCCCGTTCCGTTTTGCCTTCAAGTCTAACAATTTAATTTCCATGGCGGGTGATGACCCGCGGCGTGGGCGATCATGTATTCTAGCAGCTTACGCATTAGTTTTTATCCCTACGTTGTATCATTGGAGATATTTTAACGTTGTATCATGGTTAATTTTGTGACATAAATCCTGCTTGTTCCTTCCTCAGTTTGTGGTCTACTGCCTTTGAAATTTTCTGTGTAATTATCCTGCCTTGTATTTTGCTGGGAACTGAGAGAAGAGTGATTCCTCTCCAATTATTGCAGTCTGCAAGATCTCCCTTCTTGGGCAACTTGACAATTATTCCTTTGTTCCACTCTGATGGTGTTGTCCCCGTTTTCCAGACTTGTGCAAATAGTGGTTCTAATAGTTCTGCTGCTAGCTCAGGGTCTGTCTTAAATAGCTCTGCATTTAAGTTATCATGACCCGGAGCTTTGCCGTTCTTTAACCCTTTGATTGCTGTGATGATTTCTTCTTTTCGTGGAATGTCTGTATTCACATCTAGATCGTTTTCAGCTTCAGGAACATTCAGTTGTGTCTCTGGTGGTTCCTTGTTCAGAGTTTCTCTGAAGTGCTCTGCCCATCTTGTTTCCTGTCCCTCTGCTGTCGTGATGAGATTACCTTGCTTATCTCTTACTAATGTAATATTGTTTGCACCTCGTTTTCCGCTGATGAATTTAGTTATTTTGTATACTGTGCTTTGTTCATTTCTCAGTGCTGCCTCCTCTACCTGTCTTGCAAGATCGTCTAGGAAATTCCTTTTGTTGGCTCGGGTTTGGCGTTTAACTTCCTTGTCCAGCTGACTGTACTGTTCGCTATATAGTTGCTTTAACCTGGGGGACTTCGCTTCTGTTTTCTTTCTTTTCATTTCCTTTCTCATCGTTATGGTGTTTAATGTTTCTGGTGTTATCCAGTCTTGCTTCTTCCTTTCCTGGAATCCCAAGCATGATTTGCTGCTTTCTTTGTATATTGTTGAAATGGTGTTGAAATTCTGGTCTATATCATCAGTCAATGTCTTTTCCTGACTTTTGGCAAATTGATATCGTTTCTTTATGTCGGCCGCAAAAGCTTTTCTGGTAAGGGAGTCCTTCAATTTGCTGATGTCAAACCTTTTCTGTGTAGTTACAGTTGGTGCAGCCCTTCTTAGTTTCACTTTCAGTTTTGCTACTACTAAATGGTGATCACTTCCCACATCTGCACCTCTTCTTACCTTCACATCTTGTAATGCATGTCTCCATCTACCGTTAACCATGATGTAGTCTATCTGGTTTCTGTCCCGACCATTTGGTGATTCCCATGTTAATTTGTGAATTTCTTTATGTGGGAAGAGTGTTCCTCCAATGACCAGGTTGTTAATGCTACAGAAACTTATTAGTTTATCCCCATTTTCATTTGCTGTTCCGCTGCCGCATTTCCCCATTGTTCTTTCATTATATGTATTGTGTGTACCAACTTTCGCATTGAGGTCTCCCATTACTATAACAAGATCATATCTAGGTGTATCTTCCATTTCTTTCTGCAGTTGTTGATAGAATTCATCTTTGACCTCCTCATCGCTATCATTCGTTGGTGCGTAGCATTGTATTATTGTAGTGTTGGTGAATCTCCCTCTCAATCTTAATCTTATCAGTCTGTTGTTGATGGGTTTCCATTCCAGTAATGTCCTTTCTATTCCTTTCTGTAGAATAATGGCTACGCCTTCATTGTGCTGACCATCCTCTCTTCCAGAGTAAAGTACTGTTTCTCCTGTTGCTGTTTTAACTTTTCCTGCCCCTGTCCATCTGCTCTCGCTTATCCCTAGAATGTGTAACCTATAGTTTCTCATCTCTGCCGTGACCTGTCTTAGTTTACCTGTCTCGTACATTGTCCTGACATTCCAAAAACCTATTCTTGTATCCTGTTTTGCGGTCAGGACATCCGTTTTCATGTCAGTGGCTTCCTTTCGGCTTTCACCACTGACAGTCATACGAGCCACAGACTCCGAATGTCCATCCCGCAGCAAAGTTTTTCCATTTATTGTTGTTTCCGTAACGTGCGATTTTTTTTACATAGACAGGGGTGTCAGCCCTATGCTAAAACCCCCAACCTGGAGGACCATGGTACCAGCTTTTGTCTGACCCCTACCCACACAGACCAGTCCAGCTTGGTTGAACCTACCAGGAGTAAGACTCCCACTGGCATAGCTCTGGGGATTGTCAGGGTACGCAAGCTGCCATACCGCTACAAGGTATAGGTACCATTGATGGCAGATCTACCATGTATATCCTGCTATAACCATGCTGATGAATTGTTCGTATCCATGATGTCAAAGTCTTACCGTAATAAAAATGTCTCGTCGTTTATTTCTACAACGACTGCAGTGTATTTTTGTTGACAGTCTGTCGCACTGTTATGACCCAATCATGACCGTTAGCTCGTCTCATTACCATTAGTCGTACCATTGTATACGACAAAGCGAGAGCCCACAGTAACATTCGCGTTATCAAATCACCATTTAGAAGTAAGTCGGCTACTCAAGTAGGCCCGACATACCCACGTAGTCAGCACTAGTGACGATACAAGAGACGTAGCTGTAACAGTATCGTATGTCTCTGTAGTATCGGAGTCTGGTTGTTCCTTATGCCATTTTTCGCTATAGTTATCTCTGATTATTTCTTTTGTCTCTTCATTTGTAGCCCTGTCTTTTGTTTGGATTTTACTTCCTCCTTCTTTAGCAAGTGTATTTGCTTTCTCATTCCCATATATATATTTCATGGGCAGTGGTAGGAAAGATAATTACAGCTAAGATTATTCCACAAGTAAATAAAAAGTAAATAAAATATAAATAGTCAATACAAAACCTAGTGGTCAATCTCAGGTAACAATAACCAGAATAATGAACATATAATATGTCCTGTGTAGTTAACGGAAGTCTTTTAGAGTCAAAATAAAAATAGGACTACGGTACCGATACGAACAAACGTACGATCTGTATTTTCAAAGGGTTTAGAATGGGGCACGCAGGCCTGTCTGACATTCTGTGTTCAGACACTGTGGCGGAGAATACAAAAGAAAGACCAGATGTTGTCTGCCATATGTCACAGCTTATCCTTCTGGGGACCAGGAAAGTACAGGTGATAATTTCTTAACTCACTTCCGTCCAGACATTGACTGTGTAATTATTACAGAGGACCCCCATTTGGGTAGACAAATTAGCAAGGACCCTATCTGCAGGCGAGGTTACAAATCGTAATTGAAAGGTTATCTAAGAGGGACGGAAAAAGTCGGGCCATATATGGGAGATGAGGTTATGTGTTTAAATTTTAAAATGATATTTTAAAACACGCGGGGGAAAATAAATAACTGACAACCCCGACCCACTACATTCTGCTCATGGATTGGATCACAGGAGAGACAGAAATAAACATTTATTCTGATTGGAAGTTTTGTCGGAAACGCCAGGTGGAAGTGTGGGCAGGAAACTTGCAATATAACCTAGCAAATTCAGAGACTGAAACTCACTGCATTCCAGAATCGTCAAAAGTGACAGCTGGGACTGAAGCGAGGAAAAGAATAGAGTTAAGATTCTGACCTTATAGGACCGGACAAAACACGAGTCAGAACTCCTTCTGAACAATACAGCAAAGAAGATTTATCTGTTAGTACGGAAACCGGACGCCTACAGGACATACTCCCAAAGTCACAGAGGGATTCATTCTAACTAGAAATAAAACCCCTGACGCGTGTTTGAGGCATCTTTATCAAGTTGCCAAGTCTATTCTACTGAGCAAAAAGTCAAGAGTTCCCAACTAGTTTGAGGTAAGCTGTAACATATATTTTGTACTTTGAATTTGACATGTTTGAACTTGCTGATGGTTATAACGGTCCATACGAGGCCAGCAATCTCAGCATATAACAATGATATATTCAAGAAGCCCCACAGCAAAGCGCTGGTGATTGTTTCTTGTTAGTTCTCACAGGGAACCAAAAGCAGAGGTAACTCCAGACTCCAAGTGGAGCAGGGAATGGATGATGATAACATCATAAGTATATATTTACTATCATTTGTAATAAGATGTATGTATACTTAAACATGTTCACCCAGGCACAAGCCATTGCATTTGTCGCATTCCAGTCGCAATTTTTCTATTAATAATAATAATAATAATAAATTCTTTAAGCACCAAACACGGCGCATAAGGCAGAAACCATTGCTCTCCAGGTTGTTCGTTGTTGTCGTGAAATTCTACATCCACATATGTAAATTAAAACGTAAATGCAAAGCCTAACAAATGAATTTAATAAAAGGAAAGAAGAATGGTAAAGAACAGTGCTGTCACAATGACTGTACACGAGATCCCCCTGTGTTCTCCTTCGTCTGCAAATTGTAGCGCTTTCACGTTGATAGTAAAAGCCTACTGTATTATTACCCGCTTTCTTCAATGAAACGTGTACTGTATTTCTTGGAAAAACCTTGAGATACGCAAGCTGATCAATGACCTAGATTTAATATTTCATTCATTCCATACACGGCGTAACTAAAAGACAGATAAAGCAGGAGAAAGAGAGGGGCGAATGAAGGCAGGAAGCATGCAATACTAAACACGCGTCGCGCGATACACAATTGCTGCCATCACGCGTGTAAGGCTACTAGCACTAACCTTTTCAAATCGACAGTGATAAAAACCCTACCCATACCAGAGTTAGGTTTTAAAATCCTGAAAAACGCTTATTGGGAATTATGACATTATACCGGTTTACGTTTGAAAACATGACAGTACCCAGACACCCTCAAGTTTGGAAGTGAGAAGGTAGTAACAGCACGACTATCCTAGAAGAAAATGCATATTGGCTCCATTAAATTCGTATATTTGGGTTCCTTAGGGTTTGCTGACAAAGAATATGTAAAACGTTACGCAAATAGTCTAGGAATTACCAAGTTATGGCCAAAATAAAATAGTGGGGGTGCCTGACAGCATGAAATCATTTCTGCTCATAAAAATTTTTTTTAACGTGTTTGAAAAAACATTACGTTACGGAAATAGCCTACCATGTTAACTCCTATTTGATTGGAGCGCAACAAATGTAAGACTAAACACGATTGGTCGGGCTATAAATACTATCTTGTGTTGTCAGGGGAAACGTGAAAAGGGGTATTTTTTTGAAAAGATGTGTAGACATGGTTTGATTGGGTAGAGCTGCGAATATACTCAATTCAGAGCGTCTGTTCCTTGCCACATCTTGTAATAAACCTACTAAGAAGCAGTGCGTTGAGCACCAGTGTATATTTTTTATAAAATAAAGCCTGGGACATCGGCAGATCGGAGTTGTGCTATATTCATTGCCAGTCAACGAAACTGTTTATTATTTCCATGAATTGTGGGACCGTGGTCTTAAAGTTATTGAGCAGCACCTGGTCAGAGCTTTGCTGAAGCCAGAGGTGGACAGCATACTCCTTGGTCCATATAGCAACCAGTGGGGTGGCTCCAGAACTCATTAAAGTAATCGAGCAGAGGAGTCTTTTACTGCAGTCATCACGAAAGATAAGAGAGTGTGGCCATGGAGCTCAACATTATGTACCCCCATCTTAAAATGACATTGTAAAATAGAATTGAGAGGGGAATTTAATTGTTTTTATACCAGGAACTGAGAACATCTCCAATACTAGTTCCAATAGAAACAAACTATTGAAGTCATGATGACAAATACCAACAGAGCTTGAACAAAACAAAACCAGTATTACCTCATATTACTACTACACAACTGACACACATAGGATACTATTAATAATATATGTCACTACAAGATTCATATTAATAAATTCTGCACATATAACTTGTAATTAACATTGATTTGTGATTCCTGGTTCCCTTTGTATTTGAATCAGGACACATATACATTCATGACAGCACTGAATACATATTGTTATTTGAAAAGTTATCAGTGACTCCTTTAAGATATCCTCGTAGAGTGTTTTATGTATGTGAGTGTCACAGTGTTGTCAAGTGTGGTGGAATAAATTAAATTGTTTATCTGTCTGTTGTTGTTATGACTTACACTTCATCATACACATACCCTAGACATATAACGTAGTCATCACACTATTCCAGAATAATTCTGACTGAGGTATACATATGTGGCAGCAAGTAAGGTTGTCTATAATACACTACTCTTATTAGATATAGATACCTTCACAGCTGATCTCAGTCAGTACACTAAGTCCCCTATAAATATTTATAACATCCCACTTCACCACAGTTGTGACGCCACATTATTTAGGCCCAACGTTCTTCCTTCTCTTGTTATTGTTCTTCTAAGTGTTTCTTTTGGTCTTCCTTTTTTCCCTCTTACCCTCAGGAACCCAAGTGAGCGCCTGTAGTGGTATTCTGTTGTTTTGCATTCGTAGGACATGACCGACATATGACCATCGTCTTTTCCTTATATAGTCGGAGACATATTTCTGCTTAGAGTCTTCTCTTATTTGTCGATTAGTCTTGAATTCTTTCCAACTGATGTTCATGAGTTTTCTAAGACATTTGTTCTCGAATGTATTCAGCTTGTTCTCCAATGATTTTGTGATTTTCCAACTTTCACAGCCGTATGTTAACACTGAGATAACATTCGAATTAAACAGACGAAGCTTGGTATGTATATTCAGTGATCGTAATTTCCAAATGTTAGATAATCTATTGAAGGCGCTAGCTGCCAAAGCAATTCTAGTATGAATTTCTCTTGTTGTGTCACCATCCTGAGTCATTTTACTGCCTAAATAATTGAAACTTTCAACTTTCTGTAGTTTTTCCCCGTTCAGGATGATATCGAAGGTCTCGTTAGAAAAGTTCATAACTTTAGTTTTAGAGGCATTTATTTGGAGACCTATTTTAACCGAGAGATGACACAGATTATTTACTGCTTCTTGGGCCTGTCTGGGTGTTGGACTTAAGAATGGTAAATCATCTGCAAAATCGAGGTCTTCCAGGGACTTTCCATCTGTCCATTTTATACCTAATTGTTCGTTGTGGGTATAGTTTTTCATAACCCAATCAATAGCTATTCCAAAAAGTAGTGGTGACATTATACAGCCTTGTTTCACCCCTGTGTCTACTGTAAACCATTCTGTATTCCCTTTATTTGTTCTAACACAACATCTTGCATTGTCATATAGCGCTTTGATTACATTCACATATTTTGTTGGAAAACCATAGATTGTAAGTAACTTCCACAATGGAAATCTGCACCCAAGCATTCATGTACTTTTGAAGTCGTGGTTCCTAAAGCGATTTATTTTACAAGGCGACGTTAAAGATATGGACTTGGAAATACATACGGTGTCCCGCCAAACATTCTGCCAGACAACTTCCTGTACAGAAACCAAATCTATACTTTCCTTATACTAGTGTCAGGACATATTTGATAAGCACATTTGAGTTATCGCATTACATGACTCATTGGTCTTTCTCTGAGGCTACATGCTAAACTAGTTCTCTATGTTGTTACTGTATTGTATTCCAGTCCAATTGGTTACATTCTGTTGCCTTGGCTACTTCATCTTAAAACCATAAAGTACTTTGTAGCCTCCAAGAGGGCAAAGGTCATTGACTGTGTAAAGCACTTCCTGGTTATGTCGATGATGTGTTGTTATGTTTCTCTTAAATGAATGGATCATACATGTTTTTTTTTTTAAATTCACACCCAAAAGAAAATGCACCAAAGTACTTTTTGTGCTCTTGTAATGGTCGTTTCTGTTTTATGTTGGGTAATTTATTTTACAAGCTCTATGCATCAGTGAGTAGCTCTCATTACAGCATGCCTGGTGAGAGAAATAATTGTATTATGATATATACTGTTCAAAAAAAAGAAACGCATAGCTATCCGAGGGCGCGTTTTTATGAGTTTGTAAGTAAAATTTGGTGCTAGGGTACATAAAAACCAGCCTCAAATGTTCTTTACAGTGTCAAATGCACGTGTTGACCTGAATTGCGTTCGTTTTCGTAATCGTTACAACGCAGTGGTCAATAGTGTTTATGACGCAATTTTTGACCACAGCTCATTTTGCGCACACGTGAAAGCAACACAATTTGGGGTGATGTCGTGTGAAATTCTAATCCACATATATAAATTAAAAAGTAAATGTAAAGCCTAACAAATAACTTCAATAAAAGGAAAGAAGAATGGTAAAGAACAGTGCTGTCACAATGACTGTACTCGAAATCCCCTTGTTTTCTACTTCGTCTGCAAATTGTAACGTTTCACGTTGATAGTAAAAGCCTACTGCATCACTACACGCTTTCTTCAATAAAACGTGTACTGTCTTTCTAAGAAAACCTTGAGATACGCAAGCTGACCTATATTTAATATTCCATTCATGTCATTTTATACACTAAGTTACCATAAACGAACGGACAGATGGACTTATGATAGAAAGAAAGGGAGGGCTGAAAGCCGGGACGCATACAACACTAAACACGCGTCTCGCTATACAATTAAAGTCATCACGCGTGTAAGGCCACAAGCACTAATTTTTTTTTCAAATCGACAGTGATAAAAAACACTACCCATACGAGAGTTAGGTTTTAAAAAACTTGAAAAACGCTTATTAGGAAATATGACATTATACTGGTTTACGTTTGAAAACATTACAGTACCCAGACACCACATCGATCGAAGTGAACGGGAGGTAGAAGAAAATACATATTTTGAACGCAGCCCCTTAGCCCCATTAAATTTATATATTTGGGTTCCTTAGGACTTGCTGACAAATAATATGTTAAACGTTACGCAAATAGCCTAGGAATTAACAAATTAAAGCCAAAAGAAATAGTGAGGGTGTCAGACAACACCAAAATCAGAATCGCTCAGTGGCAGATTTTGACACCACCATTGTACGGGAAATAGGTCCCCATGTTAAATCCTATTTGATTGGAGCGCAGTAAATGTAAGGCTAAACACGATTAGTCGGGCTACAAATACTATCTTTTGTTGTTAGGGGAGACGGAAGGAAGGGTACTTTTTTTTCAAACGCTTGTGTAAACACGGCTCGATTGGTTAGACCCGCCAATATAGGCAATTAGGAGCGTTAGTTCAGTACCACATTTTTCAAATAAACTTACTAAAGAACCAGTGCGTTGAGCGCCAGTGCATCTTTTTCTAAATAAAAGCCTGGGACATCGGCAGATCGAAATTGTGCTATATTCATTGCCAGTCAACGTAACTGTGTATTATTCCATGAATTGTGGGACTGTGGTCCTAAAGTTATTGAGCAGCACCTGGTCTGAGCTTTGCTGAATCTGGAGGCTGACAGCATACTCCTGGGTCCAGATAGCGACTAGTGAGGTGTCTCCAGAACACAGGGGAGCAATCGAGCAGAGGAGTCTTTTCCTGCCGCCATCACGAAAGTTAAGCCTCTGTGGCCAGTGGAGCTCAACATTATGTGTCCCCTCAAAAATTGACATTTTAGTAAAAAAGAGGGACAATACCTTGTTTAAATTGACAGGAACTGTGAACTTTTTCCCAATACTATTTCCCAGATAAACAAACACTTGAAGTCATGATGACAAATAACAACATAGCTTGAAAAACAAAACCAGTATTACCTCATAGTACTACTACACAACTGACACACATAGGATAATATTAATAAAATATGTCACTACAAGGTTCATATTTATAAATTATGTATATATAAATTGTGATTACAATTGATTGTGATTCCTGGTTCACTGTGTAGTTGAATCAGGATATATAATAGTGAAAGTAATTAATACATATATATTTGAAACTTTTACCATTGACTCTGTCGCGAGAGGTTTCTTAATTATGAAGAATAAGACAACCAGGTGTATCAGGTGATACTAGGATAGTTGCCAGAGAAGAATCTGGTCTTAAAAGAAATACCCCATTCTCAGAAAAGAGCAATGGTGTATAGAGTTCATAGGTATAAAGTCAGGCTGTAAAGAATTTCTGGCCGAGATAGTAATATTCAGTACCAGAATTCTAGGGTGCCCCTCTCAGAATTATACCTATTGGCTGTTATAGTATCTAGGGGATTTAATTAAATTCAAAGTAATTCAAGCTGACATAAAGTAATACAACCAGTGCACTACAATTTTCTTAATTTTATTTATGTACAGTCATCTGTTTAGTTTTGTTTGTGTAAACACAAACCCTAAAAATAAAAACACACTGATGATGTTGCATGTATCTACACCAAATAAAAGTCAATCACTAAAAATAAAGTCTTTGTTATGTAGCTTTTGAAAATGTCACACTGACTACAATGTTATTGAGATCACTTGAGTTCAAACTATTTCTATGTTATGTAGCTTTTGAGAATGTCACACTGACTAAAGTCTATGTTGCTTCCAGACTAATTTAATCATCACTGTTTTCATCACTACTACTATAACTGGGTGTGGTACGCCAATGCTCTGCGAGTCAGTCTTGTCTAATAGAACTTAACTTCTTCGCTTCCGCCTTTTCCTTGAAGCCAGAATATAAGATGGAGAAGCCCAACACTGAGGGTCCTCACTCTTCCAACTGATGTAGGTACAGGGTGCTTGTTTAAATCATACACCGCTAGGTACAACACCAATGTTCTTCTCTGCTACAAGATGAGTGACAGGATACCTCTGACCTGAAATGTAGTAGGTCTTACATAGCATCGGGTTCTAAAATCCTCCTACCCAGATTGTAGATTAGTGAGGCAGTTCAGAATAAGTGATGATAACACAGGAAAGGTAGACTCAGTCAGTGACAAATGGTTTATGCAATAATATAACAACATTACAACACATACTTTCCTAATATGTCCATGACCGACATCACCAAAACTGCATAGGCCTTATGGTGAGTGTTGAGTGTCTAAATAAGTTTTATGCAATAATATAACACAGCATTACAGCATTACAACACACACACTTTCCCAATATGTCCAAGATTGACATCATTAACTGCATAGGCCTTACGGCGAGTGAGTGTTAAGTGTACCAAAACTGCATAGGCCTTAGTTTTAAAGTCGAGCATAATTTGTACAGCACAAAGTAGCTTTCCTTCTACGAATCACACAATGAGATTTACACACAATATCACTTCCATTAACCACTAGTAATTAATATTATACATATTATGACTTAATTCTCTTACCCACAATCTCAGATTCAACAGGCTTTAATTAAACCCATGCAGTCTGCTTCACTGGCAATTGGCGAAGGAGCTGGGTTCTGGCGGTTCAAGAGAAATATTCCAGATTTGTTTCCCCTTTTTATTACAGGTAGCGGGCAAAAGGAAGACAAGCGATTCTATTGGCTGGCTGGGTCAGTTTATGTTTACAAAAATTTCTGTAAAACCACCCTTTCTGCCCGATCTGTCGATCATACAAAACTTCGATAATTTATTCTTCCAGTGTTTCCCAACCGATTCTTTCCATCCATGTCTTGTTTAAACCGGCCATTTGGGCGCTACCATTTAAACACGCTAACCTTTTTCTGCCTCCCTTGTAGCGTTTGCAATCACAGTTGAAACCGGGGAAAACAGTCTTCGCTCTAAGTTATACTGCATGTAATCACTCAAAACTCCTGTGTCCATGCTTCTACAACTAAATCCATGTATCTAATGAAAGTTTAAGATTCCTGGTATTTTACTGTGCTCACTGTTCTGAGGGACATAACTTATCTTTTGGCCTGAAGTCACAAGTACACATTCACGTTTGCACAGATTCCATCTAGCAATCCTGCCGCCTACGGTTACTGAGACCGGTTTACAGCTCGTGCAGCGATTGGTAGAAAACATTTGTTGACATATTTTGATATATGTAGGCAAGGTAGGCTCTCGTTAATTGCCCTTAGATATTGGTTCAGGACTACGCTACAGATAGCCCCCCAATTTTTAAGCGAGAGATTTATGTCGAGCTTCAATCTGAGACCAATAACGAGGCAATCATCCAGCCGGAATCTATTCTTCCCTCTTTCCATGGATCAGATGGGTTTTGTAAGGGATCCAATAATCTCATCACCCTGGAGAAAACATTCGTAGCATATAATATGATTCCTATGGGGAAATGAAATTTTCCTGCACCAAGAAATCAATTCTCCCTTTAAAGATGCCATATATATATATATATATATATATATATATATATATATATATATATATATATATATATATATATATATATATATATATATATATATATATATATCAATCCATGTCCGTATCAGTACTTCCAATGGACTGTGATGGGCTGGGCAACTACCAATGTTGCCGTGCCCTCATAATGCTAATTTAATAGCCGTATAGTGAAGTTGGCTGTGCATCAGTCAAATGGTTCGCACTGCACACTCTCCCACTACCTATTTTCCTGGGGTTTCCCCGCAGGTCCTTTATCAAGGGTGGTCGACTAACCACACTCCTATTTTGATCCAGTACCTGGTGTTCCGAACTAAATCTTGTCGGTATGGGACGTGTTGTATCCCCTCCCTGTACAATACGGAGAGTTGCCATAGTAACTGGTTGTCTGGTAGACCCTTTGTGAGATGGTGCCATCCTATCCACTATGTCTACCTTTTTCTTTTCAGGCCTACGTCCGCCCCAATGCTTTCCTAGGTCCTGTTGATTTTCCCAACATGTGGGGTTTTCCTTGCTACATTGTGCACAGGCAGTCACATACCGAACTATGTCTTCAGCAATGCCTGGCCAATAGTGATGCACTGATGTCATTTGACAGGTGGTACCAATCTTCTTATGTCCACCGTCTGAATCAACATGTGCTAATTCCATAGCCTTGTCCCTGTAAATAGATGGCAGTACTAACTGGCTATGCCCATGGGTCCTGTCCCAGCTTTCCTGTAAAGCAATCCATCATTCAAATAAAACTGTCCATTCTTTGGGGGGTTATGGCTTTTTGGCAACTTGCCAAAGCAAGGTTTTAATGTGCTATCTTTAGCTTGGGCCTTTCTCATCTCTCTCGGATGAATATTGAGTGGTGTTCCCTCCTCCTTTCCAGGGGTTGACCTGACCTGGAGTGTTGCCATTATCACAGGTTTTATTGGTTTCCCTAGGAAAACATATCTCCCTCCTAACACCAGCGGGTAATTAGGATTCTCACACACTGCTGCATTGATCACTCCTTCCACATAGCGAGTTTTCACATTGATTCTGGCTATGGGAAGTGTTATGGTGGCTGTATCCTTTAATGCCCCTTGTATCTCCACTTTGTCTGTGGTATACTGCTCAGGGTGCACTAGAGACGCACTCACAACTGAGTCATATTCCAATCCGGAATCATACAGACACTTTACCTTAGTGCCGTTACATATTACTTCTTCACAGATGGAGGGATGATGGAGATCTACCAGACTCGATGTCAGTTCCTTCCTTCCCTTTCCCACTGTTATCATGCATGCAGCGTGATATGGAGGGACTTTCCTACCACATTCTTTTGTATGGTGGTTGTTCATTTTGCAAATTTTGCACCACTTTTCTTCCTTTTTGTAAGGTTTCCTATCCTGAAATTGTGGGTTCCTATCCTTATTATCATATCCTGGCCTGTATTTGGTTGCATTGTCCTTTTGATCAAACTTATTATGAGTTTGGGGTTGCTTAACTCCCTCCTGTTTCCTTTTAATCCCTTGAGTCAGGGATTGAGCCATGTGGTGGCTTTCTGCATATGTGATTATGTCAGCCAACCTGTCTCTTTTGTTCTCAATTAGGAACTTCTTAGTTTCCGGGGTTATGGAATCCAATAGTTGTTCAATCAACATCATTTCCTTTAGCCCCTCGAAATCTGTGGTGAAGTTCCCTAACTTACACCACCTCAGTAGGTAAGTTTCTAATCTTTCTGAAAACTGCTGATATGTCTCTCCTGGTTGAATCTTCGCCATTCTGAAGCGCCGTCTATATGCTTCAGCATTTTGTTCATATCGAACAAGCAATGCCTGCTTCAGGGCTTCGTAATCTTCCTGATCCTTTTTTGGCAATTTCAAAAAGACATCGTACGCAATTCCCCGCAAACCTTGCGATAACTTCAAACTCCACTTTTCCTTTTCTAGACCATAAGTAGTCGCTAATCTCTCATATCTGTCTAGATAAGCCTCGATTGCGTCAACTTTGTCCACAAATGGATCCAGATGAAAATTCATGGCTCCATTTGAGGTGCTCTGGCTGGGGCTGTTGTCCAAATGAGGTGAACTACTACCATTGTGGTTGGTAGTTGCCTGAAGTTCAAGCTCTTTTAATCTTAGCTCATGGTCTCTTTCTGCTTGAATCCTTCTTTCCTCAGCCTCTCTCTCTGCTTGAATCCTTCTTTCATCAGCCTCTCTCTCTGCTTGAATCCTTCTTTCCTCAGCCTCTCTCTCTGCTTGAACCCTTCTTTCCTCAGCCTCCAATTGCAGTTTCTTATTCTCTTTCTCAGCTTCCGCTTGCCGTGCTAACTGCTTATCTTCCCTTTCTGTGAATTTATCGCATTCAGTCGTAACATACTGGATCAGAAGATCACCAGTCATCCCAAGCTCTTTCCCCACTTGCAGTGTTGCTGACCTGAACTTTACTAAATCTGCCATGGCAATGTTGTAATTTAGGTGCAACCAATACAAAGTAAAAAAAAATTTTTGCCAAAATAATTAGTCACTTAATCAAATTAATTTCTTAATTAATTAATTATTGACTGATTTCGCGTCACATGTACCACACCTTAATTTGTACTCAATGGTACTCAAAATCTATTTCTTAACCTGCCCTACCAAAAATTTACTATCAAAAATTTCCCACTTGACAGCACTAAAAGGTAACAGCAGGCTCAGAATATACAGGAACAATCCCAGACGAGCGTCCCAGTGTCGCGAGAGGTTTCTTAATTATGAAGAATAAGACAACCAGGTGTATCAGGTGATACTAGGATAGTTGCCAGAGAAGAATCTGGTCTTAAAAGAAATACCCCATTCTCAGAAAAGAGCAATGGTGTATAGAGTTCATAGGTATAAAGTCAGGCTGTAAAGAATTTCTGGCCGAGATAGTAATATTCAGTACCAGAATTCTAGGGTGCCCCTCTCAGAATTATACCTATGGGCTGTTATAGTATCTAGGGGATTTAATTAAATTCAAAGTAATTCAAGCTGACATAAAGTAATACAACCAGTGCACTACAATTTTCTTAATTTTATTTATGTACAGTCATCTGTTTAGTTTTGTTTGTGTAAACACAAACCCTAAAAATAAAAACACACTGATGATGTTGCATGTATCTACACCAAATAAAAGTCAATCACTAAAAATAAAGTCTTTGTTATGTAGCTTTTGAAAATGTCACACTGACTACAATGTTATTGAGATCACTTGAGTTCAAACTATTTCTATGTTATGTAGCTTTTGAGAATGTCACACTGACTAAAGTCTATGTTGCTTCCAGACTAATTTAATCATCACTGTTTTCATCACTACTACTATAACTGGGTGTGGTACGCCAATGCTCTGCGAGTCAGTCTTGTCTAATAGAACTTAACTTCTTCGCTTCCGCCTTTTCCTTGAAGCCAGAATATAAGATGGAGAAGCCCAACACTGAGGGTCCTCACTCTTCCAACTGATGTAGGTACAGGGTGCTTGTTTAAATCATACACCGCTAGGTACAACACCAATGTTCTTCTCTGCTACAAGATGAGTGACAGGATACCTCTGACCTGAAATGTAGTAGGTCTTACACAGCATCGGGTTCTAAAATCCTCCTACCCAGATTGTAGATTAGTGAGGCAGTTCAGAATAAGTGATGATAACACAGGAAAGGTAGACTCAGTCAGTGACAAATGGTTTATGCAATAATATAACAACATTACAACACATACTTTCCTAATATGTCCATGACCGACATCACCAAAACTGCATAGGCCTTATGGTGAGTGTTGAGTGTCTGAATAAGTTTTATGCAATAATATAACACAGCATTACAACACACACACTTTCCCAATATGTCCAAGATTGACATCATTAACTGCATAGGCCTTACGGCGAGTGTTAAGTGTACCAAAACTGCATAGGCCTTAGTTTTAAAGTCGAGCATAATTTGTACAGCACAAAGTAGCTTTCCTTCTACGAATCACACAATGAGATTTACACACAATATCACTTCCATTAACCACTAGTAATTAATATTATACATATTATGACTTAATTCTCTTACCCACAATCTCAGATTCAACAGGCTTTAATTTAACCCATGCAGTCTGCTTCACTGGCAATTGGCGAAGGAGCTGGGTTCTGGCGGTTCAAGAGAAATATTCCAGATTTGTTTCCCCTTTTTATTACAGGTAGCGGGCAAAAGGAAGACAAGCGATTCTATTGGCTGGCTGGGTCAGTTTATGTTTACAAAAATTTCTGTAAAACCACCCTTTCTGCCCGATCTGTCGATCATACAAAACTTCGATAATTTATTCTTCCAGTGTTTCCCAACCGATTCTTTCCATCCATGTCTTGTTTAAACCGGCCATTTGGGCGCTACCATTTAAACACGCTAACCTTTTTCTGCCTCCCTTGTAGCGTTTGCAATCACAGTTGAAACCGGGGAAAACAGTCTTCGCTCTAAGTTATACTGCATGTAATCACTCAAAACTCCTGTGTCCATGCTTCTACAACTAAATCCATGTATCTAATGAAAGTTTAAGATTCCTGGTATTTTACTGTGCTCACTGTTCTGAGGGACATAACTTATCTTTTGGCCTGAAGTCACAAGTATACATTCACGTTTGCACAGATTCCATCTAGCAATCCTGCCGCCTACGGTTACTGAGACCGGTTTACAGCTCGTGCAGCGATTGGTAGAAAACATTTGTTGACATATTTTGATATATGTAGGCAAGGTAGGCTCTCGTTAATTGCCCTTAGATATTGGTTCAGGACTACGCTACAGACTCAATAAAGTTAGTCTTATAGAGTGTTAAATGTGTGTGAGTGTCACAGTGTTGTCAAGTGTGGTGGAATAAATTAAATTGTTTATCTGTCTGTTGTTGTTGTGACTTACACTTCATATTTACATAACCCTAGACATTTAACGTAGTCATCACAATATTCCAGAATAATTCTGACTGAGTTATAAATGTGGTAGCAAGTAAGGTTATCTGTAAAACACTACACCTATTAGATACAGATACCTTCACAGCTGATCTCAGTCAGTACACTAAGTATCCTATAAATATTTATAACATCCCACTTTACCACATATATTGGGGTCTCGCTCCCGGGATTTTGATTCTTTCCCTATTAAAAATATTGGGGGTAATTCACTTCAAGGAATAATAGAAATTAAAAAGGTATCCTTGGGTGAAAATAAATAACGTTGAGCTCTCAGTGCCTGTAGTGTCTTTGGATAAGTAATATCAGATTGTATTGTTTAGTTAGACATTATGTAAATTTACCTGTTAGAAAATGGCGGACCTGGCCAAATTTCGATCTGCTGCTGTACAGACTGCGAAAGAGTTAGGAATGGACGGGCAAATTATGATTGCTTATGTCACTGCTGAATGTGGCAAATATATTGAACGGGAAGAAAGAAGATTAGAAAAAGAGGCCGAAAGAAAGTTAGAGGCTGAAAAGGAAATTAAGAGGTTGCAGATTGAGGCTGAGGCTAAGAGGTTGCAGATTGAGGCTGACAAAGAGGCTAAAGCATTGGAAGCCGAGGAAAGAAGACATGCTGCAGAAAGAGAAGTGAAGAAAATAGCTGCAGAAAGGGAAGCAGAAGAAAGAAGATTGACTGCAGAGAGGGAAGCAGAAAAGGAGGAGAAGAGATTACAAAGGGAACATGAGTTACGACTAAGGGAGTTTGAGTTTCAAGGCCATGCTCCTGAAAATGGTGCCAGTCCCTTTACCTCTGATGCCACTGCTAGCCAGGGAGCCTCAACCTCAGGTATGAATTTTCATTTAGATCATTTTGTTGAGAAAGACGATGATATTGAGAGCTATCTAAATAGATATGAACTATTAGCTACCACATATGGGTTAGAGAGAGAAAGGTGGAGCTTAAAGTTATCTCAAGGGCTTCGTGGGGCAGCTTATGAAGTTTTTGCCAAAATGAGCAGAGGTGATCAGGAAAATTATGACATGCTAAAGCAGGCTCTTTTGTTAAGATATGAAAAGAACGCAGAATTTTATAGGAAAAAATTTAGGAATGCTAAACTACTGTCAGGTGAAACCTATCACCAGTTCTCTGCACGGTTAGAGACATACTTGGAGAAATGGACTTCTCTGGGGAAAACCCAAGATCTTAAGGAAATGGTCCTTATAGAACAATTAAGAGAGTCCATGGCTCCAGACCTGAGAAAGTTTCTCATGGAACAAGGTGCAGAGAGACTGGTTGAGTTATTAATTGTTGTAGAAAGGTATCAGGCGGCTCAGGCAGAGGTATCAGGTAACAAAAAGAAACAGGTAGAAAATTTTAGGGCACCACAGAACTTTAATAAATTTGATCCTAGAGATCAAAACAAAGGTAAGCACCAGTTTGATAGGCCACGGTATGATAATAAAAATGAAAACCCCACAATTCGATAAAAGGAAATATGATGAAAGAAAATCTTTCAACCAAGGAAAGAGATGGTGTAAAAATTGTCAGATGGACAATCATGACACTGACCGTTGTAGAAGGAAACCTGTGTATATGGCCACCCTTCAGGTCAGGTCGACCTCAAGACAGGAGGAGGATATTATGTTAGATACCACTCCAGAAGAGATGAGGAAGGCACAGGCTGGGGATAACACCCTCAAGCCTTGTTTCAGGAAATTGTCAACTTGTCATACAACTCCAGGCAAGGGAGATTTTTACATGAAAAACCAGTTGATTTACAGGAAGGCAGGAACTAGATCCCATGGTCACGGACAGTTGGTTCTTCCAAAGAGATATAGGGCAGACTTAATAAGGAGCCTACATGTGAAAAAGATGGGGACCATGAGAAAATTGGTACCATCATTCAAAAGGTAGCTTACAATTATTATTGGCCCAAGGCAAGGTGGGACATTGAGAATTTTGTAGAAAGGTGTAGCATAGCACATGAGGGAACACCCACAAGTGGGAACATTGATCGGGACCTGGACACGCCAAGGGGCAAAATTAGGCCTGATAATAAAAAGAAATATAAATTTGATAAAGTGGACCAAATGGAATGGGAAGCCCCTTTTCACGGACAAGCTTCAATTAACTGTTTTACAATGGCCACTATGCAGAGAGTGCAAAAAGATGTCTTACCCCAGGATAAACCGAAAATCCCTCAATCGGACTTAAACAAACTGGAGAAAGAAGATGTAGAGAGGAAATCTCTCATCAAGAATTTTAAGTGGGGAGAAAGCCCCAAGAGGAAAATTGGTAGCGGTCGTTTTGTGAATGAAAATTCTGGGAAGAAAAATCATCACTATAGAG
The DNA here is from genome assembly GCA_024509875.1 of Oreohelix idahoensis. Taxonomy (NCBI): domain Eukaryota; kingdom Metazoa; phylum Mollusca; class Gastropoda; order Stylommatophora; family Oreohelicidae; genus Oreohelix; species Oreohelix idahoensis. Next base: position 6,060 of record JAMPIV010005591.1, on the reverse strand, counting down.
CTTCGAGTGGAAGAGACCATACCGGTGCATGGACAAATAGGTCCACAAAATTAAAGGTCCATATGTAGCTCTGTTAAGAACGTGGACTGATGAAAAGGCAGAGGAAAACATTACATCTTCATACCAATATGTGAATGAGCTGACCACTCGTTTAAAAACTGGCTGGAAACTTGCCAATGAAAATTTGAGACAAGCCAGGAAGAAACATGCTGCCTATTATAACAGAAAAGCTAAAGACAGAGATTTGGCTGTGGGAGAGAAGGTACTGCTTCTTCTCCCCGGTAGTCAAAATAAGTTACAAATTGGATGGCAAGGTCCATATACAGTTCTAGAGAAGGTGTCTAGAACCAATTATAAGATAGATAAGAAAGGGAAAGAAAAAATCTATCATGTAAATCTCCTGAAGATATATTTGGAAAGAGAACATCAGGAAGAGACACACTTGTTGACTTTGTCCATTGCAATGGAGATGAAAAAGGAACCACTTTCATCATTTGAATATCCATTACACCCCTGTGAGACAGCGGCACAGGTGAAAATCAGTACACATTTAACGAAAAATCAGAAAGAGAGAGTGCAACAGGTTCTAGATAATCATACAGAGGTGTTAACAGACCGACCGGGGCATACAAACTTATTGGAATATGATATGAAACTGATAGACTCCACACCTGTCTGTATGAAACCCTATTCGATTCCTTTTGCTAAGGAGAAAGCTTTGAAGGAAGAGATAGACTATTTGTTGAAGGAAGGAATTATTTCACACAGTGAATCTTCGTATAGTTCCAGTGTTGTACTTTTAAGGAAACCCTCTGGAGAACATAGACTCTGTATAGATTACAGGAGACTGAATGCTATTACAGAAGGACAGGTGGATCCAGAGGTACACTATGAGTTTAACAGATTGCCATTTGGATTGAAGAATGCGCCTAGTGTCTTCTCTAGAATGATGAGAAAATTATTGGACCCTCTGAATAATCCATGTATCACAAATTTCATGGATGATATCCTTATAGCAACAGAAACATTTGAGGAACACATTGACTCTCTGAACATGCTGTTTAATCGACTTAGGGAAGCGAATTTAACAGCCCGACCAACCAAATGTTGCGTTGGATGTAAAGAATTAGAATTCTTGGGACACACAGTTTATCAGGGAAACATGACCCCTGACCCCAAGAATTTAGAGAAACTAAAGAAAGCCCCGAGACCACAAACCAAGAAAGACGTGAGATCCTTTGTCTCATTATGTGGTTTCTACCAAAAGTATATCAAAAACTTTAATTCCATATGTGCACCGTTAACTGGTTTGACACGTAAGGGAAATCCAGATCGAATTACATGGACACCACAATGTGAAATGGCTTACCAAGAATTGAAGGAAAAGCTCACAAGTAAACCTATTTTGAAATTACCTGACTTAAGTCAAGAATTCATAGTAAGGACAGATGCCAGTAATATTGGGTTAGGTGCGACTCTGCTACAGAAATCAGATGCATTGGATGGGGAATTAAGCCCAGTGGCATATGCTAGCAGAAAGTTGAATAAAGCTGAAACCAATTACTCAACTAGCGAAAAAGAATGTCTTGCAGTAATATGGGCGATAAAGAAATTCAATATTTATCTGTATGGGAAGGCATTTAAGTTGCAAACGGATCACAAACCCTTGTCGTTTCTAGCGCAGGCTAGACATGGAAATTCTAGATTACTCCGTTGGTCATTACTGATGCAGCCATATGAGTTTAGCATAGAGTATATAAATGGAAAAACAAATCTGGGAGCGGATTTTTTAAGCCGCCATCCGTGTGATGAGAATCACCGTAAGCCCCAGAAATAATAATAAATTTCTCTATGTGTATATAGAATTATAGACTGACATATAACGTCTGTTTTAAGTGGGGGAGAATTTGTCGTGTGAAATTCTAATCCACATATATAAATTAAAAAGTAAATGTAAAGCCTAACAAATAACTTCAATAAAAGGAAAGAAGAATGGTAAAGAACAGTGCTGTCACAATGACTGTACTCGAAATCCCCTTGTTTTCTACTTCGTCTGCAAATTGTAACGTTTCACGTTGATAGTAAAAGCCTACTGCATCACTACACGCTTTCTTCAATAAAACGTGTACTGCCTTTCTAAGAAAAACCTTGAGATACGCAAGCTGACCTATATTTAATATTCCATTCATGTCATTTTATACACTAAGTTACCATAAACGAACGGACAGATGGACTTATGATAGAAAGAAAGGGAGGGCTGAAAGCCGGGACGCATACAACACTAAACACGCGTCTCGCTATACAGTTAAAGTCATCACGCGTGTAAGGCCACAAGCACTAGCTTTTTTCAAATCGACAGTGATAAAAAACACTACCCATACGAGAGTTAGGTTTTAAAAAAAACTTGAAAAAAATCGCTTATTAGGAAATATGACATTATCCTGGTTTACGTTTGAAAACATTACAGGACCCAGAGACCACATCGTATTCGAAGTAAACAGGAGGTAGAAGAAAGTGCATATTTTGAACGCAGCCACTTAGCTCCTTTAAATTGGTATATTTGGGTTCCTTCGGACTTGCTGACAAAGAATATGTTAAACGTTACGCAAATAGTCTAGGAATTAACAAATTATAGCCAAAAGAAATAGTGAGGGTGTCAGACAACACCAAAATCAGAATCGCTCAGTGGCAGATTTTGACACCACCATTGTACGGGAAATAGGTCCCCATGTTAAATCCTATTTGATTGGAGCGCAGTAAATGTAAGGCTAAACACGATTAGTCGGGCTACAAATACTATCTTTTGTTGTTAGGGGAGACGGAAGGAAGGGTACTTTTTTTTTTCAAACGCTTGTGTAAACATGGCTCGATTGGTTAGACCCGCCAATATAGGCAATTAGGAGCGTTAGTTCAGTACCACATTTTTCAAATAAACTTACTAAAGAACCAGTGCGTTGAGCGCCAGTGCATATTTTTCTAAATAAAAGCCTGGGACATCGGCAGATCGAAATTGTGCTATATTCATTGCCAGTCAACGTAACTGTGTATTATTCCATGAATTGTGAGACTGTGGTCCTAAAGTTATTGAGCAGCACCTGGTCTGAGCTTTGCTGAATCTAGAGGCTGACAGCATACTCCTGGGTCCAGATAGCGACTAGTGAGGTGTCTCCAGAACACAGGGGAGCAATCGAGCAGAGGAGTCTTTTCCTGCCGCCATCACGAAAGTTAAGCCTCTGTGGCCAGTGGAGCTCAACATTATGTGTCCCCTCAAAAATTGACATTTTAGTAAAAAAGAGGGACAATACCTTGTTTAAATTGACAGGAACTGTGAACTTTTTCCCCATACTATTTCCCAGATAAACAAACACTTGAAGTCATGATGACAAATAACAACATAGCTTGAAAAACAAAACCAGTATTACCTCATAGTACTACTACACAACTGACACACATAGGATAATATTAATAAAATATGTCACTACAAGGTTCATATTTATAAATTATGTATATATAAATTGTGATTACAATTGATTGTGATTCCTGGTTCACTGTGTAGTTGAATGAGGATATATAATAGTGAAAGTAATTAATACATATATATTTGAAACTTTTACCATTGACTCAATTAAGTCAGTCTTATAGAGTGTTAAATGTGTGTGAGTGTCACAGTGTTGTCAAGTGTGGTGGAATAAATTAAATTGTTTATCTGTCTGTTGTTGTTGTGACTTACACTTCATCATTTACATAACCCTAGACATTTAACGTAGTCATCACAATATTCCAGAATAATTCTGACTGAGGTATAAATGTGGTAGCAAGTAAGGTTATCTGTAAAACACTACACCTATTAGATACAGATACCTTCACAGCTGATCTCAGTCAGTACACTAAGTCCCCTATAAATATTTATATCATCCCACTTTACCACAGGTGAAACACTGTTCACTGACTACGCAACTGAAACCCTATAAAAGGATAACGCTACACAAAAAAATTCAGTTCCTTGTCAAGCAGACATTTATGGCGTCTCTATCAATAAATTTAAGGAACATTGTTATTCGCCGACTGCATGCAGGCGAAAGTCAAAGTCAGGTTGCCAGGCATCTAAACGTGCATTAGAGTACCATCAGTCGACTTTGGCACCGGTTCCAAGCCACTGGCTCAGTTGAAGACCGGAATTTCAGTGGACGACCCAGAGTAACAACAGCAGCGGAGGATCGCTTTATTCGGCTTCGTCACCTCAGAGACAGGTTTACAACAGCTTCCTCAACTGCCCAGTCATTGCCTGCAGGACGTCATGTGTCTGATCAAACTGTCCGCAATAGACTGCATGACGCTGGACTTTGGGCACAACTACTTCACCGAGGACCTGTCCTTACGGGCCGCCATCGCAAAAATCGACTTCTTTGGGCCAACCAGCATCGTCCCTGGGCAGCTGACAATCAATAGAGACGTGTCTGGTTTAGTGACGAATCTTTCTTTTTGTTGCAGCGTCTTGATAAAATGGCGTAGGGGTCAAAGGTCTCTGTGTTTCAACAGGACAACGCCAGACCCCATTGTTGCACGGTTGACCACGCAGTTTCCTGACTGCCAACAACATTCTCTCCCCCCCTTCCCCTGGCCATCCCTGTCTCCCCAGACATGGAGTCCGATTGAGCACCTTGAGGGGATGAAAGCTGCATATGGGGGACGTGTTGTTTGGTCGGCCGAGGGGACGTTTGGGCTCCAAAGGCCAATCGTCGTGAATTTTGTTCCCTGGGGGCCCACTTCCAGGAAGAGTGTGGGGGGGGAGCCAATTCCCCCCACAGGCCACATCCAGGGACGGTCTGAAATCGCATCCATGGCCCAAGGTGGATACACCAGGTTCTTGAATTTCGATGCAATGGGAGGAGGCAACCAACCCAACCATTTACTATAACCGGGAAAGGGCCCGTATCGCCCAAAAATAAATACTCTTTCGTGGGGACCCAGATTTATGCGCAAAAAAACAAAAACTGTTCAAAAATTGATTGGGTTTGAAAAATCCCTTAAGGGTATTCTATGTTGTGCAATTTAATAAAACAATAAAAACATTCATTAAATTTAAAAAAATAATTTATTGAATGTTCAAAAATATCGTGGCTTTTGTGTGGTGGCCTTTGTAGTAGATATTTTGCGGGTTTTATATCGTTTTTTTTATTAAACAGTATATTATTTCTTCTTAGGTTTGTTTATTATTATAATACTATATATATATATTATAATATTATATATAAAATATATATAATATTATATATTTATATCTATAATATATATATTTAATATATATTTATACTATATATATATATATAATATATATATATATATATATATATATATATATATATATATAATATATATAATATATATATTTACCACCCATTTTTGCGTTCATGTCTGAGAAAAAACTATTCCTAAATTTGAAAAGTCAGTGGTATTCTGTTGCCAAATTTAATTGGAAACATTTTGACATTTCCAGCCTCATTCACAACTTCCGGAGTTTATCCCTTGTACAATATACATATTAAAAATGCAATGTGAGAATAAATGGGTTCAGTATGGAAGACGATGTCCCGGGTTTCCTCCCCTTGCTCAGCAGTGATGGTCCAAAGGCTTTTTGAAAATCGACGAAGGTGATAATAAGTGGTGATTGCCTTTCCACTGATTCTTCTATAATTGTTCTTAGTGTGAATATTTGATCAATACATGATCGTTTCGGCCTGAAACCCGCTTGTTCATCTCTGATCTTTTCGTCAGCATGCAATTTAAGTCTTTCTAACATCATGCAACATAATAATTTTCCAGGTACTGATAATAGAGATATACCACGCCAGTTATTACAGTCTGATAGATCACCTTTCTTCGGTAACTTTACAATAATACTGTCTTTCCATTGTTGTGGTGGTTGTTCATCTCTCCATACTTCATTTATAATATCTAAAATTCTCAAGAGGTTGTTGTCATTAACTGCTTTAATCATTTCCCCTGAAATTTCGTCAACTCCAGCAGCTTTAAAATTTTTTAATCTTTTAACGGCTTGTT